>JAWWEE010000040.1:39450288-39463429 GCA_035221455.1 Xenops minutus | reverse complement strand
AAGCAACCCCCCCCCAACAACAACAACAAACCTTCCCCCCCCCCCCCCCAACTTTCCACCCGCCCCCGAATCGGGATGCAGCGAAGGGACGCGAAGGGCGGGCTGGGGAGCGGCGTCCCGGAGCGGCGGGCGTCCCGGGCCCCGCTGCCGAGCCCGGGGGGGCACGGCTGGAGGACAAAGGCGCGGGGCTGCGCAGGAAGTGAGTGGTGGGCTGCCCCTAGCCTGCCCCTCACACCCCCGGCCTACGGTCCCTGCCCCGGTGCTAGGTGTCGGTCTGTACGAGAGATTTCAAAGGCAGCCATCACTTTCCAAATAGACGGTTTAGTATTTTCAGAAGAAACCCGTGCTATTTCCCCTCCCTCCCCCGCGCCCCATCTACCCCTTAAAGCATGCAATTCCTGCGACCCAAACCACCCGGGCCAGCCCAAGGTTGGGAGCCAAGTTCGCTGTCCCTCCACACGTACAGGGAAGGTTGCCAAGGCAGAGCCTTGCTGTGATGATGAGGCACTCACACATAGTGCACCTCGGCTTAGCCTTTCAGTCTGAACTTTCCCACGTTGCCCATGAGGTGACAGGAGTGATTCCAGGTGACTGGGTTACAGTGTGATGGGGCTCTCTGAACAGCCCCTGTTCTTGACGGTGTTTAGGGTAGGCTAAGCCCAGGCATATGGTGTAAATGAAGTTTAGTCCCTTGGGCCTGGCAGAGTATACAGAGCCTCCTAGCCACTGAGACAGAAATGGAGCTTGTGATCACTCTCTGTTAGTGTATACTGTAATGTCATGTCATGTCTGGGCCTATTTTACATGAAGAAAGAAAAGAAATGAGAAAATGGCCTGTTTGGCTCTTTTGCTGTACTGCCTTGTGTTCCTTAAATCCCATATAATTCCTTTATGCTTATGTCAATATACATGTATGCATATATATGTCCCTCTCTGTACACACACACACACACACACACACACACATACATATGCATATTTCTGAGGATAAGTAAATATATTTCTCTGTGTATATATATCTGTGTATACACATACATACACTTTTTCATAGAAGCTCACAATAACACATGAAGAGTGAATGAGGTGCCTGGAATGCTCTCACAGCTCTCAAATGTAGCTCCTAACCTCATTAGTTCTGAAGGGAAGTGTGGTGTATTTTTTCCATTTCTATAAAACGACAATGAAATTAATAACTGACTTGACTGTTTCTTCAACACTGCAAATCAGAGTACAAAAATCTTAATGACTAAGAGTAGTTGTGGTTTTGTTTTGACCACATTAGTGTTGTTGGAATAGATCTCATTTCTGCTATAATGAGGCAGAACAATATACAATTTTGGATAAGAAAGAGAAATTTAAACTGTTCTCAGTGAAACTGATTTTGATACTATTTCACCACTGAGGTTTTTTCCCCTCTTCAGATTCAAAAAAGGGAAGTCTGGAAGTTAAGGCTCAGAACATAAGACTCTTGCTCAGTTTCCATGCTCTGCAGCTTGCTTTTTGTTTGACCTTTGACTAGTCACTTAATTTCCCTGTGATTTAATTTTTTACCTTTAAAAAGGGATATAATGCTGACCTTTACCCATCCTGTGTGTCTCTCATTTAATTTGCTGATTATCCAGGGAGAAGCTTTACATTACATCCTTGGCATTACATGCTTTGGAGTCCCACAGGTATGTTTGTCCCATGCCATTAGTAATGGCAGTAAAAAAAAAAACAAAACAAAAAAAACAAAACCAAAAAACCACAAAAAAACAACAACAACAAAACCAAACCAAACAAAAAAATCCACAAAACCCCTAAGTGTGCTGATTGTTTCAAATTTTTCACATTTGCTGCACTCTTATTTTTATCTTTTGTTTCTTCACTACTGCTCTGGGAATGTTTGGAACAAGACAGAGACTAGAATGGTCTATGGTAAGATGCACAAATGAAAACTTAGTTTAAGAGAGAAAGATAATTACCAAAATTACCACACTGTTGTTGTCCTTTCAAGAACCTTAAGTGGACTTACTGAGCTGGGAAACTGGAAGCTTAGGAGCCAGATGCTCTTGCTGCTGTCAACAGATTTTTTTTTTTTTAAAACAGGAAACAAAATAAGTTCTTTCCAGCACTTAGTGCTAGAGTAAACAGATTTGGTTCCTCACAGTGTCATGGGCACAGCATAATTAGCCCTTTATTGAGCAAAACTCTTATCAACTCTAAATAAATTTTAAATTGAATGAAGTATCCCAGTTTTTCCATCATATAAGTAACTTGAATTTTGCTGTAGCCATCACACTGCATCTCCTACTCCAGCTCCTTAGTGAATATAACACAGCTAGCAAACAGCCCTAGCATATATGAGCAAAATATCCTCAGAGATGTTCTCCTTTACAAAATTGGATCCTTTCCCTTCAGAAGAATATTTTAAGCAGATGGGAAGGATTGAGATACCACTGCTTTTTAAAGATGTTTGCAATGGCTGAGAGATATGTAATGAGAGAGTCGGTGCACAGAAGATAGGTAGTCTATTAAAGAGCCTATATCTATTCCTGAATCTGCAACGTTTAACTGGAATTATCACCAGAAAATAATCTCTGGTGCAGAGACTAGAGGTTTTCTGTGAGTTTTCTTGAAAGTCTGGGCAGTGGAGGATCTAAGAAGGATCAGATTTTTTTGTACTGACAACAGCCTATGGGAAATTTAAGCAAAAGAAAATTACTGACATTCATGAAAGCATAATTCCAGATAATGGAACTTCATGGCTTATGGTATGTAGCAGAACTTCTTAGCTGAACTTACTTTATCTTTTCTTGCCTTAAAATGTCTGAATTTCACAGAAGTCTGCAGGGACAGCACAAACCAGCTTTAATTCTTGATTTTAATTTATGTATGTTGTTAGACTGTCAGTTGACTTTTGCTTACCTAGAATCTGGTTTTTACTTGACTGTATTCAAACTCTGTTTGTCCGAGGAAATTATATTATTTGCATATCCATATTGTCCCATGCACACCCTCACAGGAGATTTAGGAACTGACTAGAGGAAGTATGTGTGTACTGCACATGCCAGTGCTTGTATAGAAGTGTGTGACATTTCAGAGGATTTTAAAGCATGTGGGATCAACCATTCCTCAACTTTTGCAAATAGTGAATGCTGTAGTATATGCTCTGAAGCTGGAAAGTCAGAAAGGTGGAAACCTGGAAAAGAAAATACTGTATAATTTTATGGTCTTTGTAGGGGAAGATTTAAAAATTCTTATTCACAGAGGTCTTGGATGTATAGCTGTTCCAAATTATTGCTGTTTTTCTTTGATTGGATATGGACTTTAGTGCTCATATCAGTTACAGTCCTGTTAGTATCTGAGAGGTGCAACCTTGCTAACTAAACAGACTTCTCCAGTTCAATATGGTAAGGTAGGATTTCATTGCAGCTCCTCTGTTGGCCAGTTATGAGACACAGTTCTAAATGGCAGATGCTTTAAGGCCTGTGTCAGGGTCTACAGTGACAAATAGTCACCACTGCACAAACACATTTATTTTACTACAAGACATTTTCCTGGGGAGGAGGGAGTGCCTAACAGAAACTGGAGGCCCATTGCATGTTGCTGGCTGGGAGAAGCATTTTCCATGGTTCTATCCACAAGTAGGCATTCCTTGCAGGAAGAAAGAGAGTAATAATGACAGATGTCTTCTACTTGTGATTAGGCAAAACACAGAGAACATGAAACATGACAAGAGTACAAGGGCACATCACGTGTTGTAGAATCATATTTTTGTTTCCATGGTTTTTTGTAATTACACAAAAGGCTATTTTTGCAGTATACGTTGACTTGTCTGTTTGCACTACAAACTGTTGGAAGTGTAAAGTGCACTTTCACACCCTGTAGTTTCAGAACATGATGACTGTGACATCTAAACGTAATCTTAGTAAAAGGGCAATAGTTAAACCATAGTATTCCTTTTAATTCTGCAAGTGAAAGGAAGGAAAGGGTATGTGGAGAACTAGTTTCATCATCTATTGTCAAATATTCTTTTAGTTTCCTGGTTTTCTTTTGGTTTTCTGTCTGACATATGGGCATGCCAGTGTAACAAGCCATTTGATTATAGATACCTAGCACTGGATGGTTAAGATAAAAGTTAAACTGTAGTCAAATTCAGACATTACTTGGTCTTGACTTAATTCCTGGTGCTGCACTAATTCAATGCTCAGTTATTTCATGCCCACATGGATTTAAAATGGAGAAACAACTGAAAAGAAAGTCTTTTGAGATATTATTGTTGCCAAAATGTGATTACAATATTGGAAGTAATGCAATCATGTCACAGTCCTACAGAATTATTTTTTTTCTCATGAGATTTTATATATTTTCTTTTTTGTCTGTAATTTCAGAATCAGTCCATTTTATTTTCAGTATTCTGCTGCATTAGTGGGAATTTTAGCTCATAATTTTGAAGAAATGTTGATTTCATCATGATTTGTACTTTGTACATTTTACATGATTTGTACTTCAATGTTTCATTCTCCATGAGGCATCATTACCACTTGCTTTACAGATCCTACATTGCTCTTAGTTGAACAAAAAAACCTTTTGTCATGCACTTTGTTATGACTTGCTTGAGAAATCCTTCCTTTGGGTGATATGCCATTAATATTTCACAATATATGGTAAATACAGAATGTTGGTTTTGCTGTCCTGTCACATTTTCTGCTTTAGCAGAGATAATTGCTATGTTCTATGTTTTAGCCTACAAGTTCTTCCTTAGGTACAACAGCCAGGTTTGCGGAGTCAGTCTCAGCTTTGAAATGCATGTATGTACCTTCCTAATTTCCATAAATATGTTCCTGACTGATTTGAACATACTGGGGGTAGTCTGATATGTGACCATTCCACTTCCAAGCATCAGTCATTCAGATTCCATTCTGTGGGTAGCTTTTGACAAGTCTTTTGATTGCTGTATATCCATAATCCTTGGGCTTAATGGGACTTAATGGAAAAAAAGAAAGAAAAAGAAAAAAGTTTTGTATATTCATTCCTATTCTGTTCTCCCTCTCTTTGCATCATAGCAAGAAAAGGATGTCTTCCCAGATCTACATTTCTTTATCCCTTAAGAACAGACTTATCTTCAAATGTTTTCATTATTCATTCTGTCTTGTTACCATCTCCACTTTGGGCTGGTACACTGGTTGGTGTATTTTAGGTCCTGTTTCCATGACCTATGGTCTTCTGCATCAGCTGTCTTCTTCTAGTCACTGAAAGACAAATGTACTTCTATCCCTTCCTGGTGATAACCTGGTCAGTTGTCCATCTGGAAAATACCTTAAAATCCTAAAACTTTTGTCTCCCATTAAACATAGGGATGAAGTACTCAAGGTGCCATACTGCTGTTCACCAAATCTGTCATCTTTATTTTCTGAGAAAGGCTAATGTCAGATGCTTCAGTGGAAGATACAGGGTTCTCTGATGAAATTTCAGCAGAGAAGTTTCTTCTTAATCCCTTCAGTTACAGTGGTGTGAGCCCTCAAACATGCCAACCTGTATCATAAACATAAATTCTGTATAATGCATCTGGGACTTGAGAAAATATTAATACAGAACAACAAGTATCTTATTTATGCATGCTTTCAAAAGGAAAGTAGCTGCTGTTTTTGGAAAATAGAAGCCATTGAGATAAAGTCATCTGAAAAAAAAAATTTGCTCTATATTAAATAGCAGTTATGACCTTGAATCCAACATATATTGTATCATGATGTTATTGAAACCTGTTGCACAGCTGCAAAACTGTTTTAGGCTGTGAAGGTCATCCAGTTATTTACCTGTGTGTGTGACTTTTAAGGTACATGCTTGTATACAAGGTTGGTTACCTGTGATCTGTCAGAGCAAGAAATACAGCAGTCTATATTATACTCCACCTCTTTGTTCTGTTCATTTCACATAATTTCACTTATTAACTTCTGTGTGTTTGTATACTAAGATTTCATTTGTTTTGATATTCCTGAAGGCTCAAAAATGTATTCCTTAAAGTACACTGGAATCTAGATTTTTTAACATGGTTTCTTAAATGGGCCATGTGTATGTGGCGCAAAGGAAAATCTGCAAATTTATTGTTTGAGATTTTCGAAATAAGTAAATGACTCTGATCACTAGTTCTGTACCATGTTAAAACCCCGTGGTGATGTTCCAAAAGTACAAAGCAGTCTTATGGTTATCCTAAAAGAGAATGTGAAATTTCTTAAGGTATGGAAAGAATCTTGGATGCTCAAAACTCACTTGTATTTCTTTTTTCACCAGACTGGACAACATTTCTGAGAAACTACACATACTAAAAGATTGCCAGATGCCATCTCTACCCGCAAAAATCATCCAAATAAGGCTTCAACTGAATGGTGTAAGCATGTGGATTTTTAGACAGAATGTATTGATTATGTTTTGGGGAAAATGTTTTGATAGTTAAACACTGAGGAAAAGTTCAGAAGAAAAAAACCTATTCTGATTAGATAAAAAAACTCTGGAAATGCAATCTTAAATCTGTATTCTGAAACTGGTAACTGACAATTTATAGCTATGTTTAGACTCAGACAAAATAGTGTGAAAATATTTTTGTTGTGAAGTGTAAACCAGCTGGCTTACAACAGAATCTGTTGACCTGTAGTGTCATTATTTGTAAACAGCATTCATGTATTATTACAGCAGCCTAATAGAAATGTTTGCCTTAAAGTGTAAGCTTTACAATTATTGCTTTGAACTATTATTGATTATTGTAATAATTAAACCACAGAATGGACTGAAATAATTGTGCTCTAGCAGTTCCTAAATAAATTTCCAATTAAAAAACAAAACAAAACAAAACAAAAGCAACAACAAAAAAATTTATTTTATAGGTCCTACATAGTAGGTTAATCATATTCTGTTCAGTGAGAGCTGCTGAGTCCTTTGGACTTCTAAAAAGGCCAGTGTTTAAATGAGGTGACTAATTACAGATTATAAATGTAATTTTATGAGGATACAAATAATTGTAAAAAATTTGTATTGAAACTACTGTCTTCAGCTTGGGACGGCCATAGTGAAACAGCATTAGCTTTCCAGTAGTATCTGAAGGTGGTTTCTGAAACTAGAGGTTATATGAAAATAGTTAGAACCAAATGAATTCAAAGCATGGCATTTACCAGTTCACGTAACTACACTTCATCTTTTTCTTCTTTCAGGTTTGGTTACTTGCAGCCCTATTAATTAGTAAGTTACAAATTCAATGATGAGCCAGTGGTAATAAGAGTGGCTGTGCTTACAGTAGGGAGGCAGTCTGTGGGGAACAAGTCTAATCATAGATTGCTTTCTGCTTGCATTCACATTGCTATCATCAGTAAACCATGTCTTGCTTTGAGGAATCAGGATCTGTTCAATTAAACAAAAGATACACAGAACTTCTATTTCAGAACTGATTGCCATCTACAATCTACTACAGGAAAGGAAGCAATCAAACTGAACTGGTCATCACAATCAGGAATATGATCATCACTGAAAAAGTCATTGGTGCAAACACTGAAAATTAAACCAAGTTAACATTCACTGGACAATACAAAATTGTCCAGATTTCTCCTTTGGCTGTGGTAAACAACATCAGTGTTTTTTAAATCAGTTTAAAGGTTCTGAGTGCTATTCCTGCAAGGTCAGTTGAGCTCACTCAATTGTACGAAACAGAATGACCTAACAGTTTTTCTCATCTGCAAGTACCAAAGAAGTATTTAGCAATAGGATAAACAAACTTTGTCATATTTGGAAGGTACACAGTAAAGAATATAAAGCCTCTGAAATATTTACAAGAATGATCATTAGCAGTGATGTGGCTAAGAAAAAAGTTGTCTCCTGGTGTGAATTGTCCCTGAAGATTCAGTCTCCTCTTTTGTAATCTCTCAAGCTGCAAAATTCATTCTGCCTGATGTACTAACCCTCAAGGACATTATGGTAAAGAAATTGACATTATGAGAGGCCTTAGATAAACTTTTTTACAGTAATTTCCAAGGAAATCACTTTTCATTTTTACAAAAACAATTAGAAATCAGCATCCAAGATTTCAGTGTCATTAATGATGAATTACCAAGAAAGATTGAGAAGTAATTAATAAATTGTTAATTAATTGGAACTGCTTTTGAAAAAAAAGCCCTCTGAATATTCTGGATCTGGCACCATCTTTACAACCTGTATTATTCATTATACTGGTTGAAAAGCAGTGTTGTGATCTCATTTAAGTAGCATCAATGCCTCCTGGATGCTGATATTTAGCTATTTTTCCAGGCAGAGGAAGTGTCTGCGGAAGTTGATTTTACACAGGCAGCAGTAATGGTTTATGAGCAATAGTCTGGAGATGCTCAGATTATTGGTTCTCATTGTGGAACTTGCTCAGTCAAGCATCTCAAATTTGATGTTTCCATAGTCCCAGGAATTTTGTGACACTTCACACAAACTATTTTCCAGAATTCCAACTGTTCAATAATGTGATTATATACTGATGATGGATTCAGTTAATAGTGAACTTGCCTATTGTTTTTGGAAAGTTTTAAGCTGCTTGTAAAATCATGTATCTGAAGCAAAAGGACAAAAATGGGAGACCAGAAAATAGCTATGTCACTTTCTTGAGATGTCTGGCATTTTCTGACAGAAGATAAATATTTGTTCACAGTGTCCCTGAGCTGAAATTCAGTCAAGAATTTTATGAACAATAGAAATACTGCCTGAAATGCTCAAACAACTTTTTTCCCCTCACCAACATGAGCTATCTAATAAAAAATAAATTTTAACTGAGTTTTTATTTCTGAAAAAAGTCACTGAGTCACCTTAATTACAGCACATTCAAGAACTGCATGTGTGCATGCGCAGACCAACAGTCATCCCTGTAACTCAAACTGACAGAGAGTTGTAAATCAAACTAAAGTTAGCCAAACTACTTAATGTGATTTTTCAAAGGCTTCAGAAATTCTGAGTAAGCCATGATCTGGAATGGTTTTCTCAACTGTACCAGGCCCTTGCAGGGAATTCACTTTCTGGTTGTGATAGCTTCTGGTTTGAAATACCTTGAGATTATTTTAATCAAAAATACCTGAGGTGGAAATGTGAATTCTTTGTGATTTGTTTGGAATTTATTAGTATCTGATACCAGATGAGTCCCAGTTATACCAACAACTTTTTAATTTGAGCTGTCATTGCACATCACCGATCCCACCAAGCTGTCATACCAAACTATTGGGAAGGCAACCAGAAATGCACTATAGATAATTCTTGAAAGAGATTGCATGATAAGACTTGCCGAGTTCTAATTGTCCTGCATAGCTCTTCTTGACTAGTTTACTTAAATTGGTTCACAGCTGATGGCATCTTAGTTCAGATCTTCATGATCTTAACTCTGTTGTACCTGAGGCAATGCGGTACTAGTAGGAACAGATTGGACTAATCTCAGCCATTCTTACATTCCTTTTGGCCATACAAATTAAGATGTGAAAGAAACTGTTGACCTCAAACAAATGGCTTTCTTTTAAAAAATATCAGTCATCAGACCTGTCATATATAATCTGTGTCCATCATCCACATCCATACCCTTTGTCACAGTGAGCTTACGGAAGTAATTAATGGGTAAGTGTTACTGTTCTAACATTCTGTGTTACAGAGCACATCCCTGCCTAGTTCTGTTAGTATCTGTTTACAGACATGTTGCCCATGAATTTATCTGATCCCTTTCTGAACGTCCCAATAGTGTCTCACCTCCCAAAGTATTTTTTGTAATTACTTACATCTGATAGGGCTTGCAGGATCAAGTCCCAAAGGACAAGTCAGTGAAGGGATAGATAATCCTTCTTGGACTTACCATGAGAAGGGTCTCGGAGCTGCCAAGAGACATCAGGAAATGCATAGGTTAGTACATGCCAATTAGCAGTAATACCATCAAGAGCCTGATTCCACATGGGATTTATGTGCCTGTGGCCCAATTTGAGTGCCTAAATTCACAATATGTATTTTCAGGCCTTGCTGCAAAACCTTAGAGATGTCCGGAAAAGTATTTGTGCCACGTTTCTCATCAGTAAATTTCCAGGGGTATCTAAACATCATCTTCTGGATGTATGCAGAAGTCCCTCACTGTTGGCTAGGCAGAGCAGCTAGAGGCATTATTTTTCATGTGTTTCTACCTGACATATTGACAGGACCTAAAACAAATGGACTCAGAACATGCTTTCTAGATTGGACCCTGAGCACATCTTAGCCACAGGAATTTTATGTGGCAGTTCAGGACTTACGAGCATGTCATTCTTGATGAGGCTGTAAGTACCTCTTAGTGAAGCCACAAGATAAATGGCCATCTTGACATACCAAGACCCTGAGTAACCTGATCAAACTTCGAAGTTGGACCCGGGTTAGATGACCTCCACAGGTCCTTTCCAGAATAAATTATTGTAATACTTTCTTCTAAAGCTGAGGAAGAGCAGTCACAAGCAACACAGGAAGAAAGAAAAAGAAAAGATAGTATAGACATGTTAGGACAAAATCAGAAAGACAAAGGACAAATCAAAAAATCATTATCAAAAGTCATAAAAGTTAAGAGGAAACTTTTACCAAGGATTGTAAGAGCAAGAGAACTAAGGGAGCCTGAACAGAGAGAAAGCCACTAACAGATGATGCTGTGCTTAATGCCTCAATTCAAAATGCAATTAAAAATGAAATGCAATTAGCTGGTAAACAAAATTATTAATACTAATAACAAAAGTAGAAACACTCAAGACAGGACAGGAAAACCGAGAGGTAAAACAATTAGATTGACTTACATATTAAAACTGGTTTGACCTCAGTATAATTAGAGAATTGCCTGATCTCAGTGCCATTTCCTGATGTCTTTGAGAACTTTTGGTGGATGAGTGAGATTGCAGAAAAGTATAGATGGGCAAATGTAATGCAGAAAGAGAAGGAAGGAGGGACTTGTGGGTGAGTAGTTCAACCTAAATTTATATGGAAATACTGAAAAATGTTACGATCTCTGTGTGCACCTGTGAGAACACAAAGGGGTGACCAATGCCAACATATAAGGAGTCTTGTTCCTGTTAAAAAATCTTCCAGACAAATCAATTTATTATCCTGCCGTACCAGGAGGACGATTCTTGTGGTTATGAAATAAGCAGAAAACACCTGATTTTAATGAAGTCTTTTTATACATTTTCACATGACATCCTTGTATGAAGTCTAGGAAATGAAACTCCTATGGGTGTTCAACTCTGTAAACTCATCAAAGAACTCTCAAATGAGGGACTTCTCATAGTTCAGCTCGGGGAATTTTTGTTTTAATTAATAACTCAGTTGATAGAATAGAGAATATGCTAATCAAGTTTGCATATATCACAGAAGTATCATGAATTATCAGCTTGTTGGAGGACATGCCTAGATTTTGAATTGTGCAGAAATCTGGTCTTTAATAGACTTTGATGAGGACAAGGGCACAAATGAACACTTTGGGAAGCCAGGTCACTGTAGAAATAGAGACTGAGTAACTAGCTAGGTGGTAATTCTTTAGAAGAAGGAAACTGATTGTTATAGCGAGTCATAAGAAGAACATTTGTCATGCTGTTAAGAAAAGAATCCCACACATCCCACTAGGGCATACAAACAGGCAGGAGGCACATGAGGCAGTCCCTCCCTCCTGTTCTAGGCTGGTAAGACTTAGTTGCAAATCCAGGTCCATTTTCAGGGACTGCATTGCGTGTCAAAACTGATACAACTGGTGCAACTGTAGAAACCACAGAATGGTAACATGGAATGTTAACAACGAGGAGATGCTTAGAAACATTGTGTAAAAGTTGAGTGAAGGGATGATACAGAGAACAGGAAAATCAAGGGATCAAGCAAACAGTAAGCGCTGAAAAGAGGAACAGAGTAAACTGATGCAGGTGTTTATGTGGATAGAAACAAATATATGCAATTAGTTATAATAAGACTAATATGGTTTATGTAAGCCTCCTGATAGAAAAACCAGATTGGCTTGGCTGCAGAGAAGCAGCAATATAAACGTCTGTTAGGAATGATGTTGCCTTCAAGCAAAATATGCAGACTATGGGACAATGAGATTCCTTTTTTGACTTCATTTGCTATGAAATATGTTTTTATTGTTCTTCATTAGAAAGAATTCTACTTTGCCAAAACTGAGAAGCATTAAGGGTGGACAAAGAAAGGCAGTCAAGGTATCAGTGCTCTTGCAGGGCAGAAGATCCAGCCAGGCTCTTGGAAGCTTTTTTATTACTGTGTTTCAGGTTTTGAACAGCTGCCTTCCACATTTCATGTGAGAGTCTGCCCCCCTCAGGCTATATCCCTTTCTGAAGGAATATCTGAATATTCTGGAAAATGTCACTACTGGGATGAGACAGATAATGTATATGTGATTCCCTGGCAACCTTTGCCCAGGGATCAGCATATTTGCCTGAGATGTGGTAAACAAGGATAAGCAGTTCCCTGTTCTGAATCAAGCAGAGAATGAAAGTAAATTGGTGTCTCCCAAGTATAATTTGAGTACTTAAAACTCAAGCATAGGGATTTATTCCTGGACTTTTTTTTTAGAAGGGGAAATCAGAATTGGCAATTCCAGTTGAATTAGACAACAATTAAATTATAATTAAAAGATTATTCCTTAAAAAGAGGATATGACAATCATAGAGCTGTGTGAACATGTACACTTTTCTATTTTTTATCTGCATCATCCTCATTTTTTCCTGTCTCATTTATAATTTCTGAAAATGTGTTTCTTTATGTGTTTCAAAATGTGTTTGTTATTTTTCTATGTGTTTTGAGTTTGAGCACTTACCTGCCGACTAAGGATTCTGCAGAACAGCAGGATGTCCAAGAGTTAAGTACTATAACATTTAAATGCCCTTGAAATTCTTTAACATGACACAACTTCTATTTTGTGTCATCACTCCTTTCTCAATACCTTTCTCTTTGACCTTCAGACAAAAAAACCCAACCCACTAACCAAAAACCACCAAATAAAACCATGAACCCCCCCAAAAGACCTAAAAAAACCAAAAAAGATAAAAAAACCATAAAAAAACCAAACCAAACCAAACTAAACAAACAAACAAACAAAAAAAACCAAAAAAAAAATCCCAACAAAACCTCCCCCCAAAATTCCCCT
>JAWWEE010000040.1:39398532-39450188 GCA_035221455.1 Xenops minutus | reverse complement strand
GATAAAAAAAACATAAAAAAACCAAACCAAACCAAACCAACAAACAAACAAACAAAAAAACAACAAAAAAATCCCAACAAAACCTCCCCCCAAAATTCCCCTACTTTCCCTCCCCCCTAAACCCCTCCCCTCCCCCCCCCAAAAAAAAACCAAAACCAAACACCAAAACCTAACAAGGAAAAGAAAAAGGACACCCACCCCCCTGCCCCCAAAAACACAGAGAAGCATGCTTAAAACTCTGGTACACAGGGAAGCAGGAGAAGAGCACACATTTGGAAGGACTGGCATACAGGGCATTGAATTGGTTGCCCTGTGATCTCAGTGGTTCATTGTGGAACAGGGCTGGGCTGAGCGTCTGTGCTATTCTGACAATGTTGGCCTCAACAGCTTCCCCTGACTCACTTCCTTCCAAAGGCAGGCTTTGGATTACTCAGCAATGCCAGCAGACCCTCATTGCCAGTCATGTGACATTTCTTTGGCATGGAAACTGTATTTGAACTGTGCATGAGCTGTGTGCAGCACAAGGCTGGCCTCTGCTGAAATACAGAAATTATTTTTTCAGTCCTTCTCCAGAAAGAACTATACATAGTTCTTCTACAGTTTATACTGTATTGATTTCCTATTGATTGAAAATATCCTATATAGATCATAACGACCATATAGATCATAAAGGCTTTCTCAGAGATTTACATCTTTGAAAATAGAACTTTATAGCCAAGTTCATCAAAACACTGAACTGTGACTTATGTTTGGAATTTCTTTATCAGGAAAAAGCAAAACATCATATGATGTTTGTTATCAATGGAATATAATACTTCTGTATATAATTAATACAGTATTCCTTTCTCCTAAGCATTTTAATACATGCTATGTCAAACATGTTGTTCAAAAGGATTTTTGCTAAGTACTAAGTTGTTTTCATACAGATACTGGTTCTATTAACACATTTTTAATGGAGCTCATGTCTAAGTTTTAAATTCTTCTGGATTTGACACCAGCTGCCCATTTTGACACTTGTTTATTAGTGTTTTCCCAACAGAAGCATTCTCCCTCTTTCAGCTGTTGTAGAAATTTTATGTTTCACAAAGTCTTTTTACAAGACACTGGTGAACATTTTTCCTAGTTTTGGAGAACCAGGTAATATGACAGCCCAAAGTTTATTTTTTAAATCAGGATCAATTACTTCTGTAGATCATCAAGCAAGCTAATCACACCTGAACTGACTGATTTTAGTTTCAAGAGCTTGCATATCTGCTTGTGGTTGCCTGCTTGATAAAGGATGTGTGGATGTGGTATTGTAAGTGATCACAAGTTAGAAAAAATGTTAACGTCTTCAGGTCCTGTAATTTTTCTATTATTCCAGACACAGAGCCAGGAGATTTTTTTCCCATAGACTGAAAAAGAAGGAAGATGTCTCATGTGAAAACTATCTGCTGTACTCCTGAAATGCTCAGGAGAACCTTTCCAGAAAGATGAAGTTAGTTCTCTGCAAAGTCTCTCTTAGCTGATACCCTCCATGTTTGAGAGGGTGTCATATTGCCTACCACTAGTTCTGTATTGTCAAGGTGAGAGAACTGAAGAGGTGATGAAGGCGAAGCAAAGAAGGAGCACTGTGCTGCAGTGAAGCCATCCCTCATCCCATGGTGGCTCTTGACAATCTTCTGGCCATTTGTTTGTTTGGTTTGGGATGATATTATAGAAGAAAGATTTTTTTACCTTGATGGTAGTTGTGATAGAAAGTGTGCAAACACATTTTGGGAGACTGGTTTCCCCACAGAGCTTCCAAATACGAATACACAGGACACAGGTTTAATAAAATTTTTAATAATTTTTGATTTTTGGGGCTTAAGGAGATGAGATACATAGAAATTAAGTGATTTGTTTCAGACATGCACAGTGCATGAACATGTGGAACTAAGAACAGATTTTCTCCCACACTAGCAGAGGACCAGTTAGCTCTAGTAGTGATGCCAAGCATCGCTTCTGGTTTCAGAGAGCACACCAGTATGCAGAAGAGGAGTGTTTGTCTCATTAAATTTTAACATAGTTATTATAGCAGACACAATCTCCATTATCTAGCAATGATATGTCCCCAAAACCTGCCTAGGAGTTCTAGAAAAGAATAAGAAGAATTGCGAGGGCAAAAAGAGTGGAAAATCAAGAAGGGATAAATTTTTCTGCCTTCATGAGCATTCAGTCGCACTTATTGTACAGTATAATTAGTAGATATGTTCTTACAATAATGGCCACACTGCAGGCTGTAGGCATATTGTTGAGGAATTGCAATGATCTGGCCATTATTATAGAATATTTTTTATTAAAACATCCTCCTAATGGTTATTTTATCAGGACAGCTCAATATATTCCTAAGACAACTATTCAAAAGTCAGTATCTCCAAATCACCACTCTGAAAGAGAAATATATATATATATATATGTATAAAAGACAGAAAGGTGTCAAAATTTTAAGTGCAAATCAAGAAGACAACAGTAAGTCTCTGTAAGTTAAAAGTATTCTTAACACCAGTTAAACACGAGGTTTGCTTCTTGGCGTCCTAAGAAGCAAACAAGTTGCTGACAACGACAGAGATAGCCCTGAATTTTCTTGTTTAACTTTAACAGAGAAAGATTCAGCTTAAACTCCAACATATAAGTGCCAGGCAGCTTTGGGAACGTTTTCTGGACTCCCTGACTGGGACAGTCAGATAACCAGCCTGTTCTCAAAAAGGAGTAAGATTACATGCTAGGCAGCCAGTCTCCTCAGGTCAATTCCTTGCCCATGGCAAGTGCAGTATTGTGTTAGTGCAGCTCAATGAGGAATTCTGTGCATGATATGCAAGCCCAGATTCACACTATGCATTTTGTTTCTGTAATGCTGATAGAGAATTAGTAGAATTCTGTAAGAAAAATATTTAAATGGAGCTATTGTGAATCCAAACAGAAGACTGATAAATGAAAAAGCAAAGCTCTGTAATTGTTTTATGTTGGATGCTGAGACAGGGATTATCAATATATGAATCAAATTAAAAGTGAATAACCTTTATTTACCTGAAATTATTCCCAGCTGGTGAGCACATGCAGACCACAGAGTGAGGAAAAGAGAGGGACATGCAGGTTTACTTTTCTGCTTATGCCTCCATTAGAAAGAAAATCTTCTTTGTCTATATTCTGATTGTCCATATTCTACACTTGTCTTGTCAAAATATTTGTTTCTATATTTAAGATTAGTGAAAAAATTGACTAAATAGGGTCATTTGGTTCCTAGCACTAACGTCAGTCACAAAGGATGTTACCAGATGTCATAGTGTTTCCTACATTTTTGTTTTCCAAGTAAGTCAGGGACATTTTACAGTAAAGCTTGTTTAAGTGCATTCCTACAGGGATGGCAAGAGTTCCCTGTATCTTGCAGTATTCAACTCAAAAGCTGTGTTATGTTGTCTGAAATACGCTCTGTGTGTTCTAGGATACACACCCTGCTTAGCAGGCTTCAAGGAATGCAGCTGTGAATGGTACAGCTTTAGTTGCATATTAGGTTTCCAGTATCGAAGTATTCTTTTTATATCATTCAGGACTCCATCTCCTGAAAAATATTTTGGGAACATCCTTGTAAAACTTCTCTCGGCTCTTACAGTATTGACTGTAAAGAGTACTGGAATGGTTTATTCATGATTACAGGGGATAGCTGGGTGCAGCTGTTGTCCTACAAAAAGATCACCCTGGTAACACCAATCAACAGAGTAAGATGATCCAAATATATCTGAAACCTTCTAAATGTTGTCTTTCAACTGAAATACAGAGTCACAACTTCATTGCAAGCTGATGATGTCAGATCTATGAAATGTACCATACACTCTTACTCAGTGCTGAAAAGCCATTGATCTTCATGTTACTTTACATAGTAGAATCTGAAAAAGGATAAGGGAGCTGTGAGAATAAATAATTAAAATAAGTTATTAGGTCAACATCATTTGGGAAAAGTTATTGGGAGGAGAATGGCCATGCAAAATATCAAACACTTTTTTCAGCTGACACTGAACAATGACCAATGTTAAAATTTATACAAATTTCTTGTAGCAGTAGGGGGAACTCCTGGATAGGAAGCTAGTCTAGTCTACCCTTACAATTGGATACAGTGCCAATGCTGCTAAGTCATGCAACTCATACCAGAGTTCAGCTCTGAGACCACAGACCGCAAAAGTAGGTTTGCACTTGCCTCATACCTCATAATTGTAGCCACAAAGATAGGGCAGAAAATGTATTGAGGAAGAATTAGCCCAAAAATGCAACTGATATTCCATGATGTCATCTGAAAATCAACTCATGGGAAAGAGATAGAGAGAAGGTTTGAAGTAAGACCACTACACACCTGTAGATCATGCCTGCAGTATTCAAATTCAGATGATCCATATTACTGTTTTGCAATTCCTTCTAATATACTTATATATAGACAAGCAATACGGCATTAGAAAAGGGAATAAAACATGTAGAACACTGTTGGGACTTGTCTTCTCAACACCATACATAGAATGGTGACACAACAGTCACAGAGAAGTGGCTGAAACAGTGGATCACGTTTTAGTACATTTTCTCTGACTCATTTCTTAAACTCAAAACCGACAAAGACACTGTGTGTTGGTGATTTCCAGTTACAAGTCAACTGTACTCAATGCATTGCGGATTTTGCAGCACTCAATGGGCATGTAAGTTATTTATAAAACAACCCTAAATTCATTATTATCATATATATATCCCCTAAACCAGTGAACTAATTGAATACTTTTCATAGGTCTTAAAACAAAAATTAATTTGGATCTATTTTTATTGTTTATTTACATGGATAGACAATGATCTTGTGTTATGATGAACATATATCTAATACCCTCTGAAACAGATACTTCTCAAATTTAATTTTAACTTGCTGTTAAAATATTTTCAGGAAAAAATCTCTTCTGCTTACAGATTTCACAGGGCTCTCTGTCCTGAATCTCCGAAAATTCATGTTGACATCTAGGATGCTGTGTAATTTCTGTATACAACCAAGAAAATTCCAAGAAAGTACACTCTTGTATATTAGCAATGCCAAAAATTTTTAGAAAACTGAGTGGTGACATTAAAAATTAATTGCTGTTCTGCTTCATAAATATATATATATATATATTCTTAAACTAGACACTATACAAATTCTGCTTGCCTCCAGCTCTGCAGTACCATTAGTAGCACCACCATAGGTGTCGTTGTATAAGGGAAGGAGGGATGGAAGACAAGAGACTACGGACATTCTTTCTTCATGACTGAACCAAGGTCTAGAGGAATTTCCTGATATACAGATGCTTCCCTACCCCTGTAAAGCATTGGCAGACACACAAGAAGGTCAAAGAACTACTGCTGTGTTTGTAAGGAAAGCCAGTTCTTGGAGAGAATTTCTTGGAGATACTTCCTTCCCTGACCATATATCTTATGAGTTTTGGCCACTTTATGCTGAATATTGTCTTTTACCTTGAAGACAATGCAAAATATGTCAAGGTAGCACATAACAGACTGCTTAGGTCAAATTGTACAATAAACTACTTGAATTACTTTTAAGTTTTTCACTTTGCTTCTGCAGCAGAGGGAGTTACATTTTCTGACTAAGTTGTCAGACCAGCAGACTACCAAATGCAGTGCCTGACCATAGGCAAGTTGCCTAAAGGAGTATGGAGGAGTCTTCATCATTGAGTATTTTATAAAAAACAGAAAACACTTAAGAACATTTGGAACTTTTTGAGTTCATCTGTAAGTTACATAAGACTTAGTGGGTTTTTCCTCCAATCAAAAGAAGAATGACACACAAACAGATATTCCACTACCGCGGATATAAGATTATACAAGATTATAATTCTATAATGTCAATTTATCGCAGTGCTGCATGTACTGCTACCAAGTACAACTACAAATCATGAAAAACATCTGTAAGTCCCTATAAGCAATTTGTCAGAATACTTTAAAGTACATGTATAATAAATGAAGAACACATGTTTCATAGGAACCAAATGAAACTAGAGCTGTACCGAATGCTTTGCCAGAGACTTGAACAGCTGTGGACATCACCTCTCTCTTGCTCTATCCAGCTTTAAAAGGCATTGTTTACTTTTTAGCTTAACAGGTGATGTTTACAATACCATCAATCTTCCTAAAAGACAGGTTGCCCAAATACCTCCATAGACCACTTCCATCTCCTTAAACGCTGTCTTTTGACTTTTGTTTTAGGTATTTGGCACTTTCTGCTAAATTACAATGGGTTTTCACTGTACCAACCTTGTCAGCTTCTAAAAACACCTAATCTCATTTGCTTCTGAAAAAGTACCAAGTTACATACCACATAGAATTTTCATCTGGTAGCTACAGTTCAGAAATAGAAAGTTTTGTTCATTTACTATTCTGTGTGTGCACACACAGCCCCTCACATACATATTTCAGTGTTCTAAAGAGGTTTGTCTGACTTCCTTGAGCTTGATGCCTCAACAAGGCATCTTTGATTTCTTCTGTTTAAACATGATGGCAGCTCCAAAGTCTCTTTGCTATTATGTTTTGCACTCAGATGAAGGTCACAGTTTCAGTGTTATTCAGAATGATGATACATTTCTTTATACAGAGCAAAACTTATCAATCAACCCTTCCCCCTAATAATATCAATTAAATACTGTCACTTCCACGTAAAACCAGGGTACACAGTTTAATTATCTGTCTAGTCTTCCTATTCTGCCAGTTTTATTTTGCTTCTAGATAAGAGTTTCCTGCTTCTTTCATTCCTCTTTCACATCTCTTTCCAAGAATAATAATCAGTGGGAGTGGAAGATGTTTTCTTTTATTAAATCTCTGAATATTAGCTCCCATAATTTTCAGTGTCTACAGTGATTTGCCAAGCCTGGGGAAGGAGCAACAATATTTTTACTTGACAACTGTTAAAAAACATTGACATTAAATTTTGAACAACTTTTTTAAACGCTGAATAGTGTTATATTCAGAAATGTGAATGAATTCTAAGCATTCTATTACATAAATCAATTTAATATTCATTGTAATAGACAATAGATTTATAGTTTTACTTACCTGTTTGAAAAAGTAGCAAGAATGTAAAATACTTTTTTCTGCACTGAACATGTGCAATCAACATTATATATTTAAAAAAAACAACCTGCTGATTATAAAACAGCTTAAATAGCCCCAAGTGTCCCTGAAGAGCTACTGTGTGCTGTGTAAAAGCTCAATAATCCTCTCCATGTCAGAAGGTGACTCTTCAGCTGTTCAGGATCATGAGCTGATATGCTACCACTTGTAAAAAAAGTATTCAAAACACAAGAGCATACAGTTAGGTAAAGATCGCTGTGGTGGTATTGGAATTAATCTGCAGGAACTGACAACACTGAAGCCAATCTGGCAAGAATGATTCAAGAATCTGTAGCTTTTACTTAAAACCAAAACACTCAGAACACAGCAAATTCACACCACAATAAGTTCAACAGGAATATGAAATTTTTACATATAATTTGGCTCATTTTTCTTTTACAAAGATAATGAGAAAAAAAGGAATGTGTTCAAACACTTTATACTTGAATACATACTGAATACACTATTCATATAACACCAGCAGTGCAGTCTGTGCAAAAGTACTACAAATCATTATTGCTCAGTGTTCTGAATAAAATACTTTAACTTATTTATGAAGGCACATTGATAGAAGGAAGGATGCTTCAGTCATCTGTGTTTGCTTCAATCATCAAAATAGGGGAATTCACTTTGGCCCCTGTGCTTAGAAAAATGTGACTTTGACTTTCAAAATCTCATTTTCTTTCATATTTAGTCTTAGTATTTACATAGTAGTTTCTTCCCATTCAAGCTCCACATCACCTGCAGAAGAAACAGATACATTATGTTAACCTACCTTGTAAATAAATAGTAACTAAGGGCAGATAACTATTTTTGGTTGAATTTAAAAGATCTTGCAGGGAAAAAGAAGTGGAAAGCTTGAGCAATGACTGTTATTATGGGGAAGACTAAAGAGCAGCAAAATGTTAGATATTTAGATTTTTGAAGGCAAAAAATGCATGTCAAAGTATTTTTTTTTTTCTGCTTCTTAATCTGGACAAGTCATTGTGTCTGCTATGAAAAAATAGCAGAGATAGTCTGTATCTCCTTACCTTCCATGGCATCCAGAGAGTCCATCTTTTGCAGTGCTGAATAATTTACCAAACATATGGGTTGACTACTTCCCTTGCTTGTCAACAGATCCAATACACATTGATGCAAAAATATATATTGTGCCTGTAAGATGTGAATTTAAAGATGCTTGATTAGAAGAAAAAAGTATTTCTAATACCAAAAAACCTTTTTTTTTTTTTTTTTAAATGACATCTAGATATTCTCAAAGCAACTGCAGTTTAACTCAGGAATCTCAAAGCTTCAGTGAACATCTCACATATGCCTGATCTGATTTTATTCATTATGAAGCATAGTGCTTTAAAATTTCTCAAAACATATTAATCCTTATGCACAGTAAGATATATGAAATTACACCATAACTGAGACTAATAGGCTATTCCACAATTTTCTGTGAAGATTTGTTGTATGAGAAGACTTTTTGCCACTAGATTCAGAATGAAGAAATCAAACTACATGAATGTAATATTTACATAACAAAAGTTTCCTCTTTCTAGCATAGAGAAAACCAGTAGGGTGCACTCAACTGCAAAAGTTCAAGTGACTCTAAACCTATATGTTCTAGGAATGTGTGCCATTGTTAGGATCAAAAACACCCACAGTATTTTCTTGAACTGTAGCCTCATTTTTGTCAGACTGTAATGCAAGGAGTGGGCAGCTAAAGTTAATTTGACACTTCCAAGGACATAAAGTCTGAAAAGAGAAAGACAAAGTCAATGTAAGAATGAAATGAATGAAAACAGATAGAAATATAATAAATAGATTGAGTGTGTCTTCACATAGGAGAAGTATTGTATGTGTTGATGCAGAAAATGAGTCAGATTACAGTGTCAGAGATTCGTTAAGATTGGAAGAGACCTCTTGATATCACCTAGTGCAAATATCCTAGTGCTCAAGCTGTGTCAGCTGAAATATGTTGCCTGGAACTTTGTCAAGATGGATTTGAAATATCTCCACCAAAATCACTTTATTACCCTTGACTTCTGCCCAGGTAAAAATATGTAATTTTTCCGTTCAATGGCTGCTATTTCATGTCAGAATTTTAAAGTCAAATGTCTCAGATGCATACAAGAGATTTACTTACACGGATATGTTTTACTGCCACAGCTCCAGAGCTGTGGGTCACTAAAACAACCTTTCACAGGCCCCCAAAGCACACAGTATCATCATGCTTTTCAACAGCTTTCTTACTGAAGTGGAAGTATGGCACTACTTCAAATTAGCCTTTGTACTTGGCAAGAAAATAAAGTTTAACATGTCTGAATGAAGGTCTTCAGTTTCAGTGGAGTTTAGGTTGGTTATTTCAACTCCAAAGGCAGACCCTGAAAGTTCCGTAATCTTGCACTCATACAGATGCCTCTGATGTAGCAAGGAAAATCCTTCTGGATTTGGCAGGGGGGAGTGAAGCAGGCTACCTGGACAATGTATGTGTAGCAAGTTTTTTCCCTAGTTAGAATCAATGACATTAACTATTCTGATCCATTTGCTGCAGTAACAGATGGTGACTGTTGGCAAAAGGAAAACTATTTTGAAGCTATAAACACGCAAAATACAGATCTGAGAGCAAACAGTTTTTACTTACTTTATTCATAGATCTTACAGACAGTTTGACTGAGGGACTCTAAATTGAGTTCTAGGAAGGAATTGCTCCTCTCGTTATATCTTCTGTGCTGATCACATAAAATCTGATTAATAGGCAGCTCAACAGTGTTTTATGACAGAACTCTCAGAGTAGCTTGACTTCTGAATCCACCATAAAACTTTACAAGATTGATTCCCTTTGGGCAAGTTTTGTTGCTGATCTGACTTTTGTAGTCTTGCAAACATGAGCTAGAAACGAGCTGGATAGAGAATAACCTGTCTCAGAATTCTGCATCTAGCATACGGGCCAATACTTGATTTGTTAGGAAATCAGAATTACGATACCAGCATTTTGTACTGCATTTGGGCACACCTTTTCCTAGTCCCTGCCCAAATATGCAGATAAGGATGTACACATAAATTATGCATATTTTAAAAATGTTCACTGATCTTAGGAAATTTCTTGCTGTTTTATGATTTAATTTTGGGAGTGTTCCCATTGAATTTTCTTCCAGCCTTTGATTTATTTTCAGACTATTCTACTTCTAATCAAAAATGTAAAATAAGAACCAAAAATCCATTCCCAGAATTCATCATCACAAGAAAGTCCTGGCAATTGTTTAGTTGCATCAAGACTTCAAGAGGAAAAATTCAAAGCAAATGGTAATCAGACTGCTCTGTACAAGATACATCATGGCAGAGTATCATCAGAAGGTCTCACAAAATCTTCTGAAGTGCAGTTGATGAAGAGAGGTTAACTGTTTTATATATTCTGACACACTTTTCATGTTTTCTGTTGTGATATGGAATAGCCGAATTGCATTCCCAATGGAGCAAGTCTCCTTATGTTAAAATGAGTTTAAATCCATCAGTCATGAGGAAGTTCATCCTGAAACTACTCATCCATACTAAGAAGTTAGTGAGTCACGCTGTAGATGCAAAGGCTTCGGGTCATTGGTTAGATCTGGCCTGCTGGAGACTTATGCCAGAAGCTTTATGCAAATGGAGCTGATTTCTGTTCCACTGGACTTTTAGGATCAGCTTTAAATTCTTCTAGTACTCCTTTACATAAAGTCAGATTTCCAGATATAGCAGAGGTCTTCCTCACTAGCAGGTCATCACTAACTTATATCCATACTGAATAAGTCTGCCAGAAGCGTACTTTTTCAGACTCCAGACCCAACATTGCCTTTATTCTGAACATTGAAGCCTGTGCTTAAATCTATCCATATATGCTATTTTATTTGAAGCATTGAAAAAGAATCAAGGAATAAATAATGGGTTTAAAGGTAAATGAAGATGTAAAAATTTGTAGGACTATGGCACGTACACACACACACACACACACACACACACACACACAATACAGTTAAGTAGCAAATAAAGTCAAATCAGGTAGTGAATGAGCAGATTTATTTTTAATTTAACAACTCTTCGTCACCCAAAAGTTGAAATAGACTCTCAAATACTGAGAAGTTGTTATTTAGGTTCTAAAATCTAAATAGCACTCTTTTCAGCACTTGTCAAGACTTTGCTGGACAAGTGTATTTAAATAGATACAGACCATCCATCTGCACAATGCTTGAAATAAATAAAAGCAGGATTTGGGAGCAAATGTTTTATATAGCTGATTGTTATGAGCTTTCTAGTCTTGTTTTGTAGATCAGATGATGATATGACTCACTTTTTAACAACAGGAAAATAGAATAGATAAATCTTACCAGATTCTGTACCATACACATTCTTTCCCTTCTTAGTTCAGCTACAAGCCCATAGATATCCACAAAATCATGGTCATTTACATGTTGGGTTAAATGGTCAAGTGCGATGTAAACACCTGTTCTTCCAACACCAGCACTGCAAACACGATACACAAGATAAAATAAAGCATTTAAGTTAATGCTTTTAGCACTTTCTTAGAATATTCTGGATAAATTAAATTTATTGTGAAAAGAAAACTTTGGAAAAAACCCCCTAAATCTTTTTTCAGTATTTACATTTTGATGTGTGTCTCCTTGCTGAATGGGATAAAGCCATGATTATGACTTAAAAAAAAGAATTGCATTGGACAATGAGATATAACTAAGCTAAATCTGTTTAAGTGGGGAAAAGATCCTACAGCTTTTCTGGGAGTTTTCTAGGACTCACTAATTGAAAGGAAAAAACCAAGATTTTATGAAATCACACCTGGTATTTGGGATAAAACAACATGGGATCTGGCAAAACATTTATAAGAAAATACTTTTAAAAGGAGGATGAGTGTGCAAGACATGCTGCTAGCTAGTGTTTTATTTAAAGGTCTCGTAATGAACAGGATTTTCTCAAAATAACTGTCAGACTTCTCTGCAATTGGTGCAATAAATGCAGGGTATATCACTGCAGTTAATCAGGAGATATATAGAAAAAGTCTTGAACCTGCAAGATATAATGAGCAGAAAGTAATGAATGAGTTTTTCTGGATACAAGAACACATAATGAAGTTTTATAAATGTCAGGAATTTGAGCACAGGTGGAGTATCTGGCCCATGCTGGCCCCTCTACATATCTGTGTTCTGAAAAGAGGATAGGACTCATTGCAGAGGAGCCCGAGAGTCCTCAAAACATGAAGACCATGTCCTCTCCTGTAATGGTCTCTCTGACCCTTGCAGTAGAGGGACATATCTGTCAAAGGCAATGATATCTAATAAATGAGGCTTTACTACCCCTTGTGGGTGGCACCCATAGGATTCTGAGAACAAATGAACCCCCATGCATGATAACATGGATGGTTAGGGAAGAGACTTGTGGCACCAAAACCAGCTTTTCTTTCCACATATTTGCAAACTCATGCTGAGTGATAATGAAGTAAAGAATCAGTTGCAGACCTCTGAATTTAGACTGCTATTTTGGAGTGTGTCCACTCATTCAGCAGGAACACTGACCTGCCCTAAAAATGTAGACATACTCATCACCTTCCTTAAGATTTAGCCTTCCTCACAAACTTACTCTTTGAAATAGCCATTTTAGAGTCTTGAGAAAGAAATCAATTGGAACTATGACAGCTGAACACCACTAACTACCAGACCATTTATTTAAGAGCCTAAATATAGTTCTTATCTGTTTACAGGCAATCAAGTTTGAAACATGGCCTATGCTAACTTTATTCCTATTTCTCATTCTCTGTGGCTTCAAAATAGTTTCTTCCTTATGATGTGTGACATTTACTTTATAAATACATTCTTAATATTTGCTTGTTAAGAAGAGCTCTAATTATAATAGAAGTAATTCAAACAAACATTCCATTTTTTAGTCCTCTTCTTATGGTTAAAGAGGAAAACAGAGATAAATCCAGCAGTACCTTATGGTAATTGCTGAAGTAATTATTTAACTGATATCACCTCAGTGGATTTCCATGAATGGAAGAACAGACACACTTCTGCGTTTTACCTTCCAGGAAGGACTATGAACTGCTAGAGAAACCTTCACTACTGTGCATACTAGAACCATATCTGTGCACTCCACCTTCATTGTTCTTCTGGCAACTTCTCTGCCCATTAATATGCATTTGAAATTCTAAGACACTAACCAGTGATTTGGTGAATATTCTTACCTGCAGTGAACCACCATCGGTGTGTTATCATGTGCTCGACTTGCACGGATAAGTTTTACAAAATGGATAATTGGTGCAGTCGTTTCAGGGACTCCATGTTCTGGCCAAGAAGTAAAGTTACACTGCCTCACCATCATGCAGTCTCCGTGCTGAAATATATAAAATAAGGTATTCTTTATGTAAGGAATGTTACAGAAGGTTCAGTAAGTTACATGTAGCCTTCTAAGCAATTTAGTGTAAAAAATAAAGTCAGAATAGCATAATAATTATAAGATGTACTGGCACCGAGGAATAATTTTTTGTGCACAGAACTTATGGCAGGGGTTTCTTTTGAGAAATGGCATCAAGTCCATCCTTTAGGAAGTATTAATGACTTCAGCAGTCACTCTCCATTTGACTTCAGTCACTGTATCAGTGTAATTTGTAGACTGAAGATCGAAATTTCTATGACTTGTTTAGAATTTAGTGAACTAAGATGACAAATTTGTTTAGGAAAAAGCAACCACTCCATGACTGATCTGATATAGTGAAGGTAAACAAACATACACTGATAAACACAGATGTATTTTCTTAGTGTTTGATGCCCTCTCAATCAGAGCAGAAGCAACAGTAACTTAAAGAAAGATCAGGTTATGATCTGATACCTAAATCATTTCTGAAGGACATAAAAATGAAAGAACAGGATCATGACAAAGACCTATTGAGGTCATTATTCTGTTTCCAGCAGTGGTTAGGGAAAAATATGAGGGAATATCCTTTCCATTCTTGATAGTTTGTGATTTGTGAACTCAGTCAGAGACAGTACCTCTAAATTTAATAGCACTTGTCAGAATTTTCTTCTAAATTATGAAAACTTTTTGAAGCCCTGTAAGTTTTTTGCATTCACATTATCCTGCAGCAAGGAGTACCCCAGTTTAATAACCTGTTGTGTAGTGAGCCAGTTACAATTTTTTTAAATTTTGTTTGAATCAACCACTTGCTCCTTTCATATTGGAACTAACACTGAACAACTGTGAACAATTATGTGTAGAAACTATTTCACATCTATGTTTTTTTTTTAATTGATCAACATAAAAATAAAAGAGAAATTACTTTGGATGCAATATGGCAATAATTTTAAGTTATTTGCCTCACAAATGTTTTTTACCTTCAGTGGAAGATCATCAAGAATCCACCCATTTGTGAATGGAAGATGAAGTACTATCTTAAAATCAGCAATATGGCACATTTAATGATATATTTGTAAAGAGCATAGCTTCTTGTGCAGGGTAGTTCACCTATAGTAAATGAATCACCTAGTCATTTCAGATTATCTTCTTCTCAGCCTCCCCCTGGTTAACACAGGTGACTTCACATTTTGCTGGCATGTTGTTTTACTCTAACTAGTCCTTTTTCTAGTCTTGTGTACTCTATGTCCTACGTTAGCTGAAAAAAAAGATTTCTCTTTTCTCAGTAATTTTAAAATATTCAATTGCCCTCTACTATTTGCACAATATATCCTTATTGGGTCACCACTGAGGCAATCCCCGAACTGCTGCATGCATTTTGTCATGTGCACATGCCACGGGAGGATAATACATGCAATTGGATAGCCAAGTTTAGGTCCTAGGATCTGGCTGCACTATATACCACACAGATCAACACTGAGAGTGCCTAAGAAGGCTGACTTAATCTTGGGTCATGATTCCCAGATTACTTTCTGAGCTTACCTGCTGCTCTGACTTAGTGCTGGGTAATAATTTTTCCAAAGAGTGGGAACTATAGTTGTGGATCTATGCTGTAGTCTTACCCCCACTTCCCAGCACAAAGAGTGGGAGAAATACCGATGATTCTCATTTATATTGGATGAATCTCCTGGGGGTGGAGGCCAATAGGGCTGGTGCTACAATGCAAAACAGCTGCACCAGAGAATCTTTCCTTTTAATCTGAGTGGGATACATTCAAAGGGATTTATCTGATTCCAGAATAGTTAGGATAACTCCTTTCTAGAAGCAACAATCGAGGAGTCCAAGTAGAAACTTCACCTCCCACCAGACCAGAGTTTCAGTAACCTTGACAGGCCCTTCAAAACTTGTCATACAAATGTCTGAGCTCTTTCTGACAGAAATTCTCAGGAAATAAAACGTGAATGAAAACAAAATGCAGGACAACCAGGCAGAACAGTGCATACACATTAAAAGATTAAAAGAATACTGAGGAGATAGTTGGGTGGGATGGAGCATATCTGATGTTCCTCGGGGTGCTGGATAGATTTCATTCAATCAACTTCCAGTTCTGGCTTACCCTTTCAATTTTCAGATCTCTGATGGTCCAGTCTATTTGAATATCTTCCACCAACTTAGTAATCACTATATCCCCAAACACAGTCACTGGTTTATTATCTTCTGGCCAGTACTGATGACATCTTATCTGCAGGGAGATGATTACTAATTAATTAAATATTATCATATTATAATCTTGACAGAAACTACATACAAAATTTCTGGTTACATCAAATGCTTTTAATTGATACACAATTGGTTACTTACACGTCCTTTTTCAAAACATTGTGTAAGCATAACAAGTGTTTTAGCTCTTGTCTCCCACACCATTCTCCAGAAATCGCCCACTGTTCCTGGTAATGGTCCCTGAGTTGCAATAAACTCATTTGGACATAAATAACCCTAAGAAAAAGAGAATATTTTATACATAATGGTTGTCAAGGAAAAAAAGGAGTTTGCATGTGACATATCTGTGTCTGTATCTCCCATGCTTAAGGCTAAAACCTGGTCAGACATCCTAAGAGAGTTGGCATAGGCCTGGCTAAACACTGCATGTCAGGCTGCCTTGGAAACCTAAGGAAGTAACAGCTTTTTTTGTAGTCCAGTTATGAACCAATACTCTACTAAAGTCTGGGAGATGCCATGCTAATGAAAATGCATTTAGCAGGGAAATTACAGGGATATCAGGTTGTCAATTCCCATTTAAAACTGTCTAGGCCTTCATATTAGCCTTATTGCAGATCTAGTCAGAGGCTATCAAGAACGGTGTCACAAGATGGCAAACAAAGTAGAATTAAATAGTTCTAAGAAGCAGTGGAACCAGGGAAACAACTAAGGAGCATTCTGAGAGCTAGTGCAAGTAATACACCACTGATGACCTTGTTCTTCTGGTGATCGTCAGGGATCTGCTATAACTTGGGGCTGGAGCTTACTCAAAGAAATGACCTCTATAAAAGGTCATGGAGAAAACTACTGTAGATGTTGACTTTTATTTTAGTATTGGCTTCTATTGTTTAGTTTGTTTGTAGATAGATGTAAAACTTGGGAAAAAAGAAGGTTGTTGAAAAAAATCCAGGAAAGTTCTGTCAGTGCATGGTTTGACAAGGATGTGTTTCCTCAAAGAAACAAAGTGTACCTACAGGAACTATTACGTACTACAGAAAGTCTAAAATGACAATAACAATAATAGTAATAAATTTATGCTGTAGAACTATCAGTTCATAATATCACAGAGTTCTGCTTATTGCTCAAAACAACTGACAGAGTGGTTTATAGCACCACCAAAGCTCCTTGTTGAAATTATAGCCCTGTAATTAACAGCTGCCTGTTACTTACTTCATCTCTAATATAAAGAACAGGTGGCAGTGGGAAACTATGCTAATCCTCCCTAATTTAAGAGTGAGGTGAGAAACTATAATTCAAGGATGCAAAGCTCACAATTCAGTTGCTAACTTTTTCTTGCTTAACCAGTAAAAATAAAAGTAGCAGCAGAGTACCCATTTTCTTTTCCGCTCTTTGTATTTGTGCATATATATGTACACCTAGATAATTAGGTATGTAATTTCACATACACATATATTGCATATTTACAGCTATATGCATTGATATATTTACACGTCTCCAAATCTGGACAGTGAGAGCCTTTAAAGGGCACAGCTTTAGCCTTGAGAAATGGTAACATCAGAGTTGTCTATTCACTGATGAATGGTGACCCAAAATTTGATGCCTGTATGCAGTAGAGACCGGCAAAATCTCATCAGGGAACACTCCCTGTAGCTGGCTTTTTGGAAGTTGCTATTCATGTTCCCTGCCTAAGACATGGCATGTCAGTTAGTGACGGGAAAGGTAAAGACTAGGCCATGCTGGAGCTGTCCAATTTCCTTCTCAGTCGTTCTGTGCATAGTCCCAGCATCACGTGGCATGGCTCTTCCTATCTGCTGCTGTCAGAACAAAGACATTCCATATCAAGGGAATAATCAGCATTTGCCAATGAGAAAGGAAGATACTCTCAACTCTATTGCTCATTCTCTGTGAATGTCTTTTACTTGCCAGGAATTACCTATATCTCCTTGCCTCTGTGTCATCAGTTTAGACTACAGTCTGCACATCTTGCTATGTGTTTGAAAAGCATTTAATGCAAATCAAGTCTTGACCTCATGTGAGATCACCAGCCACAGCTAAGAGAAACTTAATGCATAATTATAATTCACACTTTGAGCTTCAATAGGACAAAAAATGAGTTAAAAATATAGATGAAGAATTTACTGAGTACACAAGAAAATAGGAAGTCTAGGAAGAAAGCTGAGGATTAGAAATACAGTATTAATTTCTTCCTCAAGAAGCCTGTTTGCATTTCTCTCCATCATAACTTTCACAAAATAATAAGAGGCATGCCAAAACTATAGCCATTTCTGTAAAAGTTTTAAATTCAGTTATGTTTATTTTGTCCCATTTATATACCAGCTCTAACTCCTGAACCAAGAAACCAAATAACACCTGACTAAACAACTGACCTCTCTAGGAGTTTCACTATTGTTTTTAATGACAGTGGTATGAGACAATTTATAAAAAGCAATTTGCTGGACACCATTTTGATTCTTACTGGAAATCATTGCTTAGCAATGAAAATGGAATAATGTGTATTTTTCACTAGTCATGTCAGTCATGCCACAGAAGTAATTTGAAAAATGCCATGGCAACAGTGGCTGAGTGAACGAAAGAAAAATTAGAATCCTGTTCTTCTTGCAACTTCTTTTATGACTCTCTCTTCTACCAGAAAACAAATGGAGTAAAAATGTGAGAGACTTTCTACTTACAGACATGTAGCTGGCATTAATGTAGTCAGATCCAGGAATACCAGCATCAGGCATCAGCTTTACTCTGTTGTTATTATCTACAATGGAAATAAAGTCTAGTTAAGTAAAATATTTGTTCAAAAACCATAGACACATGTAATAAATGTTCCAGGAGTGCTAATAAATCAAAAATGCTGTTATTGTTGTTAATCTAACAATATTTGACATAGTAGAATAGTAATTACAAAGGCAATTTGACCTATTTCCTTAACTGTATGGTCATTCTTTAATGTTCCACAAATGTTTTATACAATACATTTTAATTTAAATGGTGAATGTGCCAAAAGCTTCAATTTCATGTATGTATGGAAATTTTCTCTGCCTAAAAGTAGCCCGTCTGCTTTAAGCCATGCTGTTCTAGCATACACAACTTCTGTGTGAATCAGACAGCAGGGGCAGGGATCTGGCAGTTTTTTCTATGTACTTGTTGCCCAGGTCACAGATTTGAGTCAGATCCTTGCACTTTTACACACTTTTACTTTTACATAAGATTAACTCATTATTAAAAAAAACAAGCAAACAAAAAACCCCCACAAAACAAAAAACCAACCCACCAAAAAAAAAAAAAAAAAAAACACACCAAAAAACCAAAACCCAAACCCAAGGATTTCTGATTTTTTCCATATGCAGAAACATGTCATATATGAAACACCAACATTTTAATGTCTGATCCTCAACTTAGTGAAAAACTAACTAGAATACAAAGTTAAAGATTTACGAATCCTATCTGTTTATATCTCATTGTGTGTCATGAATATAAATTTTTAGTGACTGTAACTTAGAATATGTATTGAACAAGGCAGTAGATAGGAGGAACAGCTGCTCTGAAAAGTTAATAGCACAGAATGTAGCATTATTAACCAAGGAATGCCATGCACTCCATCTCACATCACCGCTAATGCCTAAAATAATAATGACATTTCTTGTCTTATTAACTGAAAAATGAAGCAGTGTTGAGTATAGAGAGACAGACTCCTGTCTCCTGTGATAATATCTAGCCTGGGCTTATAAATTATCATACAGTCACTCTGATCTTCTGTGGAACCTTTGTAGCACATGCACACATATCCACAAGAAAGCATACCCAGGCTCCTGAGGTGCCTAAATGCACAAACATGTGGATTTTATATGTTTAAAAAAATTACTTCTTGCTAAAGGGGAAAAAAACTCAGTGAGCAAGAATGTTAAAAAGTTTGCTACATGGCTTAAATTACAAAGCTAAGAAGCTATTGAGACTACAGTTTCTTGCACCTGCACGTTATAGCTTGTGAGAGCAAGTTGAAAGCCACTTGCAAATAAAACTGTCTTAAAAAAACCCCAACACACACACAAAGACAAGACAGATTACTTGACAGAAAATTGTTTCATAATGTGGACAGTGGACATGATTGAACTGCCATTTCAATGACAGATCAAACAAAAATACACTTGCATTCCAAATATATGCTACACTATTGAAAGTAAAGAGCAAAAAGTTGATCAGTAAACACACATACATGGCTTTATGTTTGGAAAACGATTCTTAGACCTGTTCCAAGGTAGATCAGCATCAGTTGAAGCAAGGTCTTCAAGAAACTTGGGAAGTTCCTGTAGAAGAATAAAATTTTGTTGGAAAAGTTTTGCGCCTAAGTGAATTTAGAATTTGACACAATCATCCATTAAGAGGAAAAATTCTGTAGTTCTGCAACAAAGTGCATTTCTAAAAACAGCTGGAAGCATTACAGAGCTTTCCACCTCACTGCCAACCCCTGTAACACCAGCAACATTAGATACAGCACTGCAGACAATGCTGTCAAGTTGAACAATTAAAGCTTACATGAACTTTCACATTTACAAGCCTAGAGAAAGTCGGTCTATCACCTGTAGTAGTTCTTCTCTAGTTTTTTTTTCATGAAGTCACATGCTTGGTTACTGTTCCCTACTGACTCGGCCTTACTCTTGAATAATGCCTTTTCCTGACTCCTGTAGCTTGGTAGAGTTCTTGCCACAGCATGAGAACTGATGAGAATTTAATTAAGTTGAGATAACTGGCAACTAGTTCATGAGACTGTTTGTGAAAGGGGTGGGAAGAGTTATTTTGGGTTGCACTGCAGTTTCATAACCAGTAACTAGTTCTGTTCTGAAGGACAAAGATGGATAAGTCATACTGAAGAATTTATTTGATGAGTGGGTACATTTGTGTGCATGAATATGTATAATTCCTGAAGTTGATTAAAACAATGGAGACAACTTCATAACTTGCTAATGGAGAAAAATATATTGATGTGATGATCTCATAGCAGTGTTAGGAGAACAGAAAACTCAGAAAAGTCAGAATTTCAAATATGTCACTAACTGCAATAGATTTTTCCCTTTGTTTGACAAATGTTATACGGAAGTTTGTTTCAACATCTATCTAACATATAAATTAAGAGATCTGATTTGAAGAAGATTGCTTTGCATAAGCACAATTCAAAAATGTTGCTGTCTGTGCTGAATAATCCCTTCAAAACCCTTTTCAAATTTATCTTCTAATATTAGTGGTTACTCTCTAGATGGGCTGCTTCTAAAAGTGGGACAGATAGCGTTACTATCAGGTTCAGTGTTAATTGTTTTCAAGTGTTCTTTTGCTCAGGTATTTGAGACAGTGTTTTTATTAAAAAAAAATAATTAATTACTAGCAAATAAATAAATGAGACAGGTTATGAAAAATGGGAAACCAGGGGAGTTGTATTGCAGTGTTTTTCTTTCATTGCTAATGCAAATATTTTGTCAGCCTTATGTGTAAAACACAGCTAAGGGTGGAGATGTTAAAATTCCTCTTATTCAGAAAGCTGAAACTCACACACAAAATTTTTGTCATTAAATTTTGCATCAAGGAAGGAAATACACAAAATGTCTCTGGCATTTTGCAGGTGTCTTGGGCCATGAAATCCCATATCATGTGAACTTTAACTTGCCTCATTTGCCTCACTGCTCCAAGTCTTAGATTGCCAGTTATTTAGTATAGAAGTAGCATTACTGTACAGCACTTTGTAGTAGAGATGAAACAGAGAAGCAGATTATGTTGTTTTCATAAGGCTTCCATATCTGAACAAGTGCTCAAATGCTTCATACCAATTTTCTGCGTCAGTATGATTTCAGTCTAAATAATTATTTTCAGAGCATGGCAAAGACTATTTGGGTTCCCAGATTCAATAGCAACTTGTCACAGAAACCATATTCCTTTGCAGACTCATAAAACTTTGAAATAATTAATTTGCTCTTTGTTTACTGTAGTACATACATGGCACTCTGGTGCCATGCTTTTGAAGGTATTTCCCTTTCTTATTCATGAACAGAACTTACCATAAAACAATTATGCAAGCATTTAGGTTTCAGTAATTTGCCCGTTACTAGAAAACCTTAATTTCCCAAAGGTATTGAGAGATACATACATCAGCTGGAAAGCTGGAAGTTTGACTAGCAGTTAGGTGGTGCCCACCACCAGTTACTTTGGGTCCCTACGGTTTCTTTAAACTTGTCTTTTCTGACAAGGCATGGATCCAGATGCATTCTGAGGTCCAGATTCTCCTCTCATCACATTTGCACACAGGTCCTGTTCCCATGTAGACCAAGACTGAACCCTGATACAGTAGCTTGGTCAGTCCAGCAAATTAGATGAAACCAGGAATGTCCCTGAATTCCAAGACTAAGTGAAATGGTAAGAGCTACATTTATGCTGGAAACCTCCAAACCACATTTTTTGTCCATGAACTGCCTACTGTAAATGATCCCGAGGCTACTTTACCTACCAAACCTATCTTGGAATCATCCTGGAAGACTGCTAGCTGAAACGGTCCAAATTCAAGACAGGGAATATACTAGCAATTTATTAGTGTAAACTACCATATTCTCATGTCCAGTCTTCAGTATACTTGAATTTACTAGTACGGAGACAGTCAAAAGCCCAAGCAAACTCAGCACCTTGCTTTTTATAGAATCATAGAATGGTTTGAGTTCAGAAGGACATTAATATAATCTAGTCCGGCCCCACCTGCCACAGGCAGGGATACTTTCCACTAGATCACATTGCTCAAAGCCCCATCCAACCTGGCCTTGAATACTTCCAGGGATGAGCAGCCTCTTTCAGTGTGTCACGACTTAGTGATGTGCTGCAGATAATAATGGTCCATGGGTTTGTATCCTGAGTTAATCTTTCCTACACACATCATAGGATCCTCAAGTCATTTATGTGAAACTACAATGACAAATGTGGATAGAAATGACACAGACCATGAGGTCTGATTGTTGTGTGCATGGCCCATTTCTGAGCATTGTCATTTCTGATGTCGTTTCAAGTAGCCAGTGTTGTTCAAATAGCCAATCCTATCATTCATCTGTTAAGGCATGCTACAAATACTGTACACGCTGAAGCAGGGACTGGACTCTGAAATTCTGCTTGCCCTTGGACAAGCCATCTGGGAAGATTTCACTACACTCTAAAATATGGAAGCTGGAGCTCAGAGAGAAAAAAATAATGAAAGCCTAAATGGCATATAAAACTGAATATTATAAGTTGACTATATAATATAGTTGAATGAGGCCTCAGTTTCTTATATTTCTCTAAATTTTAAATGGATTGCAAAGATTTTGATTTGATAAAACACCATTGTTTAAGATTTAAGGCATTACAATGCTGTAAAGCTTACCAAATGTGAGTCACACCTAAAGAAAGTAATACTAGAAACTTTCCAGTAATGAATATTAATATGTGAAAAGGTTATTGCTAGTAAAACTTTTCATCTGTTCAGTCATGCATAATGTAACCATAATCATTCTTGTTCAAGTGAAATAACAGTTCTGCTTTCAGGAAAAGAAAAAGTTCTTACTTTATTGCTCAAAGAATTTTATGGTGCTTTTTATTATTAAATCCAGACCAATTTCACCTAATGAGCATAACCAAAAAGCTGTAGAAAATACCATTAATCTTTACACACTTTTGTTAGTGTTCCCTCATAAACTGGAATATTGTAATCCAGCAGAAGAAAAGCTAATTGTGAAGTCTTCTTTTTTTTTAATCCAACTGGTAAGCAACTCAGGGTAAATTTATAAATCCAAAATAATAAACTCACTGGACACCGAATACTGAGAAATTATTTTTGTGAGGGTAAATGACTAAATGTGTTAAAAAAAAAATTATGATGATAAAGATTCTGAAATAACAAGAAGAGAAGATATTGGTAGAAAAAATATGATAACCATAAAATATGACTTAATGAAAATAGTGAAAACTTTTAGATTTAAATTTGAAACTATATATGCATTGCATTATCTGTAATGCATATTTTGAAACCCAGGCTCTTTTCAGAAAGAAAGAGAGGCTTGCTGTGTTCACCTACTCATGCATGGAGATGAAGGCTAGTCACATGGAAGCTATTCTCAAAAGCATATCAAGTATGACTTATTCTTTGTAGAAGAACAAAAAGCAAAGTACCATGCATAAAATTTTTACTTTCTGCACTAAAATCTATGAAAAGAAAAACATTTCTGAGTTTCATGGCAGTATGACTGGGGCCTCAACATTTCACAGAATAAACAAATATTTTTGGAGTCATCATCACTCAGGAAAATTAACAGATTCATAGCAGTTAAATATATTGTTATATATATTAGAAAACTCTAAATAACCTGTTCTTAGGTTAACCATATATGCATCACTATGCAAGTAAAAGCATAAATATGGTGTTCTTGCCAAGGCTGAAGTCTAAAGATGATCATCTTTTGCTGACACTAAGGTGAATAATTCTGACAAGGTTGCAGTACAGACTGCAGAATTCAAATCAGTGTAATATTACTTTCTAAACAATCAACCTGGTAATTGGGTATTGATTATCAAGGCCAGAGTCCTTCACGGCCTTGTCTGCTTAAAGTGGACATGAAATGTGACACATGAAACGACTGAAGGTCTTGCGATGTTGTGACAACTGCTAGCAACATACCGAAAATTCTTCCTGAAACTTTAGGTTGTTGTTTGTGCAAAGCTCTTCAACATGCTGTAGGAAGGATTTCTTGCTTATTGGCCTGAAAGTAATAACAGAAGAATTAGAAAACCATAGGAGATGTCTCTGTCCTTCTTTTTGTTAACTGCAGTTTTTTTAATAAACAATGTTTTTCAGTTCACTAGAAACGGATACTTACAGGCAGAAAATTATAAATTGCTTACAGTATGCTTATTTGATTTCCTTTCAGTCACTTAAAATAGAAACATTTTCTCACCTTGTTGTTCCCTCCCACAAAATTTTTTATGTTGCTAAAGTCAACAGTACTGTAACATGTTTGTTTTTATAGGTAACAGCATTTCAAAGTGAGGTTTTGACATTAAAGTAAATTTATAAAGTTATTATTGCATTCTAAAGTACACAATTCTTTTTTGAACAGAAAACATTTTATACATTGCAAGGTTTTAGACATATAAAATATTGCAGTGACCTCATCCTCACAATGACATGGTTTTTAAATCCAGAGGAGTTTAAATATCCCTATATTACTTCCCAAGCTAAAACACAGACATGCAGGCTTCACCCCAGAGAGAGAGAAAGCATTTCTCCAGTTACCATGCAATTAGTCATGCTTTTATGATTTATACGCAGCTCGGTGGGGTTTTTTTCTACTAAACATGGAGGAGGGTATCACACATTGAGACTCACCAATGAACACAACATAAAAACCTTTAATAAACTTACTTGAGGGATTTTCTATAACTAAGCAACCTGCAACAGAGATTTTTGTTAAATGTAACAAGCTGAATTAACCAATACTGTACATGTTCATAGGTTCAGAATAAATACAAAATAACTAAAGAACCAGATTTTTTTCTCTTAAGGATTCAAATTCAGATATCTTGGGCGACTGCCTTGTTTAGTTTTTATCTCAGGTATTGGCAGATATGAATGTTAGTTACAGTTTCTATAATTCTCTTCAGATCATTTTTCAGTGCTCTGGGCTCACATGGACTTGGGAAATCTACACTTGCAGCACAACATTTTTTATACATTAACATGCTTCATTTTACACTACGTACCAAATATCATTCTTCTAAGGGCCATTTCAGAGCATAAGGATAGGATTAATGTGACTGAACACAAGCACCTATTTCTGAGTTAGTCACTCTAGATTTCATTTATAATCAATGAAGAGAAATAGGTGGGATTTCACCTAATTTTAAGCAGATATCTAAAATAAGTCACAGACGAATCATGATGTTGATGTGCCTCTACAGAAACTATATCTAGGGTTGTTTTCCTAAAGATTTTGAAAAGAAGTGTCCTGGTTTCATGTTCATTTTTCACATGTTCACTGCTGTTTCCATGCATGTCAATTTAAAAACTGTGATACATATTAAATCTTTAACTTGATCCCACAGCAGGTTTCATGAAGATGTTACAGGAGCATCTATACTCAGGGAACATTGAGATGACCCTGAAACTTGGTCAACATTGCCTCTGAACCTGTTTTAAGAAGTCTCAGCATTATGGATCTAGAAACCAAATTTTGGGCACTTAGATTGACAAAACTTATCTAAAGGACCAAGCCAAAAACTCTGAAATTATACAGCTTAAAAGATAACTTGCCCCTTCAAAAAGTTCTAAGTACACCTTCTACGTGTCTGTCTCTACAAAAGTCATACATTCTTACAGACAAATACTACAAAAAGTATTCTATAATACAAATACAAATGTCTGCTGTACTGCTGTCATAATTTTAATAGAAAAGAAAATAATGTTTCAAAAATAAGTTGGTTTATGAACTTAAGTATTTAAACTCTAATTTAGATAATAAAATGATATTAATACAACTGATGAATCCTGAGATTAATACAATTGTCAAATCATTATTAAGCATGAGAGAAGTAATTTTCAAAGCTACTAAAGATGCCTTTGTGATACGTACTTTGTTAGAACAGTTATCTTCAAACAAAGCAAATGGCTATGAAAGCTTCACTGGGTCAGTCTCACTGGAGTTAAAACTGTAATTATGCACAGAAAGAGGCTCTAACTCAAAGTGCTTATAGGACAATTGAAGGACAGCTTCAGAGTGAAAAAGAAGACAAGATAGCAGAGCATGCAACTCTATTTATTCAGAAAGTTTACACATACAACTTGTGCTTATTGTATCACTCATGTTGTTGGCATTATGTGGCAGATGAAACTACCTTCTAGTAATATTGGCAATATTACAGCGTTAAACTTTCCTCATGAAAAAGTATTCTTAATAGCTGTGCCAATGTGCTGCACACAAATGTATTTGTCTTTGAGCAGAACATAAACATTTTTAGGCTTTTTTTTCCTCGATAAAATTATAAGCAGTTTTTGCAAAGAAATTACACTTGTTTTTCCTCTGAATTCACCTATCTTCACTTCAAAAAAGTTGTGTCTCAGTTGACATTGCAGTAATTTTTCAAATAGTGTTCGCTCTCCTCTAATTCATAGCAAGTAGGGGCTTCCTGCACCTAATTTGTGGTAAGAAAATACAGTTTGGTCATGAAGGAAAAAACATTACTTCTATGCTGTACATAAGCAATGCCATTAGTGCTTCAGTGCTGAAGGTAGATGGATCCAATAGCAAAAAACATAGGAGACAGGCAGCATCATTAACACCACTTTACTCAACAATATTTCCTTTTTGTTCTTGCATTGTAAGCAGGGGAGTAAACCACTGAAATAGCTTAGGAAATTAACTAAACATTTAGTGTTGCATATGTTGCTTTCTAGTTAATTTTTAATATTAATAATAGGCTATTTTTAAAGGCATAATAATATATCATCTTTCACAAGCAGCACACCTTTTTTTAAGAAGCAAGAACTCTGAAGGTTGACACTTTAACCTGTCTGTGGGCATTTAAGTGAAGAACTTGATTTTTAGAACTTCTCTTAGTAGCAAGTGCACATAGCTGTGGCTTGGTAGGTCAGAAAATAAAATTACTTACTTTAAATGCTTATATGAAAATTCACATCTATCTTGTCTAACTGTGGCAAAGATGTTGGCTATGTTGTCTAAGAATCTTCATAAGGGATGAATTTTGTGTGCTCACTAAATACTTCCACCTGTGGTCAATTTCAGCATCCTTAGGCTTAAAAATTAATTTTTCTATGTCTCTTGACTTGCAATATGTAATAACAATCTTACAGTATTTCAACAATGATCTTGTCCTCCACATTTCCCAGTCTTTTGTATAAAACATAACAGTATAAATATCACTAGATCTTGATGAGCAAAATTTAGAATCAAACCAGAAGGTTGAAAATTTCCCTATTTCAGCTGGACCATTTTAGATTCCCACTTGCCTGACTTTGAAACTAGGAAAGAAAAACATTCTTTAAGATAAAGAATGCTTTATTGCCTTAAATCTGATTTTCTTTTAAAACAGTGTATTGTTTCATGCGTGGGGGGTTTTTTTTGAAGTCTATCAAAAATCTGAATCCCACTCAGATTACTTATGATAGAGCTGGAAAGAAGGCATTTATTTGTGTTGGCAGTGATAACTGAAGACCATATTGCCACACAGACTCAGCTTTCTCTCTGGGTCAATCATCTGAAATCCACAGGGAATTAAAACTTCGTCCAAATAGAAAACAACAGAAATGACTTTGTAGGCAAAAGGCTTAACTCATAAGCACCATTGACACTTCCTAGGACCAAGGGAGGAACTCATTTTTAACAAGTTAATTGAAAGCAATATGGAGCTTAACCTTTCCTAAATATTAAAGGCCTAAGGAAAGAGAACACATGATCATTTCTTCCATTGTCCCAGGACACATGTATTTGTAAACGTTGTGCTCCTGGGATACAAACTTCAGGAAGCCTGTTTTTGATAGGTGGTTACTAGAGGAAACTTGTTGAATAAAAGGGCAAGGCAGAAGCCATGCCTATCCCCGCTCAAAGGAAGACAGGTCTCCCTACAGGAAGAAACAGACTGGTCTGTAGAAAGTAATGTGTGTGTGAAATTATCTCAAATATAGACACCTACCAGATGTATAGTACATAGAAATGTGAGATCAACAATCATTTTCTATACAATACTTTTCCAAAAGGATTTCTAATTACCTGGGGTTTGCAAGGGCTACAGTGTCTGTAATGCAGAAATATTACTTCTGAGTCTGTGCCCCATTTGTTTGAAAAGCTGTGTCTCACAGAGCAAAACAAAAGCCTCAAAGAATCAACCACAAGGTGCAACTTCTCAAGGAAAGATTTTAAGAAACAGGGATCTAGAGAGGTTTATCCTTGCTGCAGAAACCACTGCAACATAAGGTGACAGAGAGGTTGTCTCCTAGGTGAGCATCTGAAACAGGAAGAATTACTTGTCTCTCACCAAATCTGATGCTCCCTGAAAATTTAGGGACAAAATCTATTCTCAGAAGATTAGTTTCTGCTTCGAAAAGTGACTTGGCAAACCCTATGGCCATGTTACAAAAGGTAAGTAATGAGAGCACCCAATGTATGGATATTCAGTGTGCTTAATTAAATGATGTTTAATCCAGTTTAGATTGATGGGCTATATATGTTTTAAGCAAGGTTGTTTTTTTCTGTTATTGCCTGTCTCCCACCATCTCACCATCATGGAGAGCAATGTATGTCCCAAACATTCAAAGATAGCATTTCAAATTCATTTCAGATTCATTTTACACTGAATTCAGCAGGACTTAATTCCCCATATGCCCTAAGAAATGACATGCAATTAATAAATTGCCTAACAAAGACTAGTTGAGAGGCAGTGTATATGTACTTTCTAGTATTAGCAATATTAGACAGTGAAGTTTTTCAAGCAAAATTTTTTATGATGACCATTATGTAAAAGATTAATACTAGGGACTTGGATTTTCCTTTAATTTCCTAGTTTGAAAAAAAGTTTTACCCAAAAAAGTTTCAAAATTGTCAATATGGGATACTTGGCACTTTTAAATTTGTCTTTTTCTGCTCAAACTGACTTTTGCAGTGCAAAATAGTTCATATAAAAGAAGTTATAAAAATGTGTGAAATATAATGTTCTGAATAACTGATACTGAAAATTTCCTAAGCTTCAAGCTCTTGAATTTTTGATCTCAGAATGATAAAACATATTTCCAGTCATATTCATACAGAACAGAAAAACCTTTTTCTACTTCTTTTTATTTCTTGTGTGATACCAGCTGCACAAATTTTCTGAGAATGTGAGCCAAGATCATAGGCCATGATTCACTAAGTATGAGAGAATGTCTGAAGACACAATGTATGACAGACAGTCAAGAAGGATCTTGGGGAGCAGGCTAGAGTATTTTGATTCTGTAGATGAACTGTGTCAGCTGCAAATGCATGCCTTTATTGATTTATAGTAGCTACCATGATAAATAATATACGGTCTGAGAAATGAAAAAACACCTGGTTTCAAAAACATTCCCTTCAAACGAGCACTGAACGGGATCATTAGTAGGTAGAGAAAAAAAATCTATACTGTTCTTTTATCACCTAAGATTTTCACACAAACTCCCCATCACTTTTTCAGGGTAGAAGGCTGGATAAGGTTTCAGTTGATTTACTGTTATCCAAGAAATACAAACATGCCAGTCTGGAAAAACAGTCTGCCCATCTACGCTTTCCTCATACACTTATGAAATACCATAAAATGAAACACAGTAAGCTTTGCAAATGCAACTGAGATACCTGCCTAGATACAATCAATGTATGGCAGTAGGTTGTGCAAATGCAGTGATGCTCATTCCAACTGCATGGTAACTTTGTGAAGATTATACTGTGGCATCAATATGTACTACAATAATTTAACATACTAACAAATGTCACTGCTTTAACAACAAATCATGAGAATTATAGGGACAACACAAGGTTTGTTGGGATTGACTTCAGTGAAGATGTTGCCCAAAGCCAACAAGTACAAAAGCCTTTTCATGATGCAACTGTGGAAGTCTGAAAACAGGCAGCAAAAATATTTTAGACATTAGGTTTTGCAGTAAACTATTGGCACATGCTGCCATGCTTCTGCCAGCTCCTTGATATAACTCATCATTTCAAAGAAGGATGTAAAGACAGCATTAGAGACACCTAAAATGTCTCTTTTCATCACTGGCATTAGAGGAACAGAATATTACACACACTAAAACATTCTTTGCCATTAAAAAAAAAAAAAAAAAAAAAAGGAAAAAAAAGTCCACCATAACAAAAAAAATTTGATCAGATAAAGGATATCCTGCCCCTTATTACTATGTGTATGTTATCTAGTAGGGTCCCACAGTACATTTTCTGTCTTCCAGTTGAAAAGATGTCCTGAATCCTATCCTGAGGAACTCTCAATTAGTGCCTACACTTCAACAATTTGTCCTAATGCTCAACAAAAGATCTGAGCAAGGAGGCCACTGTAGCTTCAGTGCCACTACTGTTTGAAAAAATAATAATCAAAAATTTTAACAGCTGCATCATCTACCTTACAATGACAGAAACAGAATCTGCTTTTAACCATTACAGAAGGGGTGGAAGGAGGAAAGAGAAAAATACAGATGGAATGACATGACAAATTGCAAACCAAGATGTGAGACTGACTCATTAAAATAAGGGGGATGTAACTAAAACTGCTGAAGCACTGTTCAGTAAAGGCCTAACTGTACCTAAATTACATAATGAAGTGTATATAAGTATGAAATAATATAGTTTGTAATTACCCTGTAGAGTTTGAGACTGTACAAATCTAAACTACACAAATTTAGACACAGAAGTGGCAGGATAGTATCTGCAAACTGATAAAATATTTGACTGTGTGGATACATTGCTGAGGTTGTAGGGCCATAGTATGAAACTGCTGCAGTGTGAGTAAAAGAGGCAGTTAAGAAAAAAAGATAATTTTTCTTAAGTATCTACATTCTAACTGCTAAAGGAAAGAAACAGCGTGTTTTTATATATCACATTTGCACTACCTTTGTTTCTAGGATACATCGTATATCTCAGGGCTATATTGCCATAATATGCTATGATTTCCATGTAAAAATTGCCTTGATTTATTTCAAAATAGTTGTGGGACTGTCATAACTTAATGTTAGGGACTAAAAATAGACACGATTTCATGATGACAAATAAAATTTTTGTCACTAGTATATCTGCAAAGATTGACATTTCATTTTAACTATATTGCTCAGTATAGTACAGTAACACACAGGTTAAAAGAACAGAATGGAAAACACACCACATTGCTTCAATAACACAAAACTTACTGGATGACAAATATCTCCTTGCGTCTAAAGAAAAATGAAGAGTATCTGGAAGTAAAATCCATTAACACTTTAGTACATAAACAAAATTAATACTATTCTTATTCAGCTAACAGTTTGGAGACAAGGTAATTCTGAAGATCCATTAAGATCATTTATATGAGCCACAGTGCATTGGCAGTGGTTCTGTCTTTGGAGGATGCTTTCCACTGTTACTAGCAGGTACTAAACACTGCTATCTGAACAACAAGCATCCCAGACAGAACATACCACATCCATAATGTCAATGATTTCCAGATGATTCACAGTATGTTTTCTCATCTGTCACAAGCAGCCATTCTTGTGCGCTCTATTTTTAACAGGTTTGTACACGCAACTGGCTTACTTTGTACCACACACGTAGACTTATACAAAAAGCCCAGGTCAACAGCTACAACCTTTCATCTTCCAGCTATTCCTAGTCTGCAACAGTAGGATGGTTTGACTACTAGGGCAAGACTATTTTAGTCTTCACATCTTTAGGGAGACTGCCTACCACAGTGTTTCATCTGTGACACAGCAGGGAAAATACAGGCAGGTGAAGAATGTTTGCCAAACATTTTTAACTCAGTTGGACAGCACATATTATTGAGAATCATAATTATGTTTATTTGGTGAATAATATGCTTATTTCTGGCAGTCAAAAACAGCAGTTTTCCTTCTGATACATATCTGTGACAAGATTCCTTGTCAGATAGAAAATATGAAAAAATGAACAGCCTGGAATTACTGCATGCACCTTAAAGGAGTAGATGTCAGGATAGCCAGTGTGCTGAGCTACGCAGAAACCCATGTTAAGGAAATTCTTTTTTTTTTTTTTTTTAAAAAAAAAAAGTTAAATAAAAAATCTTTCACAGTGTCAATTAAACAATGACAGATTTGTTCTTGAATTAGTTGACTTGCTCTTGAATTAGCTGACAGAGACTTCAGGGAGTTTGGCTCATTCAAAATACTTATGTCAGTTTGCAGCCTACACAAAACACTGGGCCATTAAAAAAACTCAGAAATTCTGCATGTTTAAAAATATGTATCCTTTTTTTTTTTTGCTAACACAATTAAACAGTGATTTGCACTTAGGTCTTTATCTTGCTGTAAAAAGAGCTTAAGATTAAGTGATTTTCTAAAAGCTAGTGAGAAGTGTCCTGAGGATGGAGGTCATTCTTTGAAAAAGGATCTCAGTGACCTGTGTAAATAAGAACAGCACAAACACTTCCAAACAAGCAAAGGTCAGAAAGAGGTCATGGCTACAGACCCTTTTGACTACTGTTTTGCCTAAGGAGTACGCTTACCGTGTAAATCTCTCATCCTTCAACTCCAGGTCTGCCACTGTGATCAGCTGATCCAGTTTGAACTTAGTGTCAATAATTTCAGCATCTCGTGGGGAATATGTACCTCCCTCTTTTTGCTTTTGCCGAATTCTAAACAGAAAATAATAGGGGAAAAATAAACATGCAAAAGATTTAAGGACACATATGTCAATACTTTGATCTGACGGGCTGAAACTGAAAAATGGTTGCTGGGAATCCTTCCTTGGCATTTATTCTTCTCTCCCTTCCAACAGTGTAATTTAGTCAAATCCTGCAGTTACATTGTCTAAAATTCAGAAGAAAGAATGTAGCTGCTATATTCTTTTAGTTTTCCTGCATGAATTCTTCGGTAGTGCCTGAACAATGCATCGGAGGAAGAACAGAACTGGTCAATGAGCAAACTAACACTGTGTGTGCAGTACCCAGCCTGCTTCTTTACGTGGAGGTTTTGTTCACAATTTGAATTAGAACTCAATTTCTCTTACATGTGTGAGACTTCAGTGTATTTAACTGGTAAAAGAAAGAAAGTAGACAAAATAAAAAGACAGAAAATAGAATTTAGATTTACTTCATATCCAGCTATAAACAGGTGTTAGCCATCACAATAACTGCAACCAGCTGACACTCTGGTCTGTCAATAGAGAAGTTGCTCTGAAAGGTTAAGATAGGCTAGCTCTCTGATTTACCCTATGGACACATTGTATTTTCTTTATCTGTGGAGGTTATCCTCTGAAGACTAAAGTATTTGTAAGTCCCTCCGTAAATTTCTACATAAAAGACAAAAAAAAAAAAAAAAAAAAAAGCACATTTGGAAATGACAGACTGGTTCCATTTATGGGACTGTTTCAACTCTTCTTTAAAATATTTTTCAGTGTTTTCAAACATGCTATGGCAAGAATACATAAATCTCACCTTGCAAAAGCATATACTGCAGCCACCAAAAGAACAACTGAAAGTATACACAAAGTAACAGCAAGGATAACTTCTACAGATCTTCCTGTTTGTCCTTCACCTGCAACAGAAAGTGGAATGCTAGTTATTTCCTAGCTTCTTTAGAATTTTTACATTTCTGACAGTGTGAAATAAGGGAATGATGAGATACAGACTCTTTTTGCCTCTATGAGACTGCATCCATTTCATGTTGGCTGAAGAGCTGTTTCAGAAAGAAAAATAAAATGAGAAAAAATTTCTGTAAAAGCTCCTGAGCATTGCTGATCTATGCAATGCATAATGGTAATAGTACAAGGCCAGAGCTGCTATATGTGCAGACATCCCTCGGTACTTTTCAGTTTTAGTTGCTAAACAGGTTACAATGCAGTAATATCAGTCTGAACACTGGCCTGACCGAGCTCCTGTTTCAGCCTCTGTGCAGCCAAGAACAAAGAAGGACTAGTCAAACTCCTTGAGCGGAAAAGGCAAGTACAATTCTAAAGGTATGAGGCTTGCAGCTGTCACTCATAGGCACAAAATAAAAGATGATATTTTTAGAGATATTCTGAGAGTGCTGAAGGAATTCAACTAGTGACCAGATCTGAAATTTCTGTATTAATCTGCCTCACTGACCAATTGACTCATGCTCCTTTTATATGTGAGAACTGACGATGTTGTTTTGACCAGTTGGTCAAAAGCAAACATAAAGGCCTCTACTTTAAAAAAGTAAAGGTGTTCATATTCTAATCAGTCCTTCCAGGTGAGAATGAAAGCTTGTGAAGAACTGTTGCCTGTGGGATGTACTCATGCCAAAGAGGTTTGTGAAGGACTGTCTCCCATGAGAGGGACCCCACTGGGAGCAGGGGAAGGACTCCTCTCCCTGACAGTGGCAGAAACAACAACTGACCATAAACCCAGTTCCCTGTCTCCCTGCACTGCTGGGGCAGGGAGGAGGTAGAACTTGGAAGGAAGAAGGGGTGGGAGGAAGGTGTTTTTAAGGTTATTTTACTTCTCATTCTTTTGCTCTGATTCTGTCAGTAATAAATTTAATTAATATCCCCACTTTGAGTCTGTTTTGCCCATGATGGTGACAGTAAGTGGCCTCTCCCAGCTTTTATCTCAACTCATGAATCCTTTGTTGCATTTTCTCTCCTCTGTGCAGTTGGAGAAGGGAGGAGACAGTGGCTTCAGCAGGTACTTGGCATCTGGCCAGGGTTAACCCACTACAAAAACCTAGCTCCTGTTTAGCCTCAAGGAGGGTGAGAAAACACACTGCATCCTTCCATATAAAACTGAGATTTCCCACGCAAAGGGGAACATCCTGCCAAGGACACATTGGGGAAACACCATAGTCCTGGCTTTGTTTCTCTCAAAAGGCTCTGATTTTTGGATTAGAGAGTATGTTGCAGATGATCTGGACTGATGTACATGGGAGAACATGATTAAAAGTCAAAACGATCTTGATTTATCTGAAGAAATCATCTTAAAACAGTAGGATACAATTTTGTAAGATCAAGTGCAAGGTTCTACATCTGGGCAGGAATAATTCATTACACTAATACAGCCTAAAAACTGGTAGGTTAGATAGAAAATTAACAGAAGAAAGTGTGAGATTATTGTAGACCAAAACGAATGTGAATAAGCAATATCATGCCTGTATGAAATGGCAGACAACAGAATTCCCTATAGTTTACAAAACACCCGAAATAATTCTTCCACCGTGTTATCAAAGTTTTAGATGCAACATTGGACACTACAAGGTAAGAAAAATTTAGGCCTGGGAAAGAAAACAGAATAGAAAAGTAAGTATATAGAAAAATGTTTCAATGAGAAAACAAATGAAAAATTCTGTGCCTCTCACTTATCTCTGTGATAAGGCAAAAATGTTAGCAATACAGAGGAAGGATAGAAGAGTATCTAGAGGAATATCTACAATGGTTCTATCCATTTTTCAGTAAACAGTGAAGTCTGTGTTAAACCCTACAAGTAACATCAGTCCAAACAATATCAATGTTATTAACCAAAACAGTGCTGGCAGAATATCCACCAAGAGTAAAACCCCCACATTTACTCCTACTTCTTTGCAACAGGGAAGGACTAGACATGTCTATGTAGACATGTCTGTAGAGATGATCATGGGCAAGGGAAAGGAGGTAAAATAAAAAACATCATGTTGTGTAATTCTTCACTCAATACATGATGATGACAAACTGTATTAGTAAAATATCATAAGGTGAGTTTCTATGCAAAAAGATGTGTCAGGAAACCCCATTTTGATTATTTTCTATCTCTTCAGCTTTATATTTCACATGAAAAAAACACATTTACATAAGACCAGTTTCCCCACAATGATTTGTTGAAGGAGCTATCAGAGTTCACAAAAAGTTATAATCCGTCTTGATGCACTAGAAGTTTAAACAGTATTTATCACCACATCTTAATTGCCTCATAGAAAAATCCTGACCTTTCATTGTAGTATGGACTTGAATTATGCAATGTCAGTCATGGGTTCCAAGGAAGAAACTCCACCTCTTCAGCTCAAGAGGAGGGTTGTGGTACTTCAATTATGGTTGAGTGGGTGCACCCTATTAAAATGTATCCTTTACAATAATTAAAAAACATTATTGCAGCTACGTAGTCCCATATTTTCTGCTTCAATGTTCCTTCCTAGCACAATTCCTGTGTTTAACAAGAGTATCTGACATCTGTCACAGACAAATCTCTCAAGGTTTTCTGTGGTTTTTTTTTTCTGCTTCAAACATGCAGTATTAAATTGCACTGATACAAGGTTAGCTTTCTGATTTTCCAGATCAAAGACTTACCTTTTCTACAAGTAGATTTAGAAACCAAAACAATGCAGGGTTCTCTGCACTGTCACGAGCACCTCTGCCAAAATTCAAATTAGTGCTTTATATACTAAAGTAGAAAGTGTAATGTTGGAAAACCACAAATTTCAGTGATTATTATGAAAGAAGCTAATTGATTTAAAATAAAATTGCAATTTGGATTTCAGACGTCATAAATTTCTCTTGGAAAGAAGCTGGTGTTATGAGTGCAATAGAAGTAATTGGGTCACAGAGATATCTAAAAGATACTGATCTTTCTCCTGTGTTTTCTGAGTTGTGTCTCTAGACCCAGCCTGAAGTTCATGTAACCAAAGCATGTTCTGAAAGGAGACACTTGGGCAAGGTTCCTCATGCTATATGTCTTCAGAGAAAAAGTGTTTGAAAAAATCCAGTTTCCCTTATTCCCTTAAGATGACATTAGTAATGACTTTGCCTGGGCTGTATCTTCAAGACCACTCAACTGCAGTACCAACATCACTTGTGTTATCTCAGTTTGACGTTGATTTCACTGAACTTGTAAAAAACAGTCAAAGAACTTTTAATAATTTATTCCATGCAATTTTTTTTTTCCTATTGCATAGGCTCTGAAATTTAGAAGTTAAGACTGGACAAGAGGATGCTGTAGTCTGGCCTTCAAAAGCAGTGCTTTTTAAGCACTTGTTTAAGTTTATCACAGAAGGCACTGGAAGGGTAAGAGGAGCCATGGATATCTGAGCAATACATCCCTTGTTTTGTTTTGTTTTGTTTTCCTATTACATTTTATTCATACAAGCAGACCATGCTTATTTATCATCTACAAAGTAGAAAGTGTGATGAATTTTCAGTAACAATATATGAGCAAGTGAATTACAGTATCTGTCTGACACTAAGTTGTGTGAGTACGGTCAGGGGACTGCCAGGACTGGAGAAGAAATAAGAAGAATAAAAGCAAGCATTAGAACAAAGACAGGAATGATTCTAAAGGAAGCTCACCACCAAACTAAGGAACTACCTCATTATCTGATGAGTTATCCCCGGTTTTATAAGTTAATATAGAGTAGTTCATGCTAAATGTATTAGAATAGGATTAATTACTTTTATTTTTCAATTGTTCAAATGTTCCTACTGGTTGGTTTTCCCCCATTTACTACCCTTTGATTGGTTGTCGTTTTTCCCTTCTCCTTACTGGCTAGCTCTTGGCACAGTGCACCTGTGCAGTATATGGTTAGCCCCCTCCTATACCTCTCCTTATTTGTTGTAGCCCATCCTTTTTTTTTCCTTTATTGTTACAGACCTGTTAATCTCCTCCCCAAACCATGCCTAGTTTCTAGCTCCTTCTAGCTAGCCCCTATAAAACCTTTTACCCTGTTTAATAAACGGCCATTTCACCTTATCCCTCGTTCCGTGTGGAGTGGTCCTTCCCGTTACCCCGAACAGGTCTGCACCAGCAACCTTACATATATTTTACAGGTGGCCATCTTTATCTAATACTTAACTCCAAAGAAATGAGCTGTAATTCATAACTTTATTAATTAGAATAGGAATTTTACTGTGGAAGCTAGGCTGGAAGGATGGCTTATAGTCAAGGTATTAGACTAATAAAAATTCAATGTGTTCCAACAAATTAGCATTGTTTGTTATTAGTTTTCATTAGATAGTTTTTGTCCACAGGCAGCTAACATCATCTCATACTTTATTAAAAACTTTAGAATCAGGTAAGGAAATACAGATTTATTTTTTTTAAAATTATTCAGGTGTCTCAACCCACCAGTTTTTCTAGAGTCTTCTTCCTTGTATTTGTGTAGCACTTAACAAAATATAGTCATGACATTGCTTTGTTCTCTTAGATGATGTTGTGATAATGAAAATATGTCTTTAGACTTAGAAATTAAGTTGATAACATGTTCTCCAAAGACTACAATCTCTATATTCTTCTCTTTTTCTTTCTTTAATGATTGTTTTGTAGCATATTTTGCATTTTAATTGCTATATCAAAAATGCATGGTTCCAATATTAAATCTGAGAATTAATTCATTGGAGAAACAAAACTTCTGAAATGAATGAGAATATTCAACGTGGACAAAGCTGCCAGAGCCTTCATTAAAAAAGGAATACTAGTGTTGAGAGCAGTGAAAATTTGCCAAAAACTATCAGTCATAGAAGGTGTTAAAAATACATAGCAATTATTGAAAAAGTCATATAGTTGTTGCCACAGATAATATTTCTAAAAATGACAGTTAAAAAAAAAAATAACCAAAGAGAAAAAAAAAAAAAAACAAAAACAAAAACAAAAAACTCCACAAAATTATTACGTGAGGGCAAATTTATCTGCACAGGCATAGAGAAGGGCGAATCTCTCAACATAGCCTGGTAGACTTAGTTTCATTTGTACTTGCCTCATGTCCAAGTTTGATTCAGACATTCTCTGTCTCAAGTCAAGTGCCTGGGCTAAACAGATCATAAATAGTTTGGGTCGCTTCACTTACTCAGCATGCCAGATAAATGTATCACCTACAGTAACACATGCAGTGGAAGCTAGGGATGGACAGATCTGTTTGGCTTTTGTTGCCATCCTTATCAAGAACCCAGAAAGCTGGTATTACAGATTCTCCATCATTCAACATCATTCTTTAGAAAAGAACTATTATAATATTATTTTAAAAGAAACAAACTAAAAGACACTAGAGAAAAAGAAGTTACGATTTGATAAAACCTCATATGCATTCTCATTCTGTACTCATCTCTAATGCTGCCCTGGGTAAAAAATGTCCCTTGTGTGAGCAGGAGGTAAGCTTAAACATTACAGTCCCAGTAGTCTGAAAATTTAAGAGTACAAGAATTGCATTGGTCTAGAGACCAATCAAATCTCAAATAGTGAATTGCAAATATTATACTAGTGACTGAATATTCTGCTAAAGTTCATAAAAAATCGCAGAGCTGAAATATATTTGCAGTAACTAGTGGAGCAGTCCTGAGAAACAAACGTATACAAGTTTCCATCTGTTCAGAGAGACAGAATAAATGGCTACAGTCAGCAAATACATGTCTTGTGATGAATACTTCAATCAGCTAAGAATAATAACGCAGCTTCAAATGTCTCATAATCTTTCCTACAGGCTTCTCTCCCAACAAGATGTGCTCTCACATGATCTGAGATTCCTAAGACCACACTGGCTTTATTTGGGTACATGCATCTGAATGTAACTGAGTAATTGCACAACTATATGCACAAAAGATGGTCCAAATTATGCAAAGCAGTTTTTAAAAGATATGGAGGTATTTCAGGAAATGGAGTATAAAAATGGTAAACCACTGCAAAGCAAATTTACTTCTGTTTGACACCAGAGTCTTTATAATGAAGAATTTGTGTACAGGATCTTTAATGGAAGATGAAATAAAAAATAAAGATATCCAAACTGGTGCTCTAAATACTGTCTTCGCAGAGTGAGCATAAGTGCAAAGCATATTTAAAGTTATACAAGGTATAAAATTCTAAGAATCTGTGAGCACAAAAACAAACAAGCAAAAAGAAAAAAAAAAAAAACACACACAAAAAAAAACCCTTACACAATGTTGTCCATATAAAAAAGCTTTTTTTAACTGACCTGTAAGATTATATTGCTACAGAGTAATGTCTCATCACTTTTATCCCTAAGGCAAAATAGAAGTAGTGTGATAGTAATTAACATTCTTTTGAAGCAGTTTTGGTGAGTGAATAAAGTCCTGTTTTCACTACCTTATATAACTTCCTGATGGCTGTCAGTATGTGTGAAGCTATTATTGCTTTATTACATTACTGGCTTGACATGTGTTTTAAGACTACTATGAACAGACACAAAGCAGAAAGGAGGGCATATATAAGTAGCAAGACTCACTTGTAATTGCATTTTATGGAGAGAATTGTTATACCTCTGTGTGATAACACTGAGCTGCTTTGTGACATTTCAAACCCATGGCTCCTGTTATGTTTTAAGTTATTTGAAGCAAGTGCTGAGAATCTCCCTGTGCTAAGAACCACAAAGTATAGATATAGGTATAGGTACAGGTATAGGTATAGGTATAGGTATAGGTATGGATATAGATAGATAGATATAGATATCTATCATATGGATAGATACTTTGAATTTTTCTTCTAAAATTTTGGTAGAATAGACACCAGCACCTTCACTCTATGTTTATATTATTTTTTTTTATGTATTTAAAAAAAAAAAAAAAAAGTTATCAGGTTTGAGGAATGTCAGGCTTCTTTTTTAGAGATTTTTCTTTAGTCCAATGAGAACTGATAATTTAAGGTGAAATTCACCTAATCTAATTTTCTTTGGTTAAATTAGACATCTGATGTGATTTATATCTTTGGTATTACAGGACTGGTTAGTGCTCTAGAACCTACGATAAGTCTTCAGGGTCTCTCTCTGTCAAATTGCTACAGAAAAGCACCTGCAAGGAGAGGTTTATTCTTGGTGTCTCAGACTCTGGTGCAGATACAGTGAATCATCACTGCAGGCATCTGTTTCGTCAGACTGGGGAGAAAATGAGAGAGAGAACTGTGGCCTGACATTTATCTGTTAGATGGCCAGAGGTACATGAAATAAATATCACCCTGATCATGGAAGTACCACCCTGATTGTGGATCCCTTTGATGATGTCACTGCTTAATTGCTTTCCTCCAGAGTAATGTGCTCAATGTTTTTTGGAAGCCTTTTTTTTCCTCCTATGCATATGAAATGAAAATTCAAATGCAGCTGTGCTAAAGATGAAGAACATCAGTGCTCTGAAACTCTATTTTTCCCACCTACATAAAAATCTATGTGGAATTGTATTATTAAAATGAATTGAGTAAAAGATGGGAGATTTTATGAAATTCTAACTTTCCCCCCTTAATTATTGCTTTGCTATGTGATCTTTTCCAGGAATTAAATATGGAACCCCTCCCTAAAAAGGTACTGTAAGACCAGCTATTGGTCATATTGCTTTAAGTAACAGCTATTCAAACTGACAATTTTATTTGCTAGGAAAGAATTATATAAGTGTGTGTCACAGACCTTACGCCCCTTACAAAAATTATATTTGACACCACCATGAAACATGTCAATTTCCAGGAGATGCCCCATGTAATTTCTTCATAAAAGTTTTCTGCTTTCTCTGATTTATTACTAACCTATTTTGTGTCTTTTTTTTTTAGAGTGCAAATAATCATTTAGATATATGAGTTTAAATATGAGCAAATATTTTTTCTTACTTTAATTACCTGTTATTGTTTGCTTGACTTACATTTATCTTACTTATTATAAAATCAAGTCTTAAGTAAAATACTTAGATGATGTTAATAATACATAGCTCCTAATTGAAAGTGGCAATAATTTATGTCCACAGTGGGTATCTAAATTTTAAAGACTTTTATGTCAAGTTAATTCAGTGTCAGCAGTGTATGTTCACATATTCAGAATTTCTATTACTTTTGTTTCACTCTGTTCTATTCTAAATGCAGTAAAAGTGAATAGGAAGCATTCATAAACATGGAAGTTGTGATATATTTTGAAATTAGAGTGTGCAGAAAAAGAATCTACCAGTATATCTAAAAAGATATTAATAATTCTCTAAGTAACTGTGCAATTTTAATTTTGCTTATATTTTGTAGTTCTAGTTTAAAACAAAATAAGGTGAGACTTGCACTGATTCCAGGGTTAAAAAAAAAATAAAAATGCAAGCATAAATATATGGCAGCTCAAATGAATTGTACAGTTAAATTGCTGATGTCTGAATGATTCATTAGAGGTAAAAACTTACTGAAATTATTTTTGGACTTTAAACCTATCAAGGCAGGGACATTGCGTCTTACCTGGTAAAAAGAGAAAGCTTGATTTCAAAATGACATATGTTTATGTTTGGGAAAACTGTACATAAACATAATGGTGAGCCCATAGAAATGAAAAGCAAACAAACGAACAAAACCAACAAAAAACCCCAAAGAACCCAAGAAAAGAATCTCTACATATTTGACGAAGATTTTAGATAATATTTAGACAATGCTCTAATATAATTTTATGTGATGGACACTAAGGCCTAGACTCCCCACTGAAAATCAGATTAAAATATGCTTGCTGTTGAATAGGTATGTTATCCATACAAAAATGGATGTTTATTTATGTACATTGAAAAAATGAAATTATTAAGAATAAGATTTTGAGTGAGAAAATATAATTCTGTAGCCACTTTTTTGGGTGAAATGTGAAATATTTATGATCTCACAAAATTAAATGGTCATCATCAGCTAGACTTAGAACACTCAAACCCCAAAATCTAAAACCAGATAATATACCCTGAAGGCAAACTCTAAACAAGAAATGTATACCAATTTGCCAATAATTTTTGTATAATTTTGCTATAACTACAAAGTAATTAGTACATAAATTTTTTCAGCATTATTTTTTGTTAAAGCAGCAGCCAGTAATTCCTGGTTTGTGTCAGATCCTTTAGTAAGATGAAGACTCTTACTACAGTGACTGGATTGCAGTCTCCAAAGGCCAATCTCCACATTTCTTGTCACTGTGGATTTATTATCTGCAGAAGTGCTTGGAGGGCCCATAATTATGCCAATCCCCACTTGACATTTTAGACCCTTCTGCCGCTATCTCAAGCCATCCTAAGTTTGAGCATCACACTACATCATCAAAATACTGTTAGACAGCTATCAAGTAGTATCATGAAGATTAGAGATGTGCAATACCCAGCTATAAATGACTATTACAGCTCTTACATGTTGTGCTTTGGACCGTAGACCTGAAAGCAAATCTATTGAATCTGAGTGATAAAAACTCAAATTTAGAGCTCACATTTTTCTTCCTTCTTAGTTTTCTTGCTGTTCATAAGCTAAGGTATAATCTTGCTGCTTATTAAACAGATAAATTCCATTAAATCATTAGATTGATGATTAAATCATTAGAATTATTAGATTCCATTAAATAATTTCATTTGTTTTGCATATTTAGTGGAATGCTTAACTTCAGTGTTCAGCAAAAACAGTCTAACAGATATAATTTTAATTCCACGTCAAAAAGCAATATATGTGTATTTTGCCAAAACTATTTACAGCTGTATGTAATATATGAGCTACAATAAATATGAGCAAATATTATAGGCATTAATTCTGATCTTTATGTATGTACTTTATTGGTAGCAAGCTTGAGACAGACGTCAAAAGTATTAAAAATTATGTGCTCAGGTTTTACCATCTGTATATCTATATACAAGTGAGTCATTTCAGTAGAAGTCACCTGTGTGGATATATAAATCCTGAACACAGAAAATCATCGTAGGTGTCAAATTTCAGCAGCAAAACCCAAAGAGTACGGATTTATTATTATATTCTAGACCTGAAACTGTCATTTAAGAAAAGCCGGATTTTTTAGAATTGCTTGAGACATGGACAACTGGGAAAGGTTAACTTTCAAAGTTCACTTTTATCTCCACTCACAATGGAAACACAAGCACTGACCAGAAATATTTTTAGATTTTTTAGTCTCAAAAATAAATTTCATGAAAACAAAATAATATTCAAATTGAAACTGCATAAACTCCTAAACCTTTTGCATAATTGGTTCTTATAAATGGAATACTTTGATAATTCCTGCTATATATTTTCACTAAAAATTAGGAAAACAGTGCCCAGCTGCTAACACATGGAAAATATTGACAACATCCGTTTAAAAAAAAAATAAATTAAAAAGTCTGTCTTATTTCTGTTGAACTGATTTCAACCAGCTGCACTACCTTCTTTTTTGCCCTGTCCAGGATGGACCATATGCTCAGAGTTATCCAGCTCACAGGTGAATCAATAAAAGTCATCCTGACTTTGATGAGAGCTGGATCAGACCCAATGGAAAGAGCTATTGATGCTGTTCTAAGACTCTAACAATCCAGCAGAACAAAAGGTAATGCACAAAATATTACTCAATGCAATGCAAAAGAGTTAAGATCAGCTGTATCTTTTGCGGGTTTTCCCCTACGAACTACCAGTGTTTCTTCATGCACTGTTAGGTCCACAGCATGTCAAACTAAGTAAAGTCAAGGTCTCAGCTTTGATTCCTATTTATTTTTTTAACTTTTCCTGTCCATAAGGGAAGCGAAGGTAAAGTTTCTGCACCCTTTGGGATAATGTACTTGAAACAGCTTCATTTTTTTTTCTGTCTTTCTCTAATGTAAAAAACAAGTATCAGATACACTTTGTAAGGAACATAAAGAAATGTTGGAGAGAAGAATCCGAAAACTACTTCAGCCTAGTCTTACTGCTTTATCACTGTCTCTAATTTCCCCTCTAGCTCTATAAAAACTTCTATCTGTCTCTTAAATTCATTTATAGTGTGTGCTTCAGTGGGCTTACCTGACAACTTATTCCTCATGTTTATTACTTTTAGAATGAAATAGTTGTGCTTGAATACTGCTGCTGTTTCCACTTAAAGGGATATTGTCTACTTCTCAGGTTTTGTTTTGTTTTAAATTGACTAATTTTTAAAATAGACTTTTTTACTGACATATCCTTCTTTAAACCTTATATACAGATCTCAGTATCTGTAATTGTATCTCTACTCCACCAGTGAGGTATAGTACAGTTCTATGGATAGGTTAGAAAAATTCAGCTACATCTCCTGAGTCAGTGCAGTAGGTGCTCCTACAGTAATGAAATCTTGCAGGCCCTCCTATAATTGTATCTCATCCTTCAAAGAGAAGTCAAAGAGATGACTGCACTTTTGTTGTTATACTCTTAAGTGTGACAACATGTCAGCAGAACAGCAGTGTTGTCCAGTCACCTAACTATCTGAAAGAAACTGATATACTAACACTGTAAGTCTTTCAGCACTCGGAATGTCCGTGGGTATTTGCAGTCCTCCTTGAAGTTCTTCCCTTTTCTAAAGTAATAACAGCAATGGGGAGAGAGGGGGATAAAATAAAATAACCCATACAAAGGGCTTAACATGTCAAATACTGTGACAAAACAGTCTTAGAAATTTTAGTACTGCTAGCTACGTTTTCTCTCTAAGTATCTTTGAGGAAATGGAAATTATTTGCTAGTTTATTTATTCATGCTGGAAATACCAATGAAAAAAGCCTGCTTGGTTGAATGCCAGATGGGAACCCTCATGCTGGCAAAAAGAGGTTCTCAATTACTCACACGCATTTTGAAATTAGTAAATCCCATATATATACATTTTCAAAATGCTGACAGGAAACTGGGGGTGCACATAGGAAAACCATACTTTTTAGTATTTATGATTATTTTTAATTTATTGAAAATAAATGGAAGATCTCCATTGTAATTTCTTCATCAAAATCTATCGTTAGGAATAGCCAACTGCATGACATGAAACCAACTGACATAAGAGAAAGCAGTAAATAGAATCATTGAGGAATAATAATTTCATCAAAAAGTATTTGTTCTAGGTTCACAAAGATGACTGGTATGGCCAAATACAGCAATAATTTTAAGTTTGTTTAAGAGGTCTACATCATAAATGCACATCTGCTCTCAGTAGAGAGCATCATAGTGATGCTCTTTAATGTTACCTGGTTCTTGAGCAAGAATATGATCAGCCTCTCACTTCCAGAGTTTTTTACTGCCCCATGTTTTCACTTAAAGCATCTCAGATAATGATATGGATATAGTTAACCTTATTAAAGTAAACTAGTTTCTCATTTAAAAAGTGGTTTATGTCCAGCATTCTAGATGAATGCACGAAATTAGCTTTCTGATACATATTCCAAATTCTTTCTTTTTTTTGGACATAACACTAGAAGTCCAACTCAGGTCATAAACACATCATGTGGTGGGTGAGCAATTGGCTCATGCGTCAAGCACAAAATGTAACGGTGAGTGGAGTAACATCATCAGATTGGTGATCTGTTGCTAGGGGGGTTCAACAGGGCTTCATCTTGAGCCCTGTGCTCTTCAATATCTTCATAAATTATTTGGACGCAGGACTGGAAGGGATGCTAAAAAAGTTTGCAGATTATACAAAACTGAAAGGAGCTGTTGACTCCCTCAAAGGCAAGGAGGTCCTGCAGAGAAACCTCAACAAATAGAAACTGGGCAATCACCAACCACACGAAGTTCACCAAAGGTAAGTGCCAAGTCCTGCACATGGAATGGGGCAACACTGAATGTATGTACAGACTGGAGAATGAGAGGCTGGAAAGCAGTGCTGTGGAAAGGGACCTGGGGGTCCTGGTTGATGGCAAATTGAATATGAGTTAGCAGTGCCCTGGCAGCCAGGAGGGCCAACCATGTCCTGGGGGGCATGAGGCACAGCATCACCAGCCAGATGAAGGAGGGGATTGTCCCACTGTGCGCTGCAGTGGGGCAACCTCACCTTGGATACTGTGTGCAGTTTTGGGCACCACAATATAGGAAAGATATTAAGCTCAGAGATAGTGTCCAAAGGCAGGCAGTGAAGATGGTGAAGGGCATGGAGAGGAAGTCATATGAGTAGCAACGGAGGTCACTTGGTCTGTTCCGCCTGGAGGAGACTGAGGGGATACCTCATTGCAGTTACAACTTTCCTGTGAGGGGAAGAGGAAGGGCAGGCACTGATCTCTTCTCTGTGATGACCAGTGACAGAACCCAAGGGAATGGCCTGAAGTTGTGTCAGGGGAGGTTTGAGTTGGATACTAAAGAAAGGTTTTTCACCCAGAGGGTGGGTGGGCACTGGAACAGGCTCTCCAGGGAGGTGAAGACAACACCAACCATGACAGAGTTCGAGAAGAGTTTGGACAATGGTCTCGAGGCATCTGATGTGACTCTTGGAGAGGGTCCTGTGCAGGCCTTAGGCTTGGACTTAATGATCCATTAGGGTGCCTTCTCGCTCAGCATATTCTGTCATTCTGTGATCACGTCAAGGAGAAACTGCACTGGTGGACAGATACACTGCTGCCAATACATGCGGGTACACTACAATATTCAAAAGAGTAAAAGGAGGTACTAAACTCTTTGTACTATGTCCCCTAATTCTTATCTTTTCAAGCTAGAGCTGATACACATGGTTAAAAAAAAAAAAAAAAAAAAAAAAGGGAATTTATTACAGGGAGGAAAAGGCAATTTATTCTTACTCAGCCCTTGTTCTTCTGCATAAGTTGCAGCACTTTAAGGTCAAGACAAATACCAGAAACTCACTGAAGTAGCTCTACATAAGAGTAGTTTTCAAATCACTACCATTTGAATGTCCACAGTCTAGCATAACTAAATGAACTTTCATGAATGGACACCAAAATAAGGCTAAACATAATAAACTTCATAAGATAATAAAAAAGATGCCCTGTCCTAAAATGGACAATGTCTTATTTTGTTAAGTAGCAAAACTGATAAATCTTTCCATCAGATTTTACAGAACAGTAGTGTGAAATTTCACCGGCTTTTTTCTGACCTGTACAAGATTTACTTTCTAATAAAAAGAAAAAAACCCAAAAAGATAGTTTGAGCAAGATAGGCTCCTGGTTTATTAAGATACTTTACATGTATGCATAGTTGCAGTAATCAAGTAGTGATGATATAAATCTATTAATAACAAAGGTTAAGGGAAGAGAACACATCTTTTTTATAACTGTTGAAAACACGTTCAAATTCCTCTTTATAAACTACATAGTTAACAGAAAGGGAAACTCTTTCAAAAGGACATCATATTTACATTCTGCATCTCCCTTTATATCTTTATATCTTTGTATCAATGAAGAGATATCTTTATATCTCTTCATTGAATTCACCTTCTCTCTTAGTCTGAAGTAGCTGGGATGAACAGAGTGAATATACCTACTACAGTTCCTGCACAAATTTTTTCCTGTTTGCTACAAAAAACTAACACCTTTCCACAGGAATAACTTTGAAGGTTATTCTGTGGTATTCAAGAAGTAAACTTTTTTTTTTTTTTAAGTATAATTGTTTATTTAAAAATATTATTATTAAAGAATAACCATTTTTTCAAGAAAAAGGTTTTGTTAATTTTCAGCATACTACTGCAAAAATCTAGAACTCCTATTTTTCACTTACATTTATATGATTCCAACCTTTCTGAAAGATGAGAAAACACTTTTATGCTCAGACAACTGTAAGGGGAACAGTCTTTCACTATTGCAAAATGCATATGTTAAAACTATACTTTCTGGGAAAAGTGTGAAGAAGTAAATTTCTCAAATTATTAAATGAGATTTATTCACTCATCCCAGCTAATGAGATCTAGGCTGGATCCTAAATTTGGCTGACATTAGACTGCACAAGGAGCCATGTTTCCATCTACTGATGAGGGTTAAGCATGTTATAATCTTAAAATGGATGTCCTCAGGCACCAACACTACAGTGTGGGTTTCATCATCTTTTAGATGTTGTTGCCATGGAAAATTTTTATATTGCTCTAAGGACTCTTTCAAATATTTTTATGCAGTATGTCACTCTGTCTTTGAACATATGGAGGGAAAACAGCACTTTCTTGGATAAATATGAAATTTATCCAAATTTGAATATCTAATATAAAACTCAAACATTCAATTGTCGCACAATAATAAGATAATTAATTTTGGAGTAAATGTTTTTAATAAGAAAGCTATTATTAATGCTGGATCTCAAGGTGTAATGTTTTTATTATGACCATATCATATATGCAAGTACCTGATAAAACATGTGATCTTAGACCTGTTTATTTTACATGTCTGTTAGCCATGAATATATTTGTGCTCATAAGATATAATTAGTTTGATTTCTTATTTTCAGTCTGGCTGTGTCATATATTTGTGGATTTTCTTTTTTATTATTATTATTGTGTGTGTTATTCTTTATCCTTTTTTTTAAATAACTTAAATAGCTCATGAATTGGTAATGTCATACAAGGAAGGCTGTAACAAAAACTAACCCTGGAAATTAACCCTGATTAGTTTTTTCCTTTTCCAATACCTTTTTCTGAAACAAAGAGAAACATTAATGGTTTGTTTAAGTCTATTATGTTCGTTTTTTACTATTTGCACAGTTTTATGAGACAATTGTAATCTAAAATTAATGATATGAAAAACTGTGAAATCACTTTTTTTATTTAACTGTCAATACAAAAGATCATTTTGCCTCAGAATCAACAGCATTAAATCCAGTAAATATAATCTTTCCTCACTGAGTTTTCCTTAATGTTTGAAAGAGTAATAAAAGAGAAATACAGCATCATTCTATTTCAGCTTATGAATCTACCAAGAGAACTTAGCTGTGATGAGCAACATGCTTTTGATCATAAATACTATGTGATTCTTGTTTTGCATCATCTTTACTCTCAATTGTTTCATCAGCATCAGTGCTGACATTAGTGATTTGTTGTGCTGTTAAGACTCAATTCAGCAAAGTGCTAGAGAGGTGCTCATTTTAAGCAGGGCAGTATATCAATCAAGTTACCTATATTTTTAGAATTTAAGTACAGTGAAGTGCTTTCATCAATTCCCATTCAAAAGAGTTAGGATCAAATATTCCTTCACAGTCTTCATAATTCATCTGCATATATCGTGCATTGATAACTTTGTAACTGATTTGCAAACTTTCATTATTATTTTTCCCCCACATGAGACTGCAGACTTAAAGTAATACAGTTTGAAAAGGATTGTTTGTTTGTTTGTTTGGGTTTTTTTAATAGTTTTAAAATATGTCTATTTTGGCAACCAAAACATGGATAATTATCTCATCAGAAACAGTAATTCAGAAGGAAATTCAGAAGGCTTCCTTGACTATTTAAATAAATAGGACTTGTCTTCTCTATAGTAGTATATTCTAATAGTAATATATTCAGTGAAGACAGAACTGGGAAGCAGAGGCAACATAAAAAAAAGTCTTACATTTTAGTTTTTTGTTATCTTTTAAGGTTGATTCCTAATCAATATTTCTGTAGTATTTTTTTTTCTATATAAATAAATGAACATTCAAAAAGGCTAGGAAGCTTTTACAAGATTAGTTTTCATCCTGACAGTTTCTAACAATGCAGCCACATCTCATTCAGGAAATTGCAGCTACCACAGGCATTGAGCACTCAGTCATTCTGTGAATTATCTTTTGAGATAAATAAAGAAACATCCCGGTGGGGCAATACTATGATCCTTACAACCACAACCAAACTGTTCATATTTGATGAATAATGGAAGAAAATTAATCTCCAGACACAATGCAGGTATTATTAAAATAGATAAAACCAAAATTAATTTTACCACTACCATGGTTTCTTGTGCTTCTGAAATTTCAAATCTTAACTTGCCATGGCAAAATAGATCACTATTTTTCTGACCATCATTTAAAGGCAGAATGGCAGATACCTTATACATTCAGTGCATTTCCCAGTCTGCTCATCAATCAACATGTTGCAACAGCACAAGGAAGGATCCATTGCTTTGAAGTTGTGAGCTTCTAATATCACTCATCTCTTTGCTGGTCTTTTTTAGTTAAACATGCTGAAGTAAATCTGTGGAGAAAGTGAGAAAGACTATTTTCAATTCTGCTGTTTACAGCACACCTTTTGTTAAAAAAAAAAGAAAAAACAACAACCAACAACACACACACACCAAAAAAAAAACCCCAAAACAAACAAACAAACAAACAAAACTAAACAAAACAAAACAAAAAAAACATGCTATGGTATTGTTAGATGGAAGATTTTGGAAGTCACTGTGAGAGACTGAAATGGTTAATGGCTTAAACATTGTTAAAATCACTGAAAGACTTTTGTCCACTGTAGAAAACTGCAAGTTCACCTGTTGCCGTAAGGAGGGGGAAAAAAACTTCCCAAGACAACTTTATGTGGGTAAAGTAGAGAAGAGTTCTTTTACTTATAGGGTTTTGGGGTACAGAATATAAAGGAG
>JAWWEE010000040.1:39377328-39398432 GCA_035221455.1 Xenops minutus | reverse complement strand
TCCCTTTTTTCCCTTTATTGTCACAGACCTGTTAATCTCCTCCCTGAACCATGCCTAGTTTCTAGCCCCTTCTAGCTAGTCCCTATAAAACCCTTTTACCCTGTTTAATAAACAGCCATTTCACCTTCACCCTCGTTTCGTGTGGAGTGGTCCTTCCTGTTTTCCCGAACAGGTCTGCGTCACTAAGTATTGCAGACTTTTCTGTTAGAAAGGAGAAAGCTGCCGAGAGGACTGGATACAGTTGGACTCATTTCCAGTAGACTTGTTTTCCCTAATTGGAACTCTATCTTTCCCTTACTGGGCAAAATATTTGCTTCATTGAATCAGAACTTTTAAACTCAAAAGATATAAAGACAACTTTGATTTTGCACTTTCCAAAACATTCAGGGCTAGAGAAATAGGATCAGGTCCTTTCAGAATATTGAGGTAGTAAATTAGCATTTCAGGGTCTTCAGTATCGGATCATGTAACAAATGTCTAAAATGGATTAGATGAATAAGGGAGCTCATATCACAGAAGAAGAACGCCAAATGAAAAATATGTGCCTACTAAAATTCTTCTGGGTACTCATCCAGTTGTCTTGGGATCCATTTTCAGAAAGTCAGGACTAATGCTTAGCTAAGTAAGTTTTTCACTTGAAAATATATTAAAAGAACTTACAGATCTTATTACAATTTGCTACAAGAAACGTCGTTCCCAATTTTGGGAGTATATCTAACAAGGCCATGAAGGAATTATGTTGGATTTCAGACCAAATAACAGCTGGCCTATTGAGCAGTGACATTAGAAATGTCATTCTATTATACATTCATTCTATTATACAATACATTCTATTGTATAATACAATGCATTCTATTATACAATATTTATTTAGTAATTCATATGAGGATTTGTCTGTATCTAAAGGGTGAAGGGTCTAGAGGGTCATGTCCCCAGATGACTTGCCACTAGGCTCACTCAGATGGAATCTTAGAATCATTTAGGTTGGAAAAGACCTTTAAGATGATAGAATCCAACTGCCAACTCAGCACTGCCAAATCCACCACCAAACCATGTCCTTTAGTGCCACATCTACATATCTTTTAAATACCTCCAGGGACAGTGACTCCACCACTTCCCAGGGCAGCCTCTTCCAGTGCTTGACAACTATTTCTATGAAGATTTTTTTCCTAATGCCCAGTCTAAACCTCCCCTGGCACAGCTTGAAGCCATTTCCTCCTGTCTTATTTCTTGCTACTTGGAAGAAGAGATGAACCCTCACCTGGCTACAACCCGCTTTCAGGTAGCTCTAGGGAGCAATAAGGTCTCCCCTGAGCCTCGTCTTCCCCAGGCTAAACACCCCCAGCTCCCTCAGCTGCTCCTCAGAGGACTTGTGCTCCAGACCCTTCACCAGCTTTGTTGCCTTCTCTGGACACGCTCCAGCACTTCAGTGTCTTTCTTGTAGTGAGGGGCCCAGAACTGGACACAGCACTCGAGGTGTGGCCTCACCAGTGCCAAGGACAGGGTTGCAATCACTGGCCTGGTCCTGCTGGCCACACTATTTCTGATACAAGCCCCAATGCCATTGGTCTTCTTGGCCACCTGGGCACACTGCTGGCTCATGTTTGGCTGGTTGAAGACCAGCACCCCCACGTCTTCTTCCCCTCAGGCATCTTTCCAGTCACTTTCCCCCAAGCCTGTAGTGCTGCCTGGGGTTGTTGTGACTCAAATGGAGGACCCAGTACTTGATCTTCTTGAACCTCATACCATTTGCCTCAGACCGTGGATCCAGCCTATCCAGATCCCCCTGCAGAGCCTTCCTACTCTCCAGCAGAACAAGCAATACTCCTGCCTAACTTGATGCCATCTGCAACCAACTGAGGGTGCCCTTGGTCCCCTAATCCAAAAAAAACAACTGGCCATCCAGCCAGTTTTTCACTCAGCCAAGAGTATACAATACTAGTTCTACATCCAACACAGAAGGAAACAGCACAAACAGTATAGCTCCTGGCAGTTTGACAAGCAAAATGAACGATGCTGACAACATGGTATTTTTATTGGTAAAACTGAATCTCTGTGAAGGAACTTTGTTGATGCCACTTCTTCATTTAACAGTCCAGGCTGAGGTAAATCTCTTGGCAACCTCAAAAGGACATACAAGGCAATAAATATGCTTCCTCAGTCATTTTAGTTAAGCCAGGTCCAACTGATGCCTTAAGATCTTTAAGATTTTTATATATTTGTAGATTTTAATATAGCTGTACACTTTCTACCACTTTAGTTTGAAACCTCTTTCTCACAGTTTGTGCCACATTCTTGAAATACTGTTTAACATTCTTTTCAAGGAAAAGATTTCAGCAAGGACATCTTGTTTAAGACACATGCACCTGGAAGGTATGATTGCAGTCAAAGTAAGATAGAAGGCCCAAAACCCTTGGAGAAGCTCCAAAGGGGCAGACTCGGGAAGGTTCCGCCGGGGGGGGGGGTACAATTTTCACGTTGGATGTATCCACTAGATATGATAACTGAGTAGTGTAAAAGCTCACATTGTATCCTGCACTTATGTATTTTGCTGCACTTGAAAGAGCTTTCATTAAAGGACCAGGTCTCTATTTTTTCTGTAATAATATTGTCTGGAAAGTTCTTTTCTCCCATTTATAGACAACACAACAATAACAAAGATTATTTACTTCATGGAAACCACTGTACTAACAAGAAAAATGGAATTGTCTAGACCCTTGGAAATAGAGAAATACTTTAGTAAATGACAAACTCCTTACCTAATGTTTTGATAGGGTCAGAATAGTCAGAATCAGTAAACTGTCCTTTAATGTTAGTTGCTCTGAACTTAAATCTGTGAAATAAAAGCAAGTAAACTAATTAAATAGAAATTTAGGTGCATTTTCTTAAATATTGTTTTACTTAGAAATTAAAAACTACTTTTAGCTTTAGTATAAGTTGGAATAATTGCTCACCTGCAAAAGTGACTTATGACAGACATCAAGGACTAACTGTCAATATTCTAAATGTACTAAAAACCCCTATTCGAATTGCTTGTCTTGAATTTGCATTTATTTAAGAGCTCAGTAAGTATCTTTTGTTGCTTGAACAATTTTGTGAAAAATATTTGTCCCATATTTATATTCAGCCAAAAAATATAAAATTAAATACACAACAATTATTTCAATCTTCACCTTTTCTAATTAAATGACATGTTTTATGTGTGTGCATAAATCAATTTAAATCCTCCTCTAGGACAAAAAGAGACAAATGTACTTACAGGTACTGCTTTCTGGGTTTCAGTGGACCATTACATATTTTGTCTTGACTGCCTGATATACATGTGGTATCAGCACCTATGACATATATCTCTTCTTTCCCACTCTGATCTTCTTTTCCTTCTATACATGGCGGGTTTGGAAAGCCTTCATTTGTAAAATATGGCCTCGGTCTGTTGAAGTAGGCATCATACCACTTAGTAACATTCCCATCATGCTGAGCTATTATGAAGAAAAGAAATAATAGCTATGATTCACATTCTAGTGAGGCTGTAATAGAGAAGTTAAATAGGAAATTAATTTTTCTAAGAGGTTAGCACGCTCTTGATGCCATTTACTGAGTCTGTAGCTGCATTTTCACTTGAACCCTAATTTCCTTACTGTCCAGTTTTTGTTACCTCTGAGTAAGTCAACTGAATCACAGCTAGAAAATTTAGGGGGCAATTTCACACAGGAGCTCTGCCTGTAGAGGATATTACTAGTGCACTTTGAAACTGAGCATGGCTAGATAGCAAAGACAAAAAAAAAGTGTTCATGCAAGACAGTAAAAATTGTTTGCCTAAGTGGATGGTGCCCAGCAGCTCATGAAAAAAAATCCTCAAAATGTTGCTTAGCATGGTGTTTGTGTATCTGTAAGTTCAAGAGAATCTTCACAGGAATAGCTATGAAATAAATGCCTTTAGGATTAGTCTAAAATGCAAACTTAAGAAAAAGGTGAGACACATGATGTGAGTTTACTTAATGTGAATGCTTTACTTCTATACTTTGAAAGCAAGTAAAGAAAGCAATTAAATACTTGGAATTTGTCCTTCTTATAGTAAAGTAAGCCTGACCATATGATGTTCCATCATGAAACTCCTATTCACATTGGTAAGCAAGTACTCAAAAAATGTTTCACAACACAGTTGTTCAGCTGAGTAAATGCTCATCAGTCTATACAAGGGAATAAACATTGTTGCCCACAGTCTAGAGAAGGGATTTATGTATCTCTCTCTGTCCCAGTTATGAAATGGAAATATCAACTGCACATGACTGCATTCTGTTACAGGCAACACTAATCATGACAGAAGACTAACCTTGCCAAAAAAAAAAAAAGAGGTTTCAGATTTGTTTGCCTTCACAAATGTCAAATGTTGAGTCTTTTTTTAAGGAAATAGAAAATAAAGAAATATAATTATAAAAGTGGGGACAGAATAATATTGGTGGCTTCAAACAGCATGGATGACACTTCACTGGCAAGTGTTCCCAAAACCCAGTGCCCAGCCTGCAAATACTGTGAAAGATACTTTACTCTTAGTGATGTTGTCACAGCTAAGTGATTTTGTTAGCTGTTTTCTAAAGTGAAATTACGGACATCCAAGAAAAGAAACAAAAAAGACAAACACCCTGAACCTGACAAAAAGTTTTCAAGAGAACTTATAAAATTCTACCTCCAGCTTCCACAACAAGAACTTGTATCTTCTTGATAGGGCCGTGGTCATCACTGTAATAACATATTGGCATTCTGATTGTAATTGTTGTAGCTGTGACAAGCAATGCCCCATTGGTATCATAAACTGGTGCTGGTTTCTTTTTAGGCCTTGGTGGTTCTGTTTTTAAGCAAAGATATACAACAGAGTTCTGTTTTACAGCCTTTTCAATACATGTACATTGTTCAGGCACATAGATGTGTTATGCATGAAAAATCTCCAACATATTTTCAGGGATGACTTAATGTTCTACTTTATGTCTTAAGCCTCTAAAAACTGTATTCTGATAAATGCCTATGAATATCAGTTTTCAATTAAAAAAGAAAACAAGAAGACTGAGTATAAATCAATCAATGACTTTGTTTATTTTGACAACTGTGATACTTCATACTTAGCTATACCTCTGCCATATTCTGAGCTCTTCATTGATGATAATTAAAATGTTGAACTCATTATGATTACTTCACTGAGTCTGGACACATTTTACAGTATTATTCAGATAAAAATAGCGGATGATCAGCAATATGGAGCAAAACTGAACACTACAATTCAAGGCTATCAGTTATATAACCCTGTTCTTACGGTATGAGACCTCTAAATAATAGCCGAAGGCACACAGCTGTGTACTTGGCAATTTCTTCAGCATTTATAGAGGTTTCAGCTAAAGGGTACTTATGAGACATACCTTTGATATCCATGGTTATTTTCAATTGAATTTTTGGCCCTGCACCAGCACCATTAATTGCGTACACCTTAAAAAACCAAACATTTGTTTAATGAGTATTTATAAGAGCTTCATATTGGCCAGTTCTGGATATATCTGAAGGAACAATGAATGTGAAAACACTTGTTGTCATTCACACTTTGCTAGAACTTTGTGTTGCTCTACAATCCTAAGCATAGTAACACTTCATTGCCTTAATGTAGCTCTTACTACAAGGAGAAAACAAGCCCACTTAAAGTTTTATTTCCTCCTCTTGTGTCCCAGTTTTGGACTCTTTGAAAGTATTTCATGCACGTACTCCTAGCAAGCTCCCCTTGCAGAACTGTCCCTTATATGTGAGCCAAATGAGCAATGCAAGCCGTGGAATTAAGAGAGAGATTTGGTTCTGAGCTTGAGATGATGTGTCACAGACTGCTTTGGTAGCACAGGACTGGCCTTCCAGACCAGGGATGTGTCCTGCTCCCACTCACTCTACCCTGATAATTGCTCCCCTCATTCCTCAGACTTGCCCCTCTTTATACCCCAACATTCTTGACACAGAAATCTTATATTACACCAAAACTTGTGTTCCCTAGTCAATCTAATCTTGCACATATATAAAAGAAAAAATCCAAGGAGAAAGTATTGGTTCTTACGCTGACATTATAGGTATGTCCTCCTTTTAGTCCTTCTATCATGGCAGTGACTGACTGATCTTTTTTTTCAATGACACTAAGGTTGTGGATCTGTATGGCAGCAGGATCATCTTCATTGTAAACCATAGCTTGATACACTTGAATATTTCCATTTGGTTCAGATGGTGGCACAAATGTTACTTGAAACTTTGTTACTTCATCTGGTATCTTCTGAAAAGTTATATTGTTAGGTGGGTCTTCAGGCACTGAAATAAATATTTCAATAATCCCCTTAATCAGTATCCTACTATTACTATTAGAGTAAAACCTGGAAAATTACAAATACGATTTTTTGCATATCGGTATTATTGCATTGGTATTTTCTGGTTTTTATTCAAGAATCTCAAATTATTGTATATGTAAATATTCATAAAGACAATAAAAAGTTAAGTATCTACCAAAATCCTATTCTTATTTATGGAACCAGATGCTATAAACATTAAAAATAATTATTAGATAACACTCAGTATTCTCTACTCAGAAAAGTTTCTTCTGATTATCTACTCAGAAAGCCTGAAGGTATCATTATATCTTGAAATACACCCAGGGTAAACAGACCCTTGCATGGATTGACATGCAAGAAGCAAGTGTCAGTGAGTAACCTTTTCTGAAAGCCCTCTGTCAACAGCAAACTCCCTCCAAACATATAAACAAGCCACTGTGCCACCCAACAGTCTCTGCTTATCACAGCTAACCCTTTAGGAAAAAATTTTCCACTAGCTGATGCTCAGACACAAGCACAACATGCATTTTTCCCAGAGGTAGTTTCCTGTCAAATGCTTATTCCAGTAGCTTATTCTCAAGACAGCAAAGGTATAAATCATTTCCCAATATTCCTGTCTGAAAGAAAAGACTGTAATATTCTTTTCAGGCAGCTAAATATTTATTGCTCTACCTGAGCAGACAAGTACATAGTGTGACCATTATACAGTAAAATCAGCAACTGAAGGCAAACACATTCAGCCAAGGATTTAGATGCAGTTGTCATGCTTCCTATTTTTTTGTATCAACCAACAAATGCTTACTTGGGCTTCTCTGGAGCAAGGCTGTGTAAACTGGTCATAACTCAGCCATATGCTAGGCTGTACAAACTAGATAGGACAAGATGAGATGGAAAAAAAATGTTCCTCTCTAATGTTACTGCACCTTCTAATGTATCACATATTTAAATAAGAGAAAGAGCTACCAAAAAAGGTATCACAGGATACTGTCTGTCTCAGGATAGACCTAATTACCACCTAAGTTAACCTTCTTTAATTTTTCCACAGTAAAAGACACTATCACCTTCTAGGGATATAAACAGGTCATGAAATCCTTAGGATTTAATTTATTAAAGGCATTGGAGAGATATACATATATATACACTCATACCGTGTAATGTCATTAGGGACCTTGTATTTTCATGCATCAAAGGAAAGACAAACGATAAATACAATCACTGTGTAGTGTGTTCAAATCTGAAATTAACGAGCATGTAGCTAGAAAGTTGACTTACAGCTGACCTCAGTAAAGATAAGGGAATTGTACTTTATACATAGTTGATAATTTGTTTGAACGAAACAAAACTTTAATACCTTTTGTGAAATTTGTTTTATTGTTTTCCTGTTTGTTTAATAGTTCAAAACAATTCAAAACCAGCAAAGATAGTAGTGAACAACCATATTCCATGGATGTAAAGTCAGGACTGTGTCTTCCCCATGTACATCTATTTATACTTTTCTAATCAAATTCCAATCTTATCTGCTTTTCTGTAACAGTGTCGTGAGGCCCTTATACAGTTTCTTACTCTCATCTCTCAGTTTTATTTCTCTGAGTAACTTAATAGTATCAGAAACTTTTGTCACCTTACTATCTAGCTCATTCTCCAGATTCTTTTGAGTCTGTGGGACAGCTGACTCAAGCACAGATCCCTGCAAGCTTTCACTGGCACCTTCCTTCCAATGAGAATACACAGATTGTGTCCTCTAGTCAGTACAGGTACAATTTATAAACGGTAGGATTCACTTCACTTAATCTTGATATGTTTAAATTTTGCACCAAAACAAAGCATGTTGTATAGAGATTTCAGCATTTTCTTAAGAGAAACAGGCATCTCCACAAGGCAGCCATCCCTGCATAGGGCAGGGATCTTATAGATACATGATAATACAGAAAGGACTTCCCTCTTCATTGGCTATAGAAGTAACATAGAAGATGGCTATGTTCCACACATCCAAATTTTGCATGAAGCAAGCTAGGATCCCTGCATAACTAAAGGTAAATCTTAGTATTCATAACCATCCCTTTTTTTGTTGACTGACAACTTTTTAAATATTAAAGAAAAAATATTGTGAGGACAAACCTGTACTAAAAGAACACTTTGTATTCAAAATTCTCATTTACTTGTCAATTAATGAAAAAGTTGCAAAGTTTGATCTTTAGAAAGTAGAATACAAACCTGCTTCAAAAGTGGAGACAATTACTGGAGAACTAGCCTTGCCTTCTAGGAGTGCAGCATTAACATCCCCTGTAAAGGCAATGATTACTACAGAATACCTTGTAAATGCTTTTAAATCAGAAATTTCTAAGACTTTGATCTCATCGTTTGTCTTCAAAAACTGAGCTTTATAGTTGTCATTATCTACCTGTAAAAAACCAATAGAATAAAAAAAAATGTTACAAGGCTTGAAACACTCAAAAGCAGGAAATTATTTGAATATCTTAATTAACTTCTATCCTTCCACTTTTCTAACTAGTTACATAGAAGGACTCACAAGAAGTCTCTAGCTACCAAGACTAGAAAACTGCACTGGAGAATACGCTCCTGTGTCACCCCTGTGTTCCTCTTTGTCACTCCCTGTAGGATGGCATAAAGGAAATGCGCTATTCTTGGTGCCATCTTACACCAAGCAAATGTGAACTGATTTGTAGACACTGGGCTAGGGGAACTGTAGTGACCTGAAATGGGAATCAAACTAGACAACAATCCAGAAGATGAGCAGCCATATAGCAGAAAATTGTTTGGAATACAAAAACCCTAGAAAATTGGGCAGGATTTAGTAATGTGGATATGACTGCAGAAAGTGCAGTTCCTCTTGGGATATATTAAGAGAAGCCGTTTTTAGGAGGCAGTGGGGAAGGAGAAATTCTCTCACTAGAAAGTTGGAAAGCAGAAATAATTAGGGTTCAATCTAGGAAAGTGAGGATGGTAGAAGACATAGTTACAACTTTGAAATATAAATAAAAGGATGTTAATAAATTGAAGATAATTCATTGTTTACCGTGTTCGTGAAAACAGAAATTTTACTTGCACAAGAAAAAATTGGAATTAAAAATTACTTGACCTGCAAGGATATACCTAAATAAGTAACTAAAACTATGACTCTATGTCTAGCTAGAAACTAAAACAAACTATTGAGGGTTGCTGAGCGATTTTCCGCACTGGACATTACATGGGAATGGTAATGAATAACCTGTGAGGAATAGTTTGGGTACATTTGTTTCTGTGTTAGAGTAGATTATGGGTTGGATTACATTCTGGGATACCTCTCATCCTTACATCTCAAATAATCTATAGTTTTGTAGAAAAAACTTCAGTGTTAGACTTTATATCCAATTAATCATGTCTAATGGTGGCCTTAAACAGGAGAAAATGAAAAAATGGGGTCTTTTCTAGTGTTTGATCAAGTATCATTTACAAAATTTTATTTATGCCTATTCCCACTACATTAGTTCATAATGTTTTTATTATTGTTTCTTCAGAGTATAATTTGAGAAGAGGATCAGGTAGCTGTACAGTAGTTTCCCACTGAAGGAAACTGGTATTAAATGCACCTGATAAAACATTAGAATAGCTCAAGCATCCTTTTTATTTGACAGATAGCCATATATCCCCACTGAGAATTAACCTGAACGAAACCTTCTGATGGATTAAACAGAGATTCATTTCCTGGGATGGCCATCAAGAGATGAAACACTTTCTTCTATCTGACTATCAAAAAACTGGCATGTAAATATTTATACAATAGCTAAAATACAGTCATGGCACTGCATCATTACATTTATTTCTATTCTTCATGAAGTTTAATGGTTCAGTTCCATTTTCCCAACCCATTTCCAGGAATATTTTATTCAGGACTATACTATTTATATTATAATTATGTAGACAGCAAGACAAACTAAAACATAACTCAGAAGAACAACAATGGAGTACTTTTTACTTTTTCTGATCTAAAAAATTGCAAGGAACATCCTAGCAATTTAAGTTGAACCCTAACAAACTGAGATAGGAATCCTAATTATTAGCTTTTAGTACATAGCAGAGTAGAAACCTGAATTATTCTGTTAGGTGATCTTATTTTTATAAATCCTTAAAGATACTCAGATGAGAATAAAAATGAGTAAAATTATACATACAGGACATTTGTGGAATTTGGAGTCTTCATAACAATTTCCCACTGGGGCAATAAAATATATAGTAAAATTTTCACTGAAAAAGATTGTGACAGCTTTATTGGCCTTTAAGAAGGAATAGATTTGTCTAGTAAAGTTCTACAGAAATGACACCTGTAGTTACTGATCATTAGACAGACAATATCTGATTACAAGGAATCCATAGACACAAAGCTGATTATCTGAAATATATTGGGGAAAACCCCAAACAAACTCACTCTGTAAAAATAAAACCAAAGTCCTCCAAAATGAAGATTTAAATAAGTTTTTTACATTCCTTCCAAATGCTGACATATTCACATGGAATAGTCTCCATTCCATAGTTCATCTTGCTTTAGAAATTTTACTATAACTTGTACTGATTTATATTGTTTTCAGAGTGTAGAATCAGATTAAATCCTCTTTATAATTTAGGAATTATTAGACAGAGAAGAAATTGCTTAAATACAAACTGATTAAATACTTAATACAAAATAATGAAGGTTTGAAAATTGAATTTGGAAGTTTTATAAAAACCAAGAAATGTTTTTCTGCTGTTGCACTATAATGCTGTTTAGTCAAAAGTGATGAGAATTTTTCAGGAGGAAGAAGTCTTCTCTAACTTCATGAAACGATAAATAAAACTAGTTATGTAGTTTCTTTTTATATAATTTCTAGTGATGTACCCACCGGGCTAAGGAATCATTCCTTCCCTGTAACTACTCCCCTTGCTGTTGTACATCTTTCATCCTGCCATCCTACTGCTGGAAGCATGTTCAGAACTGAACAGATTTAACTCTACATCTTGCACAATGAAGTTAGAGGAAGAGAAAATTGCAAGACTACACATTAGCCTCTCTTGTAACTTTTCTGAGTAGCTTAAAAATATTTCACTTTTTTTTTACTGATCTCCTTAGAAATTTTGAATGCACAAAAATCTCAGCATTAATATATTACAATATCTGTAATTCCTTTGACAGATTCAGAAACACTGAAAATGCACACATAGTCTTACTGTCTTCTCAGGAAATTAAAAGAACTTTCTATTTAAAGGCCTTAAAAAGTTGACGTAGTCCTTAAGTTTGTTCATTTTTGTTTGTTTGGATTTTTGGTTGGTTGGTTGGGGCTTTTTTTGCTACTATCTGACGGACTCATTCAGAAGTTCTGAAACGGCAAACAGCAACTTTTCCTGGGTAAAGTGTGGTATACTACTTCTTATTTTCACTGATAGCCCTGTCTGTGTAATTTTTGGCAGAATAAGGAACCTATATCCTACTTCGCATGTGCTTGAACTTAGAAAGTTGCCTATCTTGCCACAGGGCAGGAAATGAGGTTTATTAATCGTGGTTTTAAGGAGTCTTGTAAGGGTAGTAGTGGATGAAAAGAGAAAGGTCACTAGAGCTTTTCTCTTATGTCAGCTTTTTTTGGTTATAAAGATCAAGGAGAAAGAAGTGTTATTGCTGTACTACCAAAATACAGCTAATCTGATGGACAGAGCACCAAGTGCAAAGTGGGAAATCTAGTTTGACTTTAAAGTTTGCCCTCTGGTGCCATGTACCTTTGTACAAGTCATTTCCGTTCACTAGGCTGTCCATTTTGATTTGTAAAATCACTACGATGAACCTTTTTATTCTTTGAAGAAAAGAAGTCATTATGGTTAGCAAGAGGTACAACTTGCACAAAGCTCAACTACTTTTATAGATACTCTTTTTTTTTTCTCCAAGAGCTCTTATCAGTACACATTTTTAATATGGAGTAATTAATTTATCTCCCGTTAAGAAACTAATAAATGTACAATTAATTCCTCTGTGGAATTTATGTGGAAATAGACACAGTCATATTGTTTTTCAATGCAGTTATTTCTGTCCTGTGACTTCTATAAGGACATCTACTGTGGTATTTATAGGAGCAAACATCTGTATAACTACTGACAGTAAAACAGTTGCCTTACTGAGGTAATGTCTATGAGGTAGCATGTTGGTCCCGTAATGATGGCAGGTTCACTCCAGCTGATATTAATACTTTGAGGAGATGTAGCTAAAGCAGTCACATTTTCTGGAGGACCATCTGGAGCTGTAGAAAAAACTCTGTATGTAAATCATGGCCAAAGAAGTACACAAAGAATAACCTAATCATTTTAGTGGCTAGCAGAGATTTGAAAATAAAACTTTTCCACACATTTACCATTATACACTGCTTAAATAATTATAATTGTTTTTCTTTTTCATCCGCAAAGCATACTGTGTGATTTAGAAACACAGCTTTCATTGCAACCACTATGACATTTCTAGCGTATGAACTGCCTACAACTTCATCTTAAATTGAAATTATAGGGTTATTGAATTACAAGTTCTTTATATGTATTTTACATGACACAAGCAAAATATATGAAATTATTTAGGCAAATAGAAAAACATATTTGTTTATGTCAAATGAAATCATTCAAAGAACAAGAAATAGTAAAAAGCCATGATTCTCTGCTCTCTAGAAAAAATTTCCAGCAATGCTGAAAAGTACAAGTTGAAAAAATTTTCTACATTTCCTTTCAATTTATTCTTAACATGTTTAGAAACGTCAGAAAACACAAACAAAAAAAGTGCTAGGAATTAAAAGAGGGCAAGAATGTTCACTTTAAGAAATGGGATTTTTCTAAAATTTCCTTTTGTCAAGGTGGTATGTGAATTATCTTATTATTTCTTCTTCATGAATAAGAAATTAATGAAATCATAATTACAACACAGCAGTTTTTAGTGTGGCATTTTTTTTCATAATGTCTATGTTAAATTTCGGGAAAATAAAATTTGGAGTAGAAGTGACAACATATTTGTAGATAATCTCAGAACTTGGGCCCATGGTGCCTTTTTTGGGGGTCTAGTACAAAAAAAATCCGAGATAACTGTGGTAAGGATCACTGAACAACCTGCTATAGAAGCAACAACAGATTTATCTTTATTTCCAGATCTTGGATTCATGGCGCCTTTTTTTTTAATCTACCACAAAAATATACATATCAGTTAACAGTATGCTATAAAAAAATATTAGAGAGATCATACTCATTCTAATGAGAAGGTGCAGTCTCTTTTCTCAAACAAGAATAATGCATGAATATGCAGTTTGCCACCATTAATCATTAGGTAAAAGGGTTTAATGAGGAACAAAATTGGAGGGTGTACAAGGCTACTTATTTTTTTAGGAGAAAAACAGGATAGAAAAAGGTAAAAGAACACAGAAGGAAGTATGTAGCTATTGAAATTATGTGTGAAAGGTTAATGAGGAAAATAATAAAATTCTGCACTACAAAGTTGAAAATTTGACACCATGGTTGCATTATAAAACAGAAAGGTTTGGGAGTAAATAAGGGGCTATGATGAGTTTAGGGTGTTGGATATAGGAGTTAGATTGCTGTGTTGGGATTAGCAGGAATATACAAGACTTTATAGGCAGGATCAAATTCAAGCATTAGAAGCAGTCCCCAAAAATACTGAATAACATGGAACAACTGAATGAAGAGCGTAACTGAACAAACTGCGAGAGCAGATGAGGGGTGGTGAAAGAGGAGAGTGCTCAGAGAAGGCTGGCTGTCAAGTGAGAGCTACAGCAGATAAAACAAAATACAGGTGCAAAGATGTTCCCTGAAAATTAGAACAAGCAAAAATTATTTTGCAGGTAATATATGTCAGAGTTTTTGCTCAAATAGTGTCCTTCAGTGTAAGCAGTGCTTTCAGTAACTAGGGCAGCAGTATTTACTGGCTTTATTGCAAAGTGAAATTTCTGAAAAACATTATAAAATTATACATATGTAGCTTCTTGAGCCTTAGCTTTCAAACCAATCAAGTTGTCAAACACAATTTTCTATTATTTTTATAGACATAATGAAGCATTTAATGCCTCAATATATTTTTCAAAAGTCAATTAATGTTTATGCATTAGACAATGATGGCATGAAATAATTTTAAAGCATAATCCAATCTACAAATTATTTAACCTGCAGTTGTTTATATGGATAATTTTCATATGTAACTTATACTTGATGCATTTTTAGATCTTTGAAATAAAATTCTGGTTGAGTATGCTATATTTAAGATACTATCAAAAATACACCTCAGGATTAATACTCGGTTAATTTTCTCAGTGAAAAGTAAAATATCAGATATTAACCAAATCATACTGAAATGTAGGAATATTTTCTAAAATAACATGTATAATTAAAAAGAAAACTACAAAATGAAAAGTGTCTAATATGTCTTGTGTGTTACAAAAACCGTCTTTTTTAAAATTGTGTTTGATTCAGTGGATAGCTGCCATATTCTGATTTAGGTTTGTTTGTGAAATGAATCTAGTCAATATGAAGCCATGATATCACTACACCCTTTCTCTTATAAATCACAGCAATTTACTCAGTAGAAATGACCTAGTCGTATTCTCTCATTCCCCCATAATCCAATCACTTCCTCTCATAAGCACTTTTCTCCTGGTTTTCAGAATAATGCATTTTCTGTAACTAATAACCATCATTTCCTGATTATCATGCTTCTATCCTTGCACAGGAATGTGGGTCTTATGGAGGTCAGGGTCATCTTTCCCATCCATCTGTGTCCTGGTGCTAAGGCAGCAGTTAAGTGCGTTAGTTTGAAGATAAGTCTGGATAGCCCATCATTTAGTATAATCCTGAAAAATAAGACTCTAGTCTTCTAACAGAAATTAATGGTTGCCAGTTTGGTTAAGATCAGCTTTTTTTTTTTCTTTTTCCCACCAAAAATTGTGTGTGTTTGAGTTATCTAATTTTATAGTCATCCTGGTTACTTTTACCTATATTTAAACAACTGTATTAGGCCACATTTACTTTCAAATATTTAGTTCTGAGGAAATGAGAGGAACAAAGAAAAACAAGTTCAGTATGGTGAAACTTTCCAGAAGAGAGGGTATATAATAAGACATGAAATCTCATCACTTTTATCACACAGAAACATTTCTTCAGTAGTACCAAGCAACAGGGGATCAGTAGAGATTGGGAAAGAAGGTGCTGAAAAGAGAAGCATAAGCCTCTGCTCTATGTACCTATGTCCTAGTGTTCATGGGATATTCGAACATCTGGGATTTTCCTTTGTACCTCAGTATATCCTGGCATTAGGAGACTTGGCAGTTTACCAAAAAGCATTGCACTGTGTAACTGTACGAGATCCAAAATGAGGTCAATGATCTCACTGTCATTCATTTTCCATCTAACATTGACCCTCTACAATTATTTAAGTCCAGCCAGTCTTATTCTCCTTATAAATGCAAAAGTGAAGCTCAGGGTAAGTGCAGGCTGTGAGGGAATAAAGTTTCCCTAGCTCTGGAAAACATTTCTTGCCCTTTCCCTCACTGTGACACAACACTGTGATCTTCTGTGCTGGTAACTATATAAATCTAAGTTATGATGAAAATATTTAATCTTGCAGAGTAGATTTGGCTCCTGGGTAATCAATCAGCTAAGTAATAACAGTGCCATCAAACTACTTTATGAGACAGTAGGACAATTCCTATGAGGATAATCTGTAAGACAGAAGGCTGAATAGCTTATCTGTGTGATGTGAGAACCAGATTGTACTGAACAATCTTCATATAACATTTTCCATGGAGCAACTCTATAACCACTCTCAGTACAGAACACTAGCAATACTTTTTTGTTTGAAATTTGCAAATGAGTTAAAGAATCTGAAAAATAATTCCTGTAGCTTTACATTTGCCTTCATAATGAACAGCTGGAATCAATAAACTGAGAATCTCACCTTAGTCACTGGATATTCGGAACTATTAGGCATTTCTGCTTTAGCACAGCAGTCAAATCCTCAGCACTTGCAAAAAATATTTAGGATTTCTGTTATGTAGTTTTTGCTGCTATTGAAGTTTCTTCTCTTTATATTCTGGGAAATGAGTCTAACTGTTTTCAGCTTAAATGCTGTAACGTCCTGAATATGAATATAATATCTGTAATATTTTCTTTAGGTTTGAGAGAAACATACTTATGAGAACTCAATGAATTACGAAGAAAAATAATTTGACAATTATTTCGCAAACAAGATACCTTTACCTTCAGTAGAAGCAACGTCTTACAGAGGCATTTCTTGAAAATCGAGTGAAGCAGTGGTTAACTTCTGCCCTCAAATCCGCAAACACAACTCCCATTGATTTTATGGGCTAAGTACTCAGGGTATTTTACATAGCAGCTAAGCACCCTTAAGCCCTAACAGACCATGTATATTGGCTGTGTATCAGCAGGCTAATCCAGAGGATGCTTGGCCCTGTCCATGAGGGAAAGGAGAGGGGGATCAACACCTGTTCTCTGGATACATTCTGCAAGGCTGCCCAGAGTACTGAATCTGTTTGGTGCATTCGGAATTTTTCTTTCCTGCTACAGGCTTTGCAAAAGAAAAAGGGGAACTAAGAGTTTTTTAAGTCTGTTTAAGGGTATTTCTAAAGACTATGCTTTGGCAAGTATGAGGTAGCTAGAGAACTTCCCTTGCTGAAGATCACTGCTCAGGGAGGCTCCCAGTACTGCTGAAGCACAGTGAAGCTTCCAGCTGGCTACCCAGCCATGACATGTCACCTTCCCCTTTTTTTTCCTCCTCAGCTGATTGCCATTACCCCAGGAAAAAGACCAGCACTCAGCCATGATATCTGGAATAGTGCCTATCCTTCCTTGACTCCACAGAGGTGTGTTTTACAGGCAACTTATCTCCTGATGTGTCACCAATTTAGCTCACAGGAAAATTGTTGCTGCCTACTTCCCTCACCACAGATGCAGGCCAGTAGCCCCAGACCCTTGGGCTGGAAGAACAGGTGGAACTTTTTAACTTCTACCCCTCCACTTTTAAACTATCCAGCAGAGCACACAGTGAATGACACTGTATTGGCATGAAAAGGGCTTGTGCAGTCTACGGAGATTTTTATACTTATAAATACTGTCTTCTTAGTGGGACTGCTAGGAAACTAGTTCTTTCTTAAACCAAATTATCACTGTCTAGAGAGGAAGTAATAAAGAAGATTCTGCCTCTGTTTATGTGTTTTCATTATTTGCTCCTTCATCTGGTTTTAATCCCTAAGTTTTCTGAAGTCAGTAACAATTTTTTGAAAACAACTATTTGCATATGTCAGCAGCTGAGTTCTGTCAATTTAATAGTAAGACATCTCCCTAGAGCTTCTTGCTCAAGAGTTGCACAACTTCTGTGAGCTGTTTTCTGCTCCATCTGGGTTTTGTTTTGGTTTTTTTCTTCTTCATTGCAAATATTGCATTGACTTACAGGCAGAACATCCCTGTAAGAGTCACTGGACAAAGAAAGAAAGTGCACATGAGAATGACTCTGCAGCTGATTCCAGTACTGCTCAATCCCAAGGACTGCGTCTGTGCTTTACATGAGAAACAGGCTGTTCTGAGGTTTACTATCACAGTGTCAAAATCCTTTTGCCCTGTGGGGCTTACAATTTCTCTGTTTCAATTTCTCATCTGCAAATGAAGGTGACAATATTTGCTTACCTAGTAGAAAACTGTGAGGTATTTAAAGATAGATGGATGTATTATTGTTCAGCAAGTGTACAGATACTATGAGGAGCATTACATAAAAGCCTTCTGCATTCACATCACATGATGATAAAAACATCAGTGGAACAAAATAAATACGTGGACCACTGAGTAGCCCCTGGTAGACAGCTGTTTAAGTCCTTGGTATCTCCATTGTTACCATTTTGTAAGGGGAAAGAAGTGAAGGAGCTGTGAATTAGTCAGGTAATTCATGGTGATTCTCAGTTTTTCTACACAGACCAGAGACTGGACCTCAGATATTCTCTGACCTACAATGGCTGCAATCTGGTAGTCATATGTCCCCATGACAACTGCCTACATAATTTATGCTTCACATCCCCTTCTCTCAAATACTTAATGATGACTTATCTGTGACAACCAACTCTTCTCTTACTTGGAAACTTAAATCCTCAGTTGAGGCACGAGAGTTCTAGTGTGTCATGCATATACTGTACAAGTTACATGGCTACTCCACTGATTTTAAACTCTGTAGGTGTATATGGTATTGGAAAGAAACCTTAAATCCTCTGAAACTATTGCTTAAATTCTATTGCCAGGAGCATACATCAGGACTTCAGGAAAGCCCTACAACATTGGCAAACAGACTTTTACTCAAAGAATTAAAAAAGGACTACTTTTCATTGACACACCCCACTGGTGAATGTGTATTGAAAATGGTTTATCAACCCAAACTAGCCAAAATTCAAACTTATAAAGTCTAGACATGGTGTACTGTTAAGGATAGAAATTGGTGTTTGGTAAGCAGTATATATAATATAGCATACAAAAGACATTAAAATATCAAGCAGTGTCAAGTATGTATACCTACCCCATTATTTATACCATGCTATTTTATAGTTGAAGAGTTGCAATAAATCTTTATTAACTTCACCAATATTGTAGGTCTATGAAGAAATAACTTCTGACAACTTTGGGTGAATATCACATTGTTATAGCATTATGAGACACAGCAGATATCCTTACTTACAGCCAGGAAGTGTTTGCGTTGAAATCCAAGGTGAAGAACTGCCATAACCAGCATTTGTGCTGGCAGCAACTGCAAATCTGTACCACCTGTATTTTTTCAGTCCATACACTGTGTCTTCTATCCAGTCGTCCATCACATTTTCATATAAATATTGATGCATCTCGTATTCAACACATTCCTTAGTTTCCCAGTCACTGCAGTGGATGGATTGTAGCTGTGTGGTAATCTTGTAGTTTTGAAAGTAGCCAAGGATAGATTTTGGTGTTCTCCAATTCAAGGTCACACTTGTTGATTGCACATTTGAAAAACCAATATCCCTGGGAGCACTAGGAACTGCAGATTAAAACACTTGTAAAATATCTTAATTTGAATGAACAGTGATTGCAACTATAATCCTTTTATCCACTGTTGAAAAAATATTTTAATAAGCATGTCTCAAGACCAAGATTCAACTTTATATGGTTAATAAAGAGTAAGTCCATTGGTATAAATCACACTGTACATATATAGGTGGCATACATTTACAATAGTTTTTGAAATAAAGAAAAGTACTTTTGCAGGGGCAGCTTTGAGAGGTGTGGCATTTCTTTTGCTACTTTTGGGGCCATGTCTCAAGTGAGGGAGGGAATATCAAGGAAAGTTATTTTTGGCCTACCCATAGCATCTTTTGCTGCTGTTCCTAACTGGGCTTCTTCACCTCTCCCTTAGAAATATTCGTTTCCCTCTCTCTTGGTAATTTATGAAATCCTCAGAAAATACCTCAAGGTCTCCTGTTTCACCTTCTGAATGGAAAGTATTGATACATACAGTATGTTTGCCTAGCATTATGTAAGTGCTTTACAAGTTGTTCAGCAAATAACAAGCTAAAAGAACAATGACAGAAAGAGCTGAACAACATGGCAATACAGAGAGAAAAAAACCCAAACTTCCCATAAAAGTTGCTTCCATTTATTTATTTACATAGGTATACGTGGGTATACACAGGTTGTATTCATGTCCATGGAGACAGAAGTAGTGCATGTTATGTATATATACACACATGCACATACATTCACTCTATATCGAGCCAACAATGTGCTCCCAGCTCTCACAGACTAGATGCAACATATGGTTTTGTGCTATATCACATAATCATACAGTAAGCTAATATTATCTCTAAGACTCTGTAAGATAATACTAATACTCTCTGTGGCAAAAACTGTGCAGACCAATCAGCTCAGAAATCATTTTGTGCACTTAGCATTAAAGAGCGCTTTAGGGTCTCTGGGTGAAGAGGTATCACTGGTAAAAGAAAAACACATGATACACCCTCAAACTGAAACTGAAGAAGTCCCAAGGCTTACATAAAGAAAAAAAGCATCCCAGGCCAACATTACTGGGGAAGAAAGAGAAAACCCTCCTTCTTCTTTTCTTTCAGCTTTGTGGGAATATCTGACCTCTGCTTTTTTCTGTAACAATTTGTTTACTGAAATCATCATAATATAACAAGTGTAAACTTCTCAACTACATATGAATATTTAACAAGAAAAGTAAATTATGAGTCAAATCAAGCTGTGATGATGAAAAGGTTGAGAAATTAAAATCCCTTCAAATGAGCACAAAGCAGATGGAGTTTTTACAGGAGCGGGACCAGGCACAGAACCGTGTGCCCTTCCCTTGTCTTGCCACTCAGCCCTCATGCAGAAGTACACAACAACACAGCATGGAACAGCCCCATATGGTCCCACCCTGCTACACACTAATCAGACACAGAACCAGAGCCAATTCTCAGAAAAAGTCTTCACTACAGGCAACTTCTGTCATTATACCCCATGCTATCAAAATTAAAGTTGTTCTGTTCTGTTATTAGCATGAATATAAGTACAGAAAGTAGTAAAAAAAGCGAAACATGCAGTATCATTTTTGCTTGTGCACAGATTTGGAAATGTAATACTCAGTTTATCCACTTAAAAAAAAAAAACCCAAACCAAACCAAACCAAACCAACAAAAAAAAAAAACAAAACAAAAAAAAAAAAAAAAA
>JAWWEE010000040.1:39329056-39377228 GCA_035221455.1 Xenops minutus | reverse complement strand
GATAGATAGATAGATAGATAGATAGATAGATAGATAGATAGATAGATAGATAGATAGATAGATGATAGATAGATAAATAGATAGATAGATGGATGTATGGATGTATGGATGAAGTATGTTCATGTGTACATAGATACAGATAGCAATAGAGAGACATAACTGCCAAAAAATGCATAAAACTTAAACATATTTGATAAGAAGTGGAAGAGTAATTTAAGAATACAGGCAGACAACAAAACATTGCAAATTCTGTTCTGACTTACCATCTTCATCAGTTAGTATATGCAGAGGTGAACTACGAAGGCCCTCCCCGACCATCGTACTGGCAGACACTTCTACAGTATATTCTGTATATTTGTTTAAATCTAAATAAAAAAGAATAATTCAATGAATCAACCATTCAGTGGGACAAATTAGGTTTTTAGTGAACCATAAGTAATTTTGAAGTGCTGAATAGGCCTATCACTTAGAGACTGAAACAAGCATTAAGAAATCTTGAACACAATTTTGCACAAGAAGGGGAAAAGCTCTAGTTGCCCATTTATACTTCATATTCTTTGTGCTTTGCAGTTTGTCCTTGACTGTACTCTGAAAATGTAGGGGTTAAACTACTGAGCTCCCAGCATTGACTGCTCTGTCGTTCCTCAGCAATAATGACAGAACTTAGACAAAGATGAAAAGGTGAGTGGAAAGCAAATTTTTTTATCCAGAATTGTTTATTCAGTATTTTTATCCAAAATGAGATCAGAAAGATATGTAGGTGACCTGAGGGTTTACTTTGTTGCAATTATAGATCTGCAAAGATATCTATTGAAGTTTCTTGTACCTTAAACATCTAAAGTACAAGGAGATATATGTTAGACTCTATAACATTGATGGCTCATTTCACCCATTACGGTAGGACACAACAGGTGACTTCTCAGACAGGTAGGACAAAACTTTACATAAGGACAAGAATGATAACATCGCGCCAGTGAACTAATTGATCTCCATCTGACCGTTGAACTTTTCTCAGAACAATTTACAGTCGCCATAAGTTCCAGATCATTATATACTGACCTGTAATACGCAGTGTCAGAAGAGTAGTGTTTATAACTTTTTCCTCTGTCCCATTAGTCCTCTTGAGATATATTGTGTAGGTCTGTATAATTCCATTGGGAATGGATGGTGGAAAAAATGATAATTCAATTTCCATGGATGAGATGTTCCTATAGGTTATGTTTTCTGGTGCAGAATCAGGAACTAGAAGGAAAAAAATTGTATTTGTAGAAGATATTGGTCAGTTTTATTGATTTGTGAAGAATTTCTATAAATTTGTTTAAATAAACCACATTGTAAATATTTGAATTTTTATCCTATTTTTTCTATAAAACACATTTTAGGAGATGCTGATTAGGAAGATCAAAAACACATGACAGACACACATCGTAAAAACAAGATCATTTTAAAAAAAATAGTGATAGCAAATCTGGAACATGACACTAAATTTTCTTTCTTAAATTCTAGAACTATCACTGCAGTTCTTCAAGCTAGCTATTATTAGGAGATTTTCCACATTGTACTGCCATAATTTGCACTTTGCATCAGCAACATTCATTTTTTTCTCTTTCCCTGGGTCATCTATATAAACAATATAAATACTTGTATGAAAAAAAGGGAGCCTGCTGTAAGAGCCCTGAAAGTGTCACTGCTCTTAGAGGTTTGGCTGCTGGGGCTCAGGGCTAAGTTATAGTGCAGCTGAAGGCTACCTCCTCCTCGCTCATGACATGCTCCCAGGCAATGCTGCAGGGAGGCTGCAGCCAGGGCTGCCCACTGGCCCATGGCAGCTGCTTTCAGAGGGGCTCTTATGCTTTGCCCCTGCCTGAGCTAAAGCTCCTGCTTCATCGCCGTCATGGCTGTGCTTGGCCATGGACCCACACTGCAGCCTGGCCTCAGCTTGGCTCCACCATTACAGACCTGCCCAGCTGTCACTGAGCTGTGTCTGACTTGGTTAGTGTCACTGCACCTGCTAACTGTCTTTCCTGGCTTGACCTCAGACCTGCCACATCAGTGTGAAGTGTTTGGCAATCTGGGCTCAGACTACTCCTGGCTGCCACCCCCCAACCTGCCCTGCTCTCTTCACAGCATGTTGGTGAGACAAGTTCTGGCGAGTGGGGACTCTGGCTGGCTGGCCCAGGGACCCCCTCGACTCTTGGCTCCCTTACACAGCAGCTGGCCTTGCTGTTTGGCTTGCTTTATGAAAGAGAAAAACAGGATTCAAACTTATTGTTTTCAAAGCAAACAAATATTTTAAAATTAATTAAGCTCATCTTCTGGGCATCAAAGGTTATCATAAAGCAGCTCATTGTGGAAAACATTCATTTTTTAAAAAATATACTCACCAGTTTCAGAAGTTCTGACTAGAAGTGGGAAAGATGACTGATTCCCATGGCCAAATCTGGTGAATGCCCTTACAGAGATGTTGTAGAGAGTATATGGCTTCATTTCACTTAGTGATATACTTGTAGATGAAGCATTTTTGATAAAAAAATCATTGGAGTCACTATACAGAACTTCATAGTGAGTTATGAGACCATTAGGCTGCTCAGGTGGTAACCATCTCAGAGTTATTTCTGTTGCAGTTACATTTATTAATTCTATGTTTTGAGGTGGAGAGTCTGGTTCTGCAATACAGAAATCAAGGAAAAAAACCCTTTCAATTAATACAATATAGCATTAATAGCATAAAACTATTGGATCCTAACATTTAAGTTAGTTAACTGTATCAAAAGGGCTACACTCACTCTCTCACTCTCCACTTTTTGTCTCAGTTAATTTTGGTATGTGCTCTTTTCCACTAATAAGACTAAGTGTCTTTTTGCATCATGGTATTTTAGCCTTTCTAGAATTTATTTTATCATCTGCTTCTAAATCTATCTAAACTGTATTTATTAAGAAAAAAATTCTTCTCTCTACTGATCTCATGAAGATTGATCCTTCAAATCCTCTCAATGTCTTCCTCATATTCAATTCTTTAAATTAAGATTACTTACTCTTACTGTTTTCTTCATAAATAACAATGCTTCTTATTTCACTCAATCAACTACTGAACAACAAAAGGAACTGTATGCACTGTAACTAAATTCCCTTTGGTGACCCTGATGTAAATCCTGCATGCTCCGGTGTGAAGGTCATGCACAAAACAAGTCCAGCTCTGGGTAGTGTGTTGGCTAAACCTACTGGCAATGTATGAGTTCATGTGACTCCAATGAGCTAATAAGGCATGGAAGTGTTGAAGGAGTGAGTGGGCTGCACTTACAAATAAAATCAGCTCTGAATGTCAATTTTGATTCCTCTGAAGGCTTCATCACCTGTGAGATAACCTGTCTATAAAATTAATCCTGGACAAACCCAGGATTATAGGATTCAGTTTGTGTACAAACACCTATGCCAATATTTCAGAATTTATTATGATTTTTTTTTGCCTGAAAGGTCTCTCAAACCACTTTCATTCCTGATTTCTGAGCACATGAATGGAAAGTGTCAACTGTAACAGATCACTGCTCTCTGGATGACAAAACTGCCCACATGGATATTTCCCATGTGAAGAAGCTTAATTTTTAATTGAAATACATTTTGCAAATTATCTGGCATGCTAAAATATTTAAATGCAACCTTCCATTCTAGCACAGGTTATATAAGAAAGTTGTATTGAATCTTTTATTTGGAGGTATCTCTTTTTCAAGCATCAAGCAAATTGTCATTCCTAGGCTGGCTAAAGCTAAGAGTCATGAATCTCACCCTGGATTACCTCAGGGGAAACAAAGAACAAGAAGACAAATAATGAAATGCATAGCCTCGTAAAAAAGGCAGTAATTATAGGTGGTTTTGTCACTAGTTTCCTCAAGCCTTACACACCTCTCACAAATAGATGAATTGTTGGCCTGAAACCCTACTTTGAGAAACTTGTTTAACACTCAAAGTCAAGGAATTATAAACTTTCAGAGAAAATAAAAAAAAATTAGAGAAGTAACTTTCTGTTCTTGTGAGATGCATTTTTTTCAAAACTAACAGCATAGAAGCATGCAACTTTTAAAAATATTTGCAAGCACTTTAAGTTTCATTGTTTAATTTGATATTTTGAGTTGTTATTCAAATCACCTAAACTTCATTGTCCCCCATGATTTTTTGTTCTGTAATCCTTTCCTCTCTGTTATTGACACTCAATTGTTTTTTCTTGCATTGTAGCATATTTGGCAATGAGAGAGGCAAATGATGACTGGACAATCACCATCTGTATTACTTTGGTAAAAACTGGAATTAACTTTGCTGAAACTGCTGAAAATACAAATGAGAAAAGATTAATACTCATGACTCTACTCTGTAAAACAAATTCTCGTGTTTTCTTTGTAGAAGCCAATGACAAGTCCAGCTTTTGTCCCAGTGCCTTCATGGGCTGAGACTGCCTTGCAAGCAAGGAAGGAAGATCCATCAATTGTCATAAAGTAGCATTAAGCCCTACATTAAAACTATTGATCAGTCTTAAAATTAATAAAGCCCCAAACCTCCACAGAAACAACTGCATATAGTGTAAAAAATCTTCACTTTATCAACACCTCTGCTTAGAGACAGCAATATGGCCTTTGAATAGTTGGAAGCTGCCACGTCCAGATGCTTAAAAACCAACCTAATTCCCACATGATAACATAAAAAGAAAAAGAAGGTAAGGTGGAGTCACAAATATTACTGTTTAGTTGAGTGGTAGGGACATGTTTCAGAGAGGGAACCTCTGCTCTGCAGCTTTCCTTCCATTTGTTTATCAAAGCTGAAATTAGTTGATTGCTGCAGCTTTCAGTATTATTTCTAGCACTTACCTAAAAATGGCCTCAATGAAGTCACTGACTGAGGGCAGATTAATAATTTTAACATATATTGATTTTATTCATACACTTTCTTCCCTCTTTATTTTTCCAAGTTTCTTTTTGAACAAAATGCAAACTTCAGTACACAAAACAAATCATCATTGCAAACAATGTATTTACCATCCTCAGGGGTTCTCACGAAAACTTCATTCTCTTCAGACAAAACACTTTCTCCAACTACAGTAGAGGCTGTGACACTCATTTTATAATTTGTGTACTTTTTTAAACCTGGAAAGATTAAGTAAAAAAATCTTGACTGTTGACTTCTTAAACATAGCTACTTATAAAACTATAAAAGTGGATACTGTTTTATGACTTTTGATACACATTTGTCACCTAAAGACAGAATATGTGTAATACCATTTATTTGGGGAGAGCCAAATAGGCATCCAGTTGAATCAACAGATTCTGAAATAAGTCAGCTAGATTTAACACTGTAAATAGCTTAAAAAAATTATTTGTCAAAATAATGGATGCATATAAGTCCATCCAAATATGTGGTTTTATTCTATATGATTACTCTGATTAGCATAAATAAATACCTGAAACCCTATTAGGAATGGATTTACTTCAATTACTATAAAAATTATCACTGTAAAATAAAAAAATTATTATTAATGTCAGACAAGTACTGTGAAAAAAAATTAAAGCCTGAAAAAAACCTGACAATTTAGGAGTATTTTCCTATGTGGAGAGAACTTGCTAAGGCAAAATTTCTGAGAAGAAATCCATTTCACAAATTGCTGCTTAGCTTACTTAGCCCTCTCCTCCCATCTCACAATACCAACATATTCCTCCACAGTAGACAGGTCTGACAGTAGTGTCCCAACCTTGTTTTGCATGCAGCTGTGTTGTGTGTGTTGTGTGCATGCATATGTGTGTGAATATGTGAGACATGATCCATATACTTTGGAAATGGTTATATAATATATAGGTGGAAAAAGAATAATTTTGTATAATGCATTTTAAAGTTTACATTTTTATGGTTTTTTAATCAAATTATGCCATACCTGTCATAAGTAAGCTGTTGTTTGAAGTTGTTGTGTGGAATGCTCTTTTTGTATCCAGTTCCATTGCATAAGCAGTATAATGAATGATTTTCCCGTTGGGATTTGCTGGAGGATCCCAATGCAGCAAAATAGAGGAGGAACTAATATTCTTGTAAGATATATTCTGTACTGAGCTTGGAACTTAAACAAAAAATATAACAGTAAGGAAATAAATTATTAAAAAAAATATCAAATATTCAGGGAAAGAAGCCATGTATGTTACCTTTGATAATATCAGAGTTACAACACTTTACCTTGTTCACGTGTTCTGACTGTAAGAACGGATGGTGGTCCTTCTCCAACAGCAGTGAAAGCAGATACACTAATTGTGTAATCTGTGAAAGGTGCCAGGCCCTTTATAACATATGACAGTTCTTCAGCCAAAAGGTTGATGGTATACTGATTATCTGCGAGGAAATAGAGAGTAATAACTACTTACTCATAAATTCATCATTTTTCTTATGCATTCTAAACTCACTTTGGCAGGACAACCTTAAACTATTTTATTGTAAAAGAATCAACTTCCATGGCAATTACAGAAATATAAAAAAAAGTCTATACTCCACCTCTTAACTCCACAAAGGAGATTCTGTCATAGGTCCATTTTCATGTCTACATTAGATAGATTTGCCTTGATGAAAGAATGAATGGGCAACGAGTAGTATTGTGAGGTTTGTAAGAATTCCCCTAGAAACTAGAAAAAGGTACAATGGTAGACAGCTGAGTCTCTCCAGTAATTTCAGAACCATGGCTTCTAGATTGATGGGATTTGGTTGTTTGGGTTTTTTAAATTTTTTTAAGTTGAGAAAGACAAATTGCCTCTTCCTTGCCCTCCTAATGGTGCTAAAAGAACTATACTTGGAAAGGCTGCCTTCACAGATCTCTTCACACTGGTATTTTTAGCAGAAGAGTTGTAGTCAGCCTAACGAAGAAGTCATGCATGCCCACAAAGAGTTATTGGTGCAGCTATAATAAAGTTCAAAGTCAGCCACAATCCCACTGTGCTAGCCAAAATTGCCTATTATAATGCAGTCATTATGCCAGTGCAATATAAAAAAGTGTGGGTGCTTCATATATCTGAGTATTAGGCTCGGAGTTTTGTGAAGGCACTGAAAAATTAGCAGACCCTGTTGAAAATTTGGCTGTCAGCAGTTTTAACTACTATAATAACTCCTACAAAATAATACTTATGCTAGATCACAAAAGATGTTGTCTGAAATCAATTTTTCAGCAACACAGACATCTTTTAACAACTCAATACCTCAAGGCGAATGAGGCTATAAAAAGAAGTTTTGCATTTAAAATACTGTACGTTTTCTGTGTATGACAAGGATTAACACTACAGAAAATATCCACTGTAGATTAAAATAATGGATTGAATTCAGGTTTTAGACAGTGGTATATATAAAGTGACTTAACTAAATTAATTTAAAAAAATTAAAAAATAAAACCTTTATTTTCTCCCCACTGTTCAAAACTCTAAATATTTAGAGGAGTATTTTAAATCCCTGCCTGTCAGATGAGGCCTGCTTAATGATTTGTAAATATCCATACTTGGTAAAGAAACAGTGGTCCATTGATAATACAGAACAAGTGTACTCACTAATGACATCACCATGTCATGGGGTCATCTCCACCTGTTTGTAACCCATATAGCAAAGTTGTAACTTTTTGACCTATTTACCTTCACTGACATTTGAAAACCTATTAGTCAAAAGGCTTAGAGAAATCAAGGTCTCTGAAGGGCTTGGAGATATGTTAATCCCTGACAATCACACCTGCTTTGGCAACTGTAATAACTGATTGTCTATGCAGCTTGGCTGATGGCTTTCGGGTGCTTCTTTCACTAGGAAGAAGGTCAGCTGGGTGACAAGGGGCTAGTTCCTGCCTGTGTGGCATTCCCATTTGCTTCAGAAGGTTATTTGGTAGTAAAAAAAATCTGACTCCAGCAAATGACCCATTTATAATTTGCTTGAACCATGTGCTAAAGATCATATCTGGGACATTGATGGGGGTCCTTCAGAACAAAGAAACAGGTAGAAAAATATCCTAAAATACCTTACCCATAGCAGAATGCAATTCTGCAGCTCCATTTATAGCAGGCAAATTATCACCAGTTACTCTTGTAAATATTACTGAGGAAGCTGTCTGAATGCTGGAAAACATTTCAGCTGAACCTTCATATAAATCATTGGCTGTTTCCAATGAATTCCAAGTGGGAGAAGAAGGTTTGGTGTTTTCATTTATTGTGTATGGTTCCAAAGAATCAATCAAATACTAAAAGTTAGGAATACAAAAATAAATCAAAAATCTTGTAATCACAAAATTAAATAAATTTATATATAATATAGAAATAGTATTTATATATTTGTGTACATATATATGCATACTATATAACTTTTGACATACAAACCTTATCTTTCTATATGACAATTAACTTTGCAAAATATAATCTCTATCATAAAAAAGCTCAGCTACCAGTAACCTACAACCTTTTTTTCTGATTATTATTTATCCAAACACCACTCTTTTTTATTATTTCTTAAAATATGATTTTTATAGTAAGATGTCAATTTTAGAGTAAGGACTTTAACTTTAATGCTGTGTCCTGGAGCCGTATTGAACAGATACACATTTGAGCTGGGGAGATTCTATTCTATTTTCTACTAAGCATGTTCTAAAAGAGGGTAGCAGGCACTGAAAGCAAGAGGACTTCAGATATCCCTGCCAGGCCCTGAAGAAAAGGATTAACAGGTTGATTAGGTCACTGAGATGGAATAAGTGGAGAGGGAGAAAACCAGAAGCTAATGAAATTAAGGAGAGGGAAAAATAAGGGCGCATACATGTGAAAAGGGAGAGTGAAAGGGAGGTAAGTGATACAGGGACCCATAAGGCAGAAAGGGCAAAGAACAAATGTTGGAAAAGGATGGCAGCAGATATGAAAGGAGCAAGAACAATGAGGAGAGGAGAAACAAAAGCATAAGAGAAAAGAGAGAAAGGCTAGATTACAGGTACAAAATGGTGTGTAAGTACCAGATCATTATGCCCCTTCAGAATCTGGGACCAAATCCAGGACTCCAGTGTCTCTAAATTGTTCTGCTGTCATCTGGAACACTCCCCACTCACACATACGTGCACCTCACTGTCAGAAAGAGATGCTTTTACAGTGATGTCTCTAATATACATCAGTTCTTTCCCTATGGACTCTGGATGGAGAGAGGGCAAAGCAGCTTTTTTGCTCCTTTGACTACGGGTGTGTTAGTCACAGGCAGAGATACAACATCAATCTCACATAAGTACCAAGAAGTAAAAGCTATATTTGACTCATCTTCACCAGCTTTTAATAGCAAAATAGTAGCTTGCATTGAAATACTTTTTGCTTATGAGGCTTTTCCACATATAAGGCAACAACTTTTTATTGCTACTAGTTATTGAGTATCATTAGCACTGTGGATCTGACAGTTCAAATCCCATAGATGCTCTAAGATTGAGTCAGTGGGGTTCTAAATAAAGCGAGGTTTATTAGGATTTGTTTTGGTTTTTAATTAGAAAATCACATTCAATAAACTATAATAAAGCAATAATGATGCTATAATAAGAACTCAAAAATTAGGAAATTCCATTATTGAAACATTTCTGTGCAGACTATTTAATTTTTTTCTGAGTCTGTACTGTGATAAAATCTTTAATTATAGAGTTATATACTTCCATTTTCCAAGGACGCCTGTTGGTTTAATGAATGGATCCTTATCCTGATTTTTTTCCCTTACTCTTTATTTAATGTTTGCCTTCAGGGCTCTATTAAATATATACCATTCAACTTGAAAGTGAACTCCTTCACTGAGCTCTACATCAAAAACTTAGATCCCGATTCAGATCCAGTGAAAGACATCATTGTCTGAAAAAAAAAGGGATTATGCAGACTTTGGTCACCTATATTCAAAATTCCAACCAAAAAGCCCATTTCAGAAGGCACTCAGTGCTCTGCTGAATGTCTGCTAGGGGTCTGCTGCATATTCAGAGCTATCCTTCCAGGCCTGTAAAGCACATCAGCACCCAAAATCCACAAGCTGGACTGATTGACAGCAGAAGTCCCCTAAGAGATATGATCCCACAGATGTGTGCAGATATCCTTAGCATGGAACCATAGCATGGAGTTCGGCATCTAGTATCACATATGTAAATTTAAGGATACAAATGGAAGCAGAAAGTCTAGGTGTGTCTGCCTTGCTAGTAGAACACTTAACCAGCCTTGGGATGTTTCTGCTGAGTTTACTTCTCCCCAAGATCCATACCCACATCCTCTAGAGGTTTGGCTGAGTGGCTGTGTATCAATCTAGGCACACAAATCTGTGCATCAGTTTAGATACCTAACTCTTACAGGCTGTGTATGAGTTTAGACACCTAACTCTTACAGTTAGGTCACCCTATGCGGCAAAGAACTCAAGCACTCAGAAGGACAAGACTGTGGGCTATGGCTTCCTGCCTTCAGTAGCTAAAACAGTCCAGATCATCCTGACAAAATTATTTATTTTTTCATGTTATGGATAGAGCATTATGGGAATCTTTTGGAAACCCAGAGAAAGAGAGTGAAGAAGGTGATTTTTAAAATCATTAACAATTTTTTTGTGGTGGCTAATTCCACATTCTGTAACTATCAGATAAGGCAGAGAGAAAATTTAACATAACAAAAAAAAACTAATACCTCATTTTTATCTCCAAGAATAACATTTTCTAGAGTCATGAGTGTTTTCTGCACATGTACTTTAACTCTGTACTGGGTAATGATTCCATTTGGTTGTTGTGGCTTCCTCCAAACAATTTTTATATATGTGGCTTCCACTTCTGCTAAATGTAAATCTGATACAGCACCTGGGACTAAAAATTAATTTAATTAAACACCTGTGATTAAAACAAGATTTTTTCAGCACTGCATTCAAAGTACAAGAGGCATCTAATCAAATTTAACATCCTTATCTTTTGAGTTGATCCTATGCAGGTGGAGAGTGACTTCACATGTTTTCTTAGCAAGAAAGTTACAGTTCTAAAACTATGCACATGGGGGTTTTTAACATATATGACATATTTATCCTTATGGTCAGAGACTAAGATGATATAAATGAGGATAGCTCCTACTGAAGTCAGTGTCTTGGAATCAAGTAGACTTTTTGTTGTCTTCCTAGATGGAATCTGTAGTATCAAAACCATACAAGAATGAAGTAAAAAGCTGGGAAAAAAAGTGTCTTATCTTGTTCATTTCCCTTTTATACAGGGTTTTGGTTCAATTTCTTCATTACCTATTTAGTCTTAATGATACTGTACTTTCCATACGACCACCAGAGATAAAATGCATTTATATTCAATAGAATGATATTCAGATTTGATATGAAAAAATATTTTTTTTTTTCCTAATACACTTCAGGAAAATACAGTCTTGAAATTACTTGCATAATGAGAATTTGTAGATTTGGCATTAAAATAGGATATTCTATGTCACTCTTAAAAAAAAAAAAAAAAAAAAAAAAGAGCCCCAAAAAACTGAAACCCACCAAAATTTCCTTTTGCTTTTGACACTACATTTTGACACAAAACAAGAATAACTGTACTCAGGGAGGCTGTCTCTGGACAGTTTTGTCTTTGAGAGCTGCCAAAAGCAGATACTTGAGGAAAGAGTAAAATAAATAAGGATAGGTATTCCTCCCAATGTTACACCTTGACAGCAAACATTGCCAGCAATCATTGATTGAGAGGTCTCCTAAATTTGTGTTTTGTGGCATAAACATAAGACAGAAATAACCACTTTGAAACTATCTGTCTATCACACACTGAATGTTGTGTTCTTCTGCTTTCATCCTCAGGTGCTGACCAATAATCCTCCACAATCTCACATACATCTAGGATAAAACTGCATTTCTATGCAGCAAAGAACTCTAACCTGGAGAGTTAGTTGTTGGGAGCCAAAACTCATAAACCACAGAGCAGAGGGCTCGCGGGCAGAACCAACCACTTGGTTGCACTGGAACAATATCCTGGTGTTGGGTCTGCCTCAAAACTAAGGTCCCTGGTAAAGGGGGCTCTATTAAGACTTCTGTGAGGCCTCAGATTTGATGAGAATTAGTCAAATCAGAGGCTTCATAAGAAATATTAGGGCTTAACAGCCACGGAGAATCCTGCACTATTTTTTTCTTTTCCACTTGCTGCCATCTAATGGGGAAGAGAGGGGTCCTGCAACTTAATTACCGTATCTAAAAATAACTACTTTCATTCAGAAAGAAACTACCATTCTTTCAAAATCTCTGATGGACTCTGTTAGTGGATAAATGTAGTGACAGTGTATGAACTGGAGAAATAAATTACATTATAATTTTCACCTAATTTCTTTCATTATTTTTTTTCATCCTTCTCTTGTAATGCTCTTATACCCATTCTCTCCTTTGCAGAGTAGCTGAAAGGTTCTAAAGGGAAAACTGAAACCCTTTATCATGTACAGGCCGTTTATTTTGCATCTCTGTGCTTACTTACCATCTGCAGGAGTAAAAACTGTAAGGTTAGTCTTTGGCCCCACCCCAGCACTTGTTTCAGCACTGACGAACACATCGTATGTTGTAAACGGCACAAGGTTACTAAATACAAACTTATGGTCTTTTGTGCTGTTATCCAGAATATGACCTGAAATTAAAAACAAAGAGATTCTAGCTCAAAGATAAAAACAGTTCACAGCTGTTTTCCAGGGTGATGAAAAGCCAAATTTATTTGGGGAAAAGCTAATTTTGAATCAATTTCAGTGAAAAAATACTGAATGTATGGGGGAAAAAAAACAACAAACCAATCAACCAAACAAGCCACTTGAAGAAGGGTTTTAAGAGGAAGGGATTCTTTTTTTAAAAAAAGTAATTTCTATTGCTTTTCCTCTGTAGTCTCATAAAAACATTAGAATATAGCTCATAAAATTCTCACTTAACTACAGACAGTTCTATAATTTCTCTATCTATACATGTCTGAGTTCAGAAAAATTCCAAAAACATCAAAAGAGACTCAAACAGTTGATTGCATACTGCATGAGAATGAACATCCTCCAGAAATCTTTAACTGAGAGAGAAAAGAGTAAAGGTAAGACAGAGAATGATTTGGATGTATAAGCACAATAATTCAGCTGCAAGCTCAGCTTGCCATCTCCCTGAAAGAGTGAGGAAAAGTTGTTACTCTCCATTCTTCAGAATATCCAATGTGGATTTACTTTTATTCTCTCCTTTATTATGGACAGACTTTTCCCTTAAAAGTAATCTAAAAATTATTAAAACATCTAATAGTAAAAAGGCCACATAACACTGCTTTCAAACATTCATTTTTGATTGGCAAGCACAGTAAGAATACAAGTGTAAGGAAACAATCACAACAGAAGGAAGAGAAATGGTAATATCAGGTCTGACTTACCAGATGGTCCATACAGCTCAACTCTGTAAGTAAATTTTCCTGTTACTATGGTTGGTGGGTCCCACATTACTGAGAAAGACTTTGCTGTAACGTTGCTCTTGGCAAAACTTTGTGGTGGGTCTTCTGGAACTTAAACAATATTAGAAAAAGTCTTTGAATATAAAATAATTTATATTGGGATTTCCAAAATTCTCATATAAGTCAATTAATTTTAAACATAAAATACTCTGAAGGAAAGTTACATTGAAAGTATATCTCATTAAAATTCCTTAATTTCTTTTTCAAGGTAATGCTCAGAAAAGGTATCAGAAGAGCTGGTAGGATGCACATAATCATTAAGAGACAAAGGTGGCAGGGATTCTACCACGTTTATCATGGATTTCACCACGCTATAGATTATACACAGAAGATGCTCAAATATGACTGTGAGGCTCAGCAATGTTTCATATAGACAATACTTCATGTTGAAGATTTCTTGCAGCTCTAATGATACATAGTGCTATCCCAAAAGGTAAACCTGTAACCAATAAAGCATGCTAAAACACTGCATACTTGAGTAATTTTCTATTTTCATTGCACTATTCGTGCAAATTAAATGAAGCCAACACTCAAGTGATTGCAGAATGTGATCCCTGCTCTGTCTAAAGTATCCCTTCCTGCATTTTTAAGGTAATGAGAGGTTACTATTGATATTAAAATCAGAATACAAAGACAATTAAACGAGATGGAATTGTTTACATCCATACAGAGTAAAATCAAACCCGGTTTTCAAAAATGCTGCATAGAGAAGTAAACTTATGGAAACTGCTGGACATAAATGTCTATGAAGATCAGTCTCGATGTGTCGTGTAAGATCTAAGCCAATATGGAGATAAAAACTGATCCTGTAAACAAATACACAAGTTAACTAACATACTATTCTTATAAAGTAATGTTGTCTTTTGTGGAAACTATTGTACAAATGAAAGAAATGAAAAATCCCGTCATTTCTAAAATATATGCTATAGATTAGTCAGTAGTGACTACTTAATAATTCTTAGTTATGCAAATTGCATAAACCAAAACTGCACATAATTCTGAAGTATCATCTTAAAAGTCCACTTCCCCTCCCCGCCCCAGGTTTTAATCTTTTTGTTTTTGTAGAGATGTCCTCCTCTTGACAGCCATCCCAACAGAGGAAGTATTTCCATGCTCAATTTTTCTAAAAATAGGTATTATTTCAAAACCCTTTAAAAAAGTAGCCTCCTTCTCAAAAATCAAAGCAAGAAAAATATCTTTTTGTCAGAAACACAGAAGAGCTTAAGAATAGCTCAGAAAGTTCTCGTTGGAGGGAGCAGAAATAATTTTCAGCATGGAGCACCAATGAGCTTAGGTGTATCAGTGTGCTGCTAAAAAGAAGGACTCATTGAGGCTTGGACCATGAGAAGTGACTGTGGCCCTGTACGCACTCACACTGACCAGTAATCCCAGCTCCCTTTCCACAGACCCTGGCTCTACACAAGGATGGAAGGCCCTTATCTTTCAATCAGGTGACAACTTTTTACGTATTTGGCAAAACTAAATCCCGTTGTATAAGCTTTTCATCACTTTCCAGGTTTTTCTTATTACCAGGGCACCTACCCTAGGATGTGATAAGAGTGAAAAATAAACTGGAAATTAACCCTGACATCATTAGAAGGGAAACTGTCCAAAATTTCCTTAACCCTAGATAGACTAGCAAACTAAGGCTATTCAAATTCTATCAAAGCAATTCAATTGAACAGTTCTAGGAGGAAATAGATTTCTTCTCATCTGGACAGTGCTATGAATTTTGTACCTATTAAAGGGAACTAGGAGCACCAAAATATGTTAAGCAAAAAAAATTATGTACTAGCAAACAGACAGCCAGAATAACATTCTTCTGGAATACCTTTATTGTATAGCTCTGCTAACAGTACTGTCCACTACTTAAGCCATTAGAAAACTCCTGCTCCTGGACCTTTTTTCCAATTCTGATTTCTCAGTGCATTGAAAGTAATCCAAAATCAACTTCACTTAGTGCTTAAAGATTTCTTCAACACTGAACAACTTTCTGCAATAGGCTCGAATTGGGAACCACTGGACAGAAGTTTTCTTTATACTGCTGATTTCTCGACAAAGGCAAAGAAGCTTTAAATGCATTGCTATGTACATAATACACATACTTTTTGAATACTATGCCTGGCTCCTTTCCCCTTCATCTTTATTTTTAATTATCCTTCCATTGTGCCATTAATTGCAGTTGTTAAATTATCCTCAGTTTATCATAAAATTTGCTCTGCCCTAACCACAGTTTTAGTATCCTGGGCTCCTAATAAAAACTGAACTCCCATTCACTGTACATTATTAGATACATTAATAGTTATACACATTTTTCAGTTGATTCCATGAAGTCTAAGTAATCATGTAAATACAAAAGCATGGTACAGATAAAGACACATTCAGACTGAAGTATCTTTCAACAGAAATTCAAACTGATATTTTGAAATTTTGACGTAAATCTGAGAACTTTATTTCCATTTGAAATGAGGATGTACCTGATTCTGGAGTCCGGACAATTGCACTGTCAATGTAGCCTGCTTCAGTGGTAACTGCAGAAACTTCAAAAAGATAGGTGGTATATGGCCTGAGGTTAGTTACAACAAAGCTAATTGGTTCATTCCAAACAGAGCTCATTTGACTTGGTGCCTCTGTATTTGGTGTAAATGTAGTCTGTGAAGCAACTGTGGATTTCCCAAAAGTAGTTGAAGGAGTGGTAGTACTCCACAAAAATGATTCACTCTTATCCTATAAAGACAAAATATGAAACATGATAAGCTGTATCTATAACCTGTAATTGTAAATTTAGGTAGATAAAAAAAGGCAGAACAGAAGCATGTCTCTAGGATTTGTTTAATTATTCCCACATTTCATTTTCAGCATTCAGTCTCTCTCTCAGAAAAAAGTTCCACAGTGACGTTCTTTCACATCACGTATATGTTCTATGTATGTGTGTGTGTATATATATATATATATTACATATATTCGTATATCATGGATAAAACCAGCCAAGAGTTTCTTAATACATACTGTTAGGAGACAACCCTGAAAAACTGATAGATGTTATGATAACCAATGCTTATGATTCAGTAGGTGGCAGTCTGCCTTCTTGGTGATGAATTAAACCAGCCTGGTGTTGGAACCTTTGCAATGCCTAAGATGACCTTCCAAATAAAATCTGATACCAAAACTATGGTAATTTTTGTCATTTAAAACTGCACTTTTGATTAAAGTGTTAAGCCTATCAAACTGGGGCAGGGGGGATTATGAGTAATTACAACACTTTGGTCAAACTAAGAAGGAAAAGGAGAATAAATGTTAGAAAAGAAAATTTTCTTCAAGAAATTCTGAAAGGTATTGAATGGTTACAGGTCTGAATCCAGTGAAGAGTCAAAATTCAAAACATTTTATATGAATGCTTATTTAAGAACCACAGACTACAAATATATTTTTGAAAATCATTCTGATAATCATGGGATTTTTCATTTTGGTATGAGAAGTATTAAAAAATATTGAAATGTGATTCACAGAATAAAGCACACTTTTTAAATATAAAAAGAATTATCATGCTACATGAAAAATAGGACATTAACATTACTATAAGTCTGCACTGACCAAAAAAAAAAGCCCCCAAGTTCTTGTTTTTTTATAACAGAATTCTGTATAAAACAAAAGCAAACAAAAAAAAATGGAAAGCTGAAAAAAATTATTTATTTCACAATTTTCTGTCAGAGAGATGCCAAATTTAATCTTTCTTAATATCTTTGCTTTGATTAAACTGAGCTCTTCAAGGAAAAGCATTCCATTTAAATGATTGTGAATGGAAAGATTTCTTTTTCAACCATTACATCCTGACTTGGGGCTAAGCTTGTAATATATTTAGGATTGTTCTGAAAAGCAAGCCTCCACACTTTTTATGTCTCAAAATTCAAATGTAGCACTATATTCTGTGGGTTGAGTCTATTTCTAATTTAATAGGTTTATAGCACTTACATTACATTCTGGTAACCTCCGAGACAGAAGGTCCTCTACTTTAACCAAGACATCTTTCACTACAATTCCACTTCTTGCATGTTTCACACTAATCTTGAAACTAGTTATCTTTCCATTTGGTTGCCGAGGGAGAAACCAGATCAGATTTACAGCTGAAGAATTTAAAGCTTCAACTGTGAGATTCACTACTTTACCTGGAGCTTGAAAACAAAACAAACAAAAGCAGTGAGATAAATTTTCTTCTCAGCACTGAAAAAAAAGAAAATTCCTCCCTTTTTTTTTTTTTAGTAATGCCATTTCTAGCTTCCAAATAGATAACAATCACTCACAAACACATGCAAAGTAGCTGATATACAACCAGCTCTTTTTCAATCTGGTTTAAGTAAGAAATATAATTATTTCAGTCTCATAATAATATAGTAATTGTAAATTGTAATTGTATAGTAAACTTAAAAATATTCTTTATAGAAGAAAGTCACCTACTATGCCAGAGGTAGCAAAACTTTGTCCATGTTTGTTTGTTTAAGAGCATCTGAAAACACTGTGGGTGTTTTATTTCACTTTGCCTATGTCATCTTTTCAACTGCATATAGATTTACAGTAGTTTTAAATAACTCAGTTATTAACTGGAATATTCACTATTACTGCAGAAATGGTGTTCTTTGTACCAGTGACAGTTTCTGTGGCCTTTTGTCAGAGCATCTGTATTAATCACAGTACAAAGGAATGAGATGGAGCATCTAAATAATATTTTACATGCTCTCTGAACTTTCCTGTGAATTAGAGCACTGTGGCTCTCTCTTAGTCCTGTCTACATGTGGCATGGTCAGCAGCAAGTCCTGCAATATCTAGCCCTGACTCTAAGGAGAAACATGTCAGCTTTTTACATTCCTTTAAAAAATTCAGCATTCCACAATTACTGACCTTCCACAGGTGAACTGAAACAGCTCCACCAAGCTTCGTATTTAGTGCTTTCAGTCCCCCTAAAAAAAATCTTATCCAGACTTCTCATCTCTCTTCCCCTCCTCCAAGACCACAGCCTTTATATTCAAATAATTTTATTTTCTGACTTTCTAACTTTAAACTGCACATCTGCATGTTAATTAAGACGTTTGGCTTTCCTTAGCTATGAAAGCAAGATTTAAAATGAAAAAACTTGTGGAAGTAAAATTATAAATGTAATATCAGTGGCACATAACTCACCTAGAATTTGAAGAAACCTTCCAATTACATTCATAATAAGTAATTTTAGCTTTAATGAATATGTAGGCAGAAATGCATCAAAAAATAAAAAGTTTATGTTCTCATATGGACAAATGCTAGTGTTGTCCTCTGTCAAAGATGGGTAAACAAAAAAGCTCACAGAAGTATGGTTTTCTACCAGCAAAACAGTACAAAGAATAGTGAAAATTATTGATTTTGCTTAGCTCCATGTGTCAAGTTTACTACTACTTCTCATATTTGGTTTCATAAAGTATTGCATTATCTAAGAAATCTCAGGCAGAGTGAGAGTGATGATTTTCTGACATGAACTGAGATATCTGACTCTGCAGTGTGCACAGAAACAGGAAGCAGCTCAAACACAGGGACAGGCACTGCCATGGCAGCATCAATTCTGTATTCCACTGAGCCTGGTGCCAGCTCTTCAGCCAAGGCACAACTGCTTCTGGAGCACAAGCAGGACCACAAATACTGAATTAGTAAAAATTATGTAAACTCAAACTATGCTTTTAAATCTTCAAAACAGTCAATTCCAGTTTTTGTTTTCTTTTCAGAGGTTTTTTTCTTCACAATTAAGACATAAAAATTTAATAAAATATTTTCTGTACTGGACTTCTTAGAACCCAGCAATAAACTAATACAGACTGACTTCAGTAGGCAATGCCAGAGCTGATCCCACAACAAAATCTGTCTCCTAGTACTGTTGCAAGCAACAGCAGATGGGTCCACTTGATAGGCAACTCTGCTCTCCTGCTTTCTGGAAGCAGCCTACCTAGAAACTGGCATGGGACAACTTCAACAGAAAGACTGCCTATGAGAAACACCTGTATGTGTACACCCTACATGCTGTTATAGAACAAAATGAACCTTTGCCACTGGGTGAGAGAATAAAAAGATAATTAGGATTTTGTTCTATATGCAATAGCACTTGTTCAAGTATGAAATTTGCCATGGATAGTTAATTTGAAAAAAAATTAGATCAGCTTTAATTAATATAATTAGCAGCTTTATTAAAATTACCACTTTCTGCAGTCTGAAAAAGGAAAAGATCACTAAACACTCCAATACCAGCACTGTTCTCAGCAGCAACCTACAGGAAAAAAAAAAGAATCCACATTAGGGAATCTATAGGATATATAGTGTCAGGGAACATGAAAATCTTAAGGATGCACAGAGATTCGATTTTTAAAGTATAAATGTACAAATGAACTTGCCTTTTCTACTTGCATTATTTAATTTATATTCAACATATAAACATAAAAAAATAAGACAGAGAAAGCATGGAACACCGTAAGAAATTACGAAAATCGTGTGAATATTCACACATCAAAAGTGATGAGTCCCTATTTTATGCTAAAGTCAACAGCAAGAATAACATCAGTGACACTCATTTTCCTTACCACCATTCATTTAACCAGACTTCACATTCCTATTTTACTTACTTTTAACTTAAAAGAGTAAAAAGGAAAATATGTTCTCTTTCATTCTCTATCTCCTGAAGGATAGCAAGAGCAGATCAACCTCCCTCAGAGCTGAAACCCAAGGAAAGCATATCTTTTTACGGAAAGACAATAGTTAGGGAACTGTGGATGCACTTTATGGTGGATATGCTTCAGTGCTCATGAAGCTCTGCTCGTAGCAGAGTCTTCTCATGGAAGGGCACTACACCGAGACTTTGATAGAATTCATGGAGATAAACAAACCAGCAATGCTATTTGCTCTGCAATATAGGACTTGGTGACAATTCAATGCAGTGATGGGCCACAGCATCTTACAAAGAAAGAGGAATTAAGTCTATCTTCTTATTTTGAAAAGTAAAAGAGACAAGAAAAGCAAAATGTCAACAGTGTTGGTGAGAGGTGTATGAAAGAAGAAACAGTGAAAAGCCCTTCAGCAAGGTTATAGCTGGCAGAGTCATTCCCTCCTGCCAATGTCAAGCAACAAAGGTATGGCAGTGTGGCTGAGGGAGCTGACAGTGCAGACTGTGGGGAATGCAGGGTGAGAAGAAGCAAGTGTGCAAAACTGAGCATAGATCACTATAGAAGTGACAGACAACACACAGGGGATAATGAAGGGGAAAAGAATGCTGAAGAAGCCCGTAGATCAGAAAGGGAAACTTGTTCTAATCACTTCTCAGCACTAGACAGTACATCTTTCAAAGACTGTAAAACTTCTTAAACAAAAGGACTAAGCCACAGCAGATAGCCATAGTGAAGAAATGCAAGGTAGCACGAAGACTCAATCTAGGATGCAAAAGAGAATCTGTGTGACTGGCTAGCTCCTTCCTAAGCAATATAAACACCCCCTTCCCCATGCACACCCACCTCATGACTGCAGCCAACCCTGCCTACTTGTGCTTCACAGAGACAATGACTTGAAACATCCTTAAGCAGTGAGGAATTCTACAGTAATTGCAGTAGCTAAGAAAATTGACTGGAGATCCTCAGGGGTTTAGCAGGCAGTCAGAAAATTCTGACAGTATTTGAATTACGTTGCATAAATCTAAAGCTATGTTGTTATTTTTTTTATCTCATCTCAAAAGAGGTAGTGTAGAAAGAGTTCAGAAAGGAAAAACTAGCATTGAGATAGACATGGAAACTCCTATTTCATATGTGTAGTTTCAAGACAACTCAAAGTTACTATGACGTAAGTACACAAAAATTTGCATGGTGAAGGTGTCAGCTACAAACACCAATTATCTTTGAAAAGTAATCAAAATAAATGCTTACACAAGGTACTGTTAACTTCCAGAGACCCTTGCCACATAAAGCCATTATAGAAAAAAATCTTAGAAACCTTAGTGGTTCCCAGGGAAGATTCATCTATGGAACAAAAAATGGAATTTCCAAAACTGTTATTAATGAATCTCACAGCAGAGCTACTGAGGTACTCCTGATTGCAAATTGAATTCTCTTAATAATGTAATTTGTCTGAGGAGATTGTTCTGCTTAGAGTCTAAGTCCTAATAATTTTATCAAACAGCAGACAAACTTTTTTTTTTTTGGGGGGGGGGGCGGGGGGGTAACAGACGACTGGAGGCAGGAATCTAAAGCATAAACATTTTCCACCTGTGGATATACTGGCTTTTATCATCTTGGTCATCAAAGCTAGATTCACAGTGAGCAACTTTCCTACAATGGCATAATTACATTTTTTACTTTCTTTGACACACAGACCACCCTTACAAAGGATCCTTGTATGGCCTTATTTGTAGCCTGGTCAACTTGAATTTTCTTTATGGCTTTGTTTTGTATGAAATTACATCACAGATTCACAGAATGTTTGTTCTAAGTTGGAAGGGAACCAACAAAGGTCATCAAATCCAAATGTTAAGGGAATGGCCCATACAGGGATCGAACCCACGACTTTGGCTGTATTAGCACCAAGCTTTAACCAGCCGAGCTAAACTCAGGGTCATGATATGGAATTAAGCAAACACATAATTTCATTTAATTCATGATATTGAAAAGAAGAACCTCTCCAAGGTTCTTACAAAAGAGAAAGTCAGGCAAATAATTGTTGGCAAATATTGCCAAGAGAATAGCAGTTATTTTCTGTCTACCCGAAATAATTTATTGTTGAAGAGTTCAGAGATAGATCAGGAGTGCCTAATCTCAAGGTAAACAAGTCCCATATATCGAAGACATGCTTTTCTGGATCTGGCTGAGATGATTTACAAATCTATGTGCAATATCCAAAGTGCACCAGTCTTTTGAAAGATTAAACCTCAATGAAGATGAGGACGGATTTAGATGGTTCTGAAAACTCTACCCTTTGCTTTTTATGTTTTAGCCCATAAAGCCATATGTCGGTAAGAATAGCAATAGAAGAAACTACATTTCAATACAATTTTGGTTGGAAATTTTTTTAAGTAGTTTTAAAAAACCCTACTGGAAACAAATATCTGTCTAGTGTATTTTGTTATTTGGGAACAGTAATCAGCAAAGTTCCTCCGAAAATTCTAGAGGGACTACTATACATTCAAACAATTTACAATAAATCAGAATTCAAAATACTAAGAGGCATTTGTAAAGCTTTTACCATAATTTCGTAAGTTGTTCCTGGGTTAAGACTGGTAAGAAGAACTTCCAGACTATCTGGCTTTGTTGTGACCTGTGTATAAGTTGTTTGCCTCCATGGGCAGACTTCTTTATATTTAACAATATAGGAGAGAATTCTACCATTTGGATGCAGTGGCGTATTCCATGACAGCAAAATTCCAGCAGAGCCCACTTTTTCACCTGCAAGAAACACAGGGGGCCCAGGATCTAAAAAAAAAAAAAAAAAAAAAAAAAAAAAATTAAAAGTTTTATTTTTATATGTATATATATATATATAAACACACAAACCTACATATAAAAAGCAATTTTGATTATTTTTTCTGAAAGTGGAGAAACATTCACAAATTCTATAGAGAAATTAAATCACCTACAAGCATAAACTCATAAAACTACTGAAAACTGAGGTACTCTTGAATAAAAGGCTTTTTTCTGGCTAGATTCTTATTACAAAAAATATTAAATGAATTTTGAAACACCAAAAGTATTATTTTATAAGAATGTAAAAAATGCAATGCTCAAGATCTGTCTTAAAAACTGAGTTTAATGTCAATTTGACATTTGACATATTCTAGCATGCTTAATTTAAGTTCCTTCCCTAAACCCCTTAAAAATAAATGCACTCTCCTAAAAACTGCATCTGATACGGCTGCTTTTTTAAAAAATAATATTCCACCATACATGTAAATTGGAGTGTGGATATTATTACATGCCACAATAGCAAATTTCTCAAAAGCTTGTAAATTTGCATGCTTTTATAGAACACCTCAGATTCAGTGTATTTTTAAATGGTTAAAGAAGATGAAAAATTTTAATGACTTTTCAAAACTGATTGTAATTTCTTTGATACTACTGTGCATATAATAAATGCAAAAAAGCATAATTTAAAAAATCAACAAATTTTCATCAAAATCAACAAAATTTTTAACTCACTTGTCACATTTGTTGTCACTGTTCTACTAGCAGGTGAACTATAAAGTGAAGAAGAAACTGCAGAAACTGTGACATTGTATGTTGTTCCAGGAATAGTATTAGAAAAATCAGCCTGAAATAGGACATAGATTTAAGTCTTTTACCAAGAATCACAAAAATGAAAAACAAACAAACAAAACCCACAAAATTAAATAAAAAAATAACAGAAAAGTTTAAGCATTACTGAAAGTGATGTTGATAAGCTTTTTAGAGTTATAACAGTATTTGGAACAGAAAAATATGGCAGTTTACATCGACTAGCTACAGCACAGTATTTTGCTGTCTTATTTAACTGCCCTCTGTAAGATTTGTACTACATTCAATATTAAAAAACAATAACATTAACTATTAATTTTATCACAGAATCACTTATCAGTGTATCTATGGAGGTTTTTTGTATTATCATCACCATCATAGTAAATATGAGGCATTATAAAATTTCTTTTTAAAAGAATGAACAAAAAAGCAACCTGAAAACAAAGTTTTTGACCCTTAAACTAGCCCATCCTTTGCAAACAACATAATTAATTTTTTTTAATAAGCAATTATATTAAATACCTGTATCTTTGCAGTTCCAATGAAAAGCAAAAGCAAAACATCCAGAACAGCCATTATTTCTTCTAATATTATTATAATTTCCAGACAGCAGAATCAAAAAGGGCTCCTATATCTTTTTGATGGCTTAGCAGTGAAATGTTGCCTGCATTAATGATTTAAGCACAGGTCTTCCTGGCAAGTACACAATTAATGAGTCTGTATTACTCAGTAGCTCTGCCCTTCGCTTGTTAAACTATTCATGAACCCTTGGATTACTGGCTGTATCCTTCTAATAGACTTTTTAAAAAAAGTAAATTCACTTCCTGTTGTTAGGTAACAAACTCTGGATGCTGAAATTTGCTCTCACTAATTTTTTATTAACACTTTCATATTCATGTTCTCATTAAACTGCTAAAGGGGAAAGTTTCAATTCCTCATCAGCACAGTGCATAACGAAAAGCTGGCATGCAAGTCCTGTAATAAAAGCACATACTTGATACTCCCTAGCTCCAAGGTCTAGGATAACAATAGAAGCATGATCAGGAGTGAGATCCACATGAAATCTGTCTACAAGTCCATATGGTAGTCTCCAATACAGTGAAAAAAAATATGATGAAACATTGAAGAATTTGAGTCCTTCTGGCTTTGCAGGTTCTGAAAGAGAATTTTGGAATATAAGACATTAACTGAAATACCTCCCTTAAACATTATATTAGTAGTTACAATTGAATATAAAATCATCCAAGAAGAGTTTACTTGCTACATGAAGGAGAATCTCTAATTAGTCTGGGTGCTACCGTTGTTATACTACCTCTGAGACTTGGCTGATAGGCTCCCAGGTGTGCTGTGTAGAAATCCCCACTACAGGATCATTGCCCAGCGTTCAGCTAACAACAAAGAATCTCTGCACAGTCCTGCTCTTTCTGCTGTTCTTAACCTTAAAGTTGGCACTATTATTGCCATAACTAGTGTTACATTTGAAATTCCGGATATAGCTGGTTCTTGTTCTGCTACTAGCAGGTTGTTAAGTCTTCTATACATTTCATGCATTTGGAATCCTAATAATTCCATGAACAGCAGAGAGTTAAGTCCCCAAAATTTGGATGGTCTACTCCTTTTATTAAAGCCAAGTTTCCACCTGTCCCTGTCACACTGTCTCATTTTCATCTGCCTTTAAATGCACCTTTAAATCTGTATCACCCGCTCTAAGCCTCATAATTTACCAGTTTCTAAATTCTTCACTAAGTCATTAAAATGCAGCCTTGTGTATCTGTCTCCTTTCTACTTTGAAAGTAGGCACAACTAACAGCTTTCCCTATGCTTATCTCTCAGAGCAAACCCAGCCAGTGAAGTTATTTGTCACATTTTAAATTCACCACTACCCTTGCATGCAGCCCCGTCTGCCTTACTAACGTGGTTCTTCAGAATTCAGATTAAATCTTCTAGTACTCTTTATACATTAGTATCATACTGTGCAGTGTGAATAACATATTGCTTCCACCCTGGAAGAGCTCCACTCCTTTTTTATTGGCTGTGAATTGGCTTAGATTATGTATTTTTCATCAACTCTTTGCACTGACTCTTCAAAGTTGCAGAATTGTTTCAAACAGATGACTCCAGTTCTGCCATCAAATAATCTGAAATATTGATATATCCAAATATTACCTTTAAATGTTATATTCAGTCTGTATTTCTCTCATATGCATGATTTTTAACTCATGGTTTATTTTGACACTAACAGAACAACAAAAGAATAATAGTGGAGGTGTGCAAGTTTAATTGAAAGCACAGATTCTTATAAATTTTGAGTCCTGTTCCTATCATCGGTGCTATTAATTCTGTGAATCACAACTTCTTTTAAAGCTGGATTTTATGCTTATAGAGATCTTTTTATAGACACCCAGGGTTAATTTTGAAGTGTAACTTAAAATCTAAAGCCTTAACTCTATAAATATTTCTAAACCTGTTTTACTTCACTCACTCCAGCAAAAAACCTACTGAAATGAAGTAAGGTAAAACTCAGCTCATATGTAACTCTTTGCAGGATAAGACCTGAAATACCAAAAATTATCAAAATAAATGCAGCACAGCTAAAGACCTGGTAGTGTAGTGTATCATGACATGAAAGCTGAATAAGGTATAAGTAATGTATGTCAGAATGACAGCAAACTATTACATTTCAGACCTCATGAAATTTCAGTGTTATGCTACAAAGTGAGATGTACAAAGCTAAACATGAATTGTTAGTGACAGCTACCATTCACTGGCAAGGAGAGAAAGCAAGTACAGACCTGTCACAAATTCAATGAAAGCAGAAGCTCCTTCAATACTTCCCTTCAGTCTTTGTAGTGTGAAATTATAAATGCCCCCAGCAGTCAGGTCTGTAATACTGAAGTGAGTCAGTGTTCCTGGAATTCTTAACCTTTTTATAAAGGTGTTGTTTGATAGAGATGCTTTGTAAGAAGTGAAGTTTGTCTTGGTTGGATTCCACATTACAGTTGCAGAGGAAGTATTTACCATTTTTAATGCCAGACCACATATCGCAGCAGGTTCTACAGTAAAAATTATCCAGAATAATAAAGAAAAATTTAATCACTATTCCTTAAAAGATACGAAAATACCAGTTTTAAAAAATAAATATTTTTATTGAAAATAATTGAGACATCACAGCATCATGAAACATTGGTAAAAATTTTAGAACTATGTTTGTGTGTGTACATAGTAAACAGTGACAGGGTAAAAACTGGGGATGTACCTCCTGTGTGCACTATGTAATTTATGGAAGAATATCCCAAATTTATCTGATCTTCTGTAAAAACAATAAGACTGCTCATTAGTAAAACAGAATGGGAATGGAACACTTTGTAAGCAGAAATAGAGATTTTATTTGGTTTGAAGTTTTCTAAAATATATTATAGGCCATATAAATTTAGAAAATCATTTATCTCTTCTCTTATGGACACATCAAATAGCATAGTCTCAGTGATTATCCCTTTTTCCTTTTTAAATAATTCATTTGATTGCATTAAGATTCTTAAAATCGCAGATAATTTACAAATAGCACCTCCATTAATCAATGCAGCACAGCTGCAGTTAGGAAAGAAAAACACTTCCATTCCTCCTAAAAAGTGAATCATCCAAATTATTGACTTATTGTGCTTGAAGCTTTCCCAAAAATACTAATTATCATATTCCTATTATTCAGCATGAAAAAAATTCTAAATATTTACCATTAAAATTATAGAGTAAGCTCTCCATAATTTACCTATACATTGGACTCATTCACAATTCTCTTGAAAATGTTTACTCAAAGATAAAAAACACCTACAGGACCACAATAGTAATTATTCTGCTGCACTTTTCATTAGCAAGAATCTGCAGGACTAGATCTGGGGTTTTTTTCAGAGATTCATTGATCTTTGAATAACTAAGCTCAGAGCCTCTCTGACTATTAATTGAGTTAAGGAGTTACAGTCCAGACAAGCCATAGAAAAATCCACTGAACAAGGGAGGAGGTCTACATGCATGTGTAAGCAGAAGTAGAGACTGCAAGCATAGAAATTTGGAAGTTGATTTCTTTTCTGATTGCAGTTAGTTGCTCTTTATCTCCTTTGGCAGTCCAGAATTCAATATAAATCGTTTTCTTCAAATCTCTGCCACAAGCAAATTTCCCTTTTATGTTGTGTTGCAGGGGTATTGGAAAATACGTTTGCTGTGAGACAGAAAGTGAGTGCAAAGCACTCGTTTCTGGACCTTGTGAATCACAATTGCCCTTACTATCTTAAGCATTCTGTGGCCTTGTGGACGAGCAATCCTCTAGTCTGAGACCATGGCCTTGCAAGAACTTAAGGGATGCCAAAATAATTGTAAACACAATGTACAGTAATTCTGAAAGTATAGAGAGTTATTCTGGCAAGGCCTTACTCTGTTAGACCTGGAAGAATTTTGAGTTCACCTTGTTTTTCAAAGAGCTATCTTCAGCTATGTCTACACTCCTCAACTTCAGTCCACGAGTTACACAGAAGGGCCCTGTTTAAACAACTATCAAAAGAAGAAACAGAACTTAACTCCAAAAGTTAAAGTTTCATTTTGAACTGTGCGACCCTTTTGAGTCACTTACAAACAATTATTTAAGTGTCTCTGAATGTTTACAGGTTTTAAAAAAAGACAAGTTATAAGGTATTTCCTTACTTGTGATGACTTTTTTCTCCACAGCCACAGAGGAGTCCAAGCCTTTAATTGTCCTTAAATGAAAAAAGTATTCTGTCCCAGGGGCCAGATTTTTCACTACAGCTCTGCTGTCATAAGTAGTTCTGGTAAACAGCTTTTCACTATTCATCAGACAGTATGAAAGCTATTGAAGAAAATTAATTTCTTGTATTAGACTATGTAACTTAATAAAAGCAATGTTCAGAGATTGGAACTACCTATTAATGCAAACATATTTTTGACAGTTAAAAGTAAAAGATCAAGAATTATGTTCCACAAGTTTGCTCTAAAATTTGTTAATAGCCCCGTGCTGAAAGCAATTACTTTAAAAGTAGATGGAGGAAGCAAAGTTAAGTCATGGCTTACAGGTTTTGGCTCTTGGAGGAAGGATAATAAAGTGTATTCTTAATATTCTGTCACACAGCTGTACTGATGAACTGTACAATTAACTAACTCTGTGCTATTCTGTCAATAAACCCCCAACAAAACAAAGAAAAAGAAAAACAAACAAACAAATCCCACCCAAAACCATTCAACCCAAAAAATTCACCTGTGTGCTGTTCAGAGCTGAGATTCTGAAAAGAATCCCAAGATACCAGTCACTCCACTCTGCTCACTGGTATATCTTGAAAATTCATTTGTTTACAGCTACTGCAGAGAACAAAAGTGCTGGAAATAGTAATTGAAATTTGGGTGCTTAACTCCCAAAGGCTGTGAGGATTCCTTCTGACCTCCCAGACAATTCTAAGGTGAGAAAAAAAATTCCTGTGACAGTCCTTGCTATGGACATAGAAAACTGTGCCTGCAGACTGCTTCATCTCTGCAGTAGTGAAAGGCAAGATGCAGACTGTGCCTGCTCTGCAGACCAGGGCATGAGACAAGCATCTCCAACACACACACATGGCTTTCTCAGGCATGCCTGTTAATAGTAGGAGATAGAGAAGGTTTGCAATTGCCTGCATCAGCAAGTCCTGTCCTGCCATGTGTTATTTCCTCCAGCAAGAGGGGTCACGCACAGCAGTGACCTGAAAGCACTTGGGTTTGGCTGCTGTTCATTTGGGTAAGAAAAATCCACTTCCCCTTTGTATATTTTACTAGCACTATGTCTATTTATGCAAACTAAATCTTGGAAACTGTCATCACCTTATTAGAATTACAGCACTGCAAGATGCTGGAAGCAAAGCTATAGATTAAAGATTTACATCTAGTATAAACAAGTTAGGAAAGTTCCTTTTGTGCATTCTTCACTCTACAAACTACAATATATTGTATAGAGACTTGGTGACCAGGGGTGATTAATTTTAAATGATTAGTAAAATGATCCCTTTTATGCAGGTGCACCTTACTAAGCAACCAGTCTACGGAAGCCTTTCTCATTAAAGATTTAAAGATAAGCACATTTATTCAAACAAAGCACTGTCTAATGTGGCTGCTTGCTCTATGAGATGCTGAACAATAATGCCGTGCCATAAAGATCAATATTACAGATGACAATGATTTTCCACAGGATTGTAAAAATAGTCTGACCACATTCAAATGTATGCCTGAACTGGTTCAAAACATGAACAAGATGACTGAATTTAATTTTAAAATTTGTAAAAATACTCCAGGCTACACCAGCAAATACTGTTGTGAGAGGTTAACTGGCTACTCTTATCCATTCAGATCAATGCAACTTTACACACAATGAGGAGAGAATACTGTCAAGGAACTATCCTAAGGATACTGGGATTCCAAGGTTTAGGTAAGGATATAATAGAAGTTGTGGCAAAGAGGGAGTAAAATAATTGGACACTGTAATATTGGGGTATAAACAGTGTAGACCATTAAAGCAAAGTAGTTCGTCTCGTGGTAGTGCTCCATACTAAAGAACATCCTAGCGAAGGAAGTTAACAGTACAAGATTATACCTTGAAATCTGTATTAATTCAAATTACATGTTTAAAACAACAGTATACTATCACAAAGTTTTATTGACCACATGATTTTGTTGATACAGCGACTGCAAAATGCAAAGGATGATACAAGGCAGACCACAAAAGCCAGGATATAAAAGAGAGACTGGTTGCATGTCATAGTGAAACATGATCCATGGACAGAGTATTTGGATGTCATAGTGAATTGGTTTTGATAGAAAACTGAGAGAAGAGAAATAACTCTAAATTTTGTGCTGTGTTGCAAGGGGCATGGTTCAAACTACAAATGCTGAAGAGCCACATTGCTATGCCAACCATGAAATAGTAGTACTCAGCTTCTTCTAAAAATAAAAAATCCAGCAGAGTAAAATTTAATTATAAAAGGAGAACTACTGAATAATGATCAAGAAAATTATGAGGGATATCCAAAAGTGTCATAGTATAAAAAATATTGAAGTGCAACTTTGATACATAGTAAGACTCAAAAAGTTTGTAGAGGGAATGTAGAAAGACCAAAACCATTTGAACAATAAAAAGTATTATCTTAAGAAAGATATTCCTAGATGCTGCAGATATCATCTATACAAGAAAAGTAAAGTCTATAAGCTTGTATAATTCATGCAAGCTAACTTAAGAAACACAGGAAAGGAGGGCAGACCAGAAACACAGGTCAGCAGGCCAAAAGACACTGAAACACAAATTGAAAATTGTGTAACACCTAATAAAAACAATGATTTAAACACAGTCAGCTCATCTGGATATTGCAGAGACCACTAGCTGATCAAAGTACAAAGGGAACACTCAAGTGCACACAAGTCGTCTGAGAAATAGTAACTGAACTATTTGTTTCAAAGGTCAAGGATGTTTCCACACAGATTCATTTTTAATGAACTATTAATTTTCAGTCAAATTGAGTTGTCTTGAACTAAAGTGTCACAGAAGAGGTTTTTAAATAGTCTGACAGTAGGCAGAAAGATAGACAGCATGCCCAGGAAAGAAATAGGAAGCAAAACAGAAAACACTATTAACCACCTGATTACTCCATTGTATACCCTCACCTGTGTGAATAACCAATCTCAAGAAGGGTATCAAAGGCTTAGAAAAATTAAAGAAAAAGCTAATAAGCGATAGAGAACATCTTCCATATAAGAATGCTGCTTAAAAAGCAATTGAGAAATTGAAGTTTATAAAATCATGAAACCTATGGGTATGGTGAACAGGGAAGTACTGACTATTTCCAATATCACGAGAACCTAAAGAACACTATACTTAAAATAAAGAAGTGTACTTCTATAAACAAGGCATAAAAAAGTTGTGAAGTATAAATGATTAAATAAATTCAGTTATAGTCACTGTTTTTATTTATGCATAAGCAGTTCCCTAAACTACTTACTGCCCAAGGTTGGGAGAACAGAAGAGGTATCAAATGTTTGTGGTTTTGTCTAATAAATTGCTATATTTAAAAAAAATATAATAATTTTGTAAATTTCTAAATAATACATTTATATCCTCCTATATGGAATGTATTTTTTACCTCTTGCTGTAATAAAACTAATTTGTATTACCAATTTGAAAAGCTAAGAAAAAAATATTACATTGCAGTTACATTCAGCCTTTGACCCGTAACCTTTTTTATTGCATACTAGCTGAAAAATAAATTTTTGAAAGCTATTAAAAATATAATTTTAAAATATTATTTTTTTAAATTGCAATGCAATAGAATGTATGTATTTAGCTGACCTTTTCCCATAGCAGTATTTCCCTACTATACTTACATGGGTTGTAAAGAAAAATGTTTATTGCTGGGTTTGCAGTACATACAGAATGATAATTTCACTGAGAAATCAATCAAACAAACAAACAAAAGAATTAAAAAAAAAATGGTTTCTTCCCATTCTTATCTCACCTGAAACATATCATATCCTCCTCTTGGTAGTTTCCAAGAAAAATAGACTGTATTTTCTTCTTGCCCAAACACCTGTAAATCTGATGGTGGATCAGGATCTGAGGACGTAAAGTTAAAATTTAAAATAATCCATATTAATTTTAAGGAAATCGATGTATACATAATACACTATTTTATAGTTCCATGTAGACACACCTATCATTTTGTACTTAAGAAGAACTTCAAATAAATGAAAATTGCCTCTACACATTAGCAACAGAATCGGAAATAAAATCAACATTCATAATTCTTATGGAAAAGTTTCATCTTACTAATATTACTGCTGATTCAGTTACTGGTGGAATCCCATGAAATATATAGGAAGCTTGTTTGTGTTTTAAAAGCTTTTATATACTTAGTACCTTCCAAAGATGTTTAGACTTAAAAGAAAGACATATGCATTAAACCAGATATTCTTATGATGCATTGATTTAATAAAGAATAGCTTTTCTTAGACAATACCTTAAAATGTAACAACTGCAATTATTTGAAACCCTGAAAAGTCATTGATAAAATGAACTTACGGGTGTTAATCTTGAGGATGGTAGGGTGACTTCTTTTTAATCTGTTCATTGTCTCAATACTGATTATGAAATCAGTGCCTGGCAGAAGATGCTCAAATTTGTACATTCTGCAAAGATTAAAGGAAGACATTGTGTTCTTTAGGATTCTAAAAATTAATGTATCTCCATATATTTATTCCTTATAGTTTTAAAGATATTATTTACACATATGTGTATATATGTTTATATGTCGTCAGCCAAAAAATATTCTAGTATTACAAAATCTTACATAGGTGCATTACACTATGGTTCACAGCAAGTTCAAGTACTAGAACATCCTAAAGTATTAAATTAAACATCAAGAATGGCACAAAAATTCTGCTGTTGCTCACTTCAATGCAGCACTTTTTTTGCTCTTCTTTGCACAAGAACATGAAATGAGATTTGCAACTTGTTAAAAAAATGTAATTCCTAAAATACACAAGTATAATAATGTGTATTATAAAAATATGGATATAATAATGTGTCTCAAGTAAATCATAAAATACATATAATTAACAGCACAGGCTACTTATTTGAAAAATATAGTAAAACAGCTGCTTTGAGTTCAAGTGAGTTATTCTTAAAATGCAACCATCATACCTTACACCAGAAGGTAATATTTTCTTCTCACTGAAGATCTTATTGTTTATTGAAAGAACATATCCATCAAACATATTTTGGGCTGGTGGCCAGGTAACAGTTATCGATTCAGAGTCTCTGCTATAGTTCAGATATTTAACTCTGCTGGGTACTGTGTGACAACAAAACAAAATCATTGATTCAAAAATACATTTCAAACATATTTCTTTATGACAGGCCTCTTATCATCAGAATGCAATGAAACTCCACAAAAAATTCTGTCATGTTCCTCCCTATCTCAAGGACATACAACTACCACTGTGGTAACATGTACAGGGAATTTTGTTATCTGGGACATCCAGAGCCAGACTGTTTGCTGCTCTGTAATGCTGCATAGTGCAGTTCTGACATCACTGATGTGGAGTTCCTCAAAAGTGGACAATTCCTCTAAAAAAGAACTTTCAGTGTGATAGGTAACATCCTGGGCAGAGACCAAAGTCACAACTAGCGCTGTAACATTTATTCAACAGTAGTCAAAAGCACAGGTCTCCAGAAAAAACAAGAATTAAATAGAGTGATAAATCCCTTCAATAATCTCCCAATGGTTTCACTCAGTGGTTCCTTAAATGCAATACATTATGAATCTTTGGTCACACATCCTGAACCTTTTCAATCATATCTATTATCCTTTATTTTTCAGCATTAGGTTAGAGGAAAATACAACATGCCAGATCTAATAACCTGAGAGGTTTTGTTCTTAAGTTCAATCAGCTAGAAGTATTAGAATAGAAAGCTATACTGCTGAGAATCAAATGCCCTAACTCAAAGTAAAACTAAATGAAGAAAAGCCTAAATTGTGATGTAAAGGGAGGCCAATGAGAAAACATCATAAAATAATTTTAGTTCTGAATGTTTAATAGTGTTCAAACTCAGCATTGAAGTGAAAAGCCTTAAAGAGAAGTCCAAGAGAAAAAAATATCATTTTCTATAGTGCTGGTAGCCAGACAGTGTGCAAGTATCAATTACTGGACTGCACAGCTGGTTGAGTCAACAGGAAGTTAACATTGGTAGGTCATTGTACACTGGAAACATGTTCAGGTCCTTAAAAGTTACTTGCAGTCAAAGAATAAGAAAAATAACAATGGAAGTGAAAAAGAAAAAACTTATGAAGATGGTTGAATTGCTTTGCTCTGAGACAAAAATAAAATTAAAGAAGAAAGCATGACATATGGATGGAGTAAAACAAATGCTGAATTTGACAACATTGTGATCTCACCTGTCTCTACTTCCTTTGTCACCAAAATACTATCTCTGAAACCTTCCTTCTCTGTTCGAATAGCAAAACTGTACAACGTACCAGGACTAAGGTTGGAAAACGTTGCTGTTTCTTGCTTAACCTTCTGGACCTAGAAATACAAATACAGTTTTCACAGAATTACTTGCAAAATTTGCTTACCTTATGCAAACAGTACATCCAACTACTTTCATGGGGGATAAAGCTTCTTCTTAATAGAATACTGAAAAATAACTGCATTGCTTATACACAAGCAGTGTTCTAAAAAACATACCCTGAAAGCACTTGCACAATTTGTACATGTGACTTCATACTGCTCAAAGTCTCCACCGGCCCGATCCCAAGTAATCTGTATGGAAGTGTCAGTAACCTTGCCTTCTTGTACATTGAGTGGAGCTGCCAAACCTACAGAAGAACATAAAACACATTACAGTTCAATCCAAGACTTGGTTCAATATAACACTTTTTATATCTCCTGTGGAAGTATAAAGAGAAGATAATCAGTAACAGATTCAAATAAATAAAGGACAAAATCTGAACTCAGGCATGCAGACATATAGCAATTTCAAAATAGGGAAAGGAAAAATGGGGAAAGAGAAAAGATATAGTAATACTACTATTTAAGGAAAATTACTTGCTTGTTTATCTTAAAATTACATGCGGCTGAGCATGCATTTCTCCAAGGATAGAGTTGGTGCTCCTAGGTGGGGAATTTCTCCAGAATTAAGTTAATCGCTCCAATACAACCACCATAATTTTCAGAATGTACCTAAATTTTGTCAAACGGCTCAGCAAAACTGGGCTAGACATATACACCTTATCCCTAATTAGTATAGTCTTGTTAGGCACAATTCAGATCACATTACAGGGGAACATCCATTCTTCTCTACATCTCTTTCATCCCCATCACAGCTATTTCTGTCTGGAATATACCAAAATTTACACTTTTTCTTAGAAAAACTCTATACATGTGAGGGGTCAGGATGTTTTTTGCTTCCATGTTTTTGGGGGCCCAGAAGAGACAGACAAAAACTAGGTTTTCTAAGGCAGTTTGCCACTAAATTTAGGAAATGTTGTCATAAGATCAATCAAACCCAAAGGTTTTCTAAAACTGATATTTTAAGAAAAATCAGCTTCCAAGGCTTTCACTATCTGGAGAAGATCTTTTTTCTGTTTTGCCGTCATTCTCATCTTTCTTCCTTAAATCTTTATAGCCTATCTTAATTTTTCCTTTTATAACATTTCTACTCTGAAAGAAACAGAGTGGAAGAGAATTTCAAGTGAAAATGATAAAACAGGAAAAGAAAAAATGAGGAGTTTAAATATACTAAAAAATAGGAAAGTCAAAACAAAATTTCAACAGGTATTTTTAAACAGTTTTTAAGTTCCTACTAAAATTCCATTTTTAAAACCCTTGCTAGAATTTTGTTCATTTCTTTGTTATTGGATTTTTTTATCTTGGAGAATCTCAACACTTTTGTTATTTGCTTAAAGATGCACCAGGAGAAATAAGCTTAGTCATTTCAACACACAGAAATTATTCCATTGACACTCATCTGCTTGTTCAAAATAAACAGTATTTTGTTTCCCATAAGGAAAACAATTTAATACAGCTTCAGTTCCTGAAACACTTGCTAGACATTTTATAGACAATATAAAAAACTACAGTTTAGCAAGTTTAGAAATTATAAGGTATTGTTATAACCTTGTTTAAAAATAAGCTAGTGTTAATACAACTACAAATTGCTTACACAGATAAATCAAGACAGTTTTTTGAATAACATGTCTATTCTGTTGAACTGAAAAAAAAAAAGTTTAAAAGGTTCAAAAAACTGGATTTTATATGGTGTGATTTTATATGGTGTGGTTTTATAAGAACTTAAAATACTCACATGTTTTTATACCATATATATGGTAAAAGGAGCTCAAGATATTTCCACTCTTTGTGGAGACACAGAAATCATATGCTGTTCCTGCAGTTAGGTTTTCGATTGTTATTTTACCATCACTTTTTAAAGTGAATGTTGCATTAGGTCCTTCTTTACTTGTAACATAAATGCCATCAAACACTCCAATATCAGGCATGCGAACAAACAGTACCACAGCATTGCTATAAAGCATATAAGGAACTACAATTTGAACAGGCTTGGGTTCTGAAAAAAAGAAAAAAAAAAATTGCCACCGGTTAAATCAATTGAAAATAACGTAAAGGGAAACCACAAAATGAATATGAAGCAACTGCCCTGAAAAATACACTTGCCCAGTGATAACAAATACCTATCATAGTAAAACATCATTGCTCAGAAATAATGAACAACCCAATCTTTTAGGTGTTTGTTACTGGAATTGCCTTCTCAACTACAACTGCACTAAGAAGGTGAGCAGGATAGCTGGAAAAATATGCAGAAATGTAGAAGTAGACAGGGAGATGACCATGGAGAATGAGATACGTTTGATGGATTCAACATTGACGTGTTTAGTTTTCTTCCCTTACAGTTGGCTTTGACAGCTGTGAAATATCCCATCTAGAATTTTGTCATCTGTGTCATGAATGAGGTATCAAATCTAATCCTATATAAAATATTCTGAAAAAGTCTAAAACTGCCACTCTCCAAAATACTGTAATCATTTTGAAAAAAATGACAACGCAGCATTTCATATATCTATAACATGACAGCTGCAGCCTTTAAATACCACTTGCATAAACGAACCTTGCCCATTCCTTTCACATATGCAAAAAATTTATATTGCGCCAAAAGCATTTCAACCTTTCGGTAAACTAAGACCCTTCAATAAACCCTTCCCTATGCATGGGAAAGACCCTTTGATGAACAGTGTAAAGCTTTTACTTCTCAGCTACTACTACTTCTAACTCTAACAGTCCTTTCCTGGTACCCTCTCTCTAATGGTAGAGCAATTTCTCTCTCACAGTCCATAAAACAATGGATTTATCTCCAAAAACAAATAGTCTGTTTCAATCATTTCAATATTTTCCTAATTCAATGCAAATCAGTGGATTCATCCAGTTTCTTCTGCCAGTGGGACTGGGATTTCCAGCTGTGGTCCTTATCACAGTTGTCACTACTACCAATGTGTTTTTCAAGGCTGCACCCTCTTTGCAAAAATTGTTAACTTTACTGTTAACAACTAAGATTGAATCCATACATTTCCAATTTTAGTTTTGATCCTAGGCTATTTAGCAAATTGACTTGATCTACAAAATCTGCTAGCTGTAGCAACAACAGTTAGACTGATATATGTATTATAGTCTGTAGTCTGTAGTTTCCATGATAAGCAATATCTTACTTAAAGTGCATTTAATGGTCTTCAGTTCACTCATAGTCCCATTTTTCACACTCGCCACTCCAATTTCATAAGCCATTCCAGGAATTAGGAGATCAACCTTAAATTCTTCTGTATTGCTTAATAAAAACTTTTTCATTTCACCTATGTCTGCATTAGGTCTCACTTGAATGTAGGTTTCCTGACACTCCTGCGGCAGCTTCCAGTGAAGGATTACACTGTCTTCTTGTACATCCTCTGGGTGAATGTAAACAGCTGTAGGTGGACTGACAGCTTGATCAAAGAAAAATATGTCAGTACAAAACAGACATCAAACTTACTATCAATTTACAATCACTTCCCAATGATGTCTCTTGGTTTAGTTTTTCTTCTAAAATGTCATGATTTTAGAACTACTGATTCATTTAATTATTTCTTAAAATAGTTTGCAAGGAACTACCTGTTACAGGCAGTTTCTGTTTTCTGTTTTCTCATAAGAAATGAGGACTTATTTTGCGAGCATTTTCCTTTCCACTAGAGATATACAGAGTAAAAAGATGACACAATCTGAGTTGCAGTATCTATTACTAGAAACATAAATTAATCTGTCTTCACCAAAAAAAAATATTTGAGAAATTATTGTAATGTTTCTACTTTGCTAAAATTAAAGCTGCAAACTATAAATCAGTATTTGTCAAGCAGAATGTCACTTCTTTAGCTCATACTAATATGCTGCAAGTAGGTAAATTTATAAATAAATAAGGGTACAGGTACATTCACAATTTTGTGAGGTTCTAAAGAATATCTCAACAACCACAATCTGCATATGACCTTAAAATACCTTTATGCCTTGTATTTTCAATGTAAACTCTGTGTAGCAAAAGAAAACAACTAAAAAATTGATACATCACCTGTTGTGATTAATATAGGCTTCTCATGGCAGCTTAGAGTTCCTTTTTCTGCTACATTCTGTAAATATACCTGATACCGATGATAAGGTTTTAAATTTCCTATGACTATTGAAGTCTTGCTTTTTTCAACTGGTAACTGTTCCCAGATACTTGTTTCGGTATCCAACATGTTGATGAGGTAGTAATGAAAAGAAGCACTGGATGAATGCTGTGGAGGATTCCATTTTAAATGTATTTCTGCAGATGAGACATATGTAGCTTCTAACTTCTGGGAGTGCAGTGGCCCTGTTGAATAAGATTAGGAAAAGAAATAGGATAATAGTTTCTCATGCCTTTCACCAATAACTGTGGGGTATTTCGTTGGGTCTTTTTGTTTGTTTGAGTCAAAGAGAGCCTGAAAACCTCGTGATACACACTTATATACAGGTCAAAGAGTATTAGAGCAAATCTAACAAACCAACCTTGACAGTGAGTACTGATACACAGACAATACTCCTACTCTCTAATTGAGGTTTTTCTGAATCATGTAGCTCTTCATGGAGAATTCAGTCTCCCTACTTAGATCCTCTCTTATATTTCAGTCAGTTCAAAAATGTCATCTAAGACAAATGGTACACATTACCCAAGTTCTTAGAATCACAGAATCATAGAGTGGTTTGGCTTGGAAGGGACCTTAAAGATCATCTGGTTCTAACCCTCCTTGCATGGACAAGATCACCTTCCACTAGACCAGATTACTTAGAGTCCTATCCAGCCTGGTCTTGAACACCTCAAAGGATGGGGAGCCCACAACCACTCTGGGCAATCAGTTCCAGTGCCTCACCACTGTTTCTTCCTATCACCTCATCCAAACCCACCCTCCTTCAATTTAAGGCCATTCTGCCTTGCCCTATCACTACATACCCTCATGAAAAGTCCCTCTCCAGCTCTCTTGTAGACTCCCTTTAGACACTGGAAGGTGCTAAAAGGTATCTCTGGAGCTTTCTCTTCCTGAGGCTGACAACCCCAACTCTCTCAGCCTATCTCCATAGGAGAGGTGCTCCAGCCCTCTGATCAACATAGTGGCTCTCCTCTGGGCCTCATTCTGACAGGCCAACATCTTTCCTGTGCTGGGGTCCCCAGACCTGGGCACAGCACTCCAGGTGAGGTCTCTCACAAGGGCAGAGTAGAGTGGCAGAATCACCTCCCTTAACCTGCTGGCCACTCGTTTTTGATACAGCCCAGGATGCATTTGGCTTTCTGAGCTGCAAGCACACTTTGCCAAGTCAAATTGAGCTTTTCTTCCACAAACACCACCAAGCCTTTCTGCTCAGGGCCAGTCTAGATCCATTGTCCACTCAGACTCTATTTGTACTTGGGATTGCCCCAGTCCATGTGCAGAACCTTGCCCTTAACTTTGCTGAACTTCATTAAGTTTGCACAGGCTTCTCACAGGAGAAAGCAAGCTTATAATCCCTTCATTACAGAGGCAACTTGCATTACAAGGTCTTATAAACAGAAAAAAACCCAATCAGATTACAGAGAAGGGAGCTTGGCAGGCACAGGAGATGAGAAGACTTCCAAGTGCATTAAAGTCCAGAGGAGGATGGAGGAAAAAGAACAGCTTCTTTCCCCAGAAGATTAACCTGTATTTTATTCTAAGAAAATAGACCTCTGTCTATATTTGGACTGTCTTGCCAGAATTGGCAAAAATGTTAGGCAGTGTGCTTTCATTAATTTCTGAAAATGAGAACACTTCTGTAACACAGAAACAGAAACATGAAGAAAATTTGCCCCCCAAACTGTGTCCAGTTTCTCTTTGAGAACATCTCCACTTGATCACCTTTAGCTGAAAAGGCATTTTTCATCTCTACCAACTGGTAGGTTTCAGTTGGCTTCATTCAGCTGGGCTTTACTGGAACACAATTTGGATTTTACTTATGCAAGACTGAAACATGCAACAGGACAAAATAAAACGTGTTTTTAAACTATAAAGACCGTCTTAATCTTAACTAGAGATATACAGGAATACATCTGCTTGTTTCTACAAAATCTTTTACTTCAGATTGGAAATTATGCTTTTGTGTTTCACCAGGGTGGCCAAAAAGTACTTTATTGCTACTTTGACATCCAGCTTTACCTTTGAACATCAGTAGAAACTCTGAGTAGAATTATTGTACTAATGAGATTTTAAACTATACTTCAGAGAAACAGAATTTGTAGGGCTTTCTGCTTGCAGCCACTGAAAACTCCTGAGCTTTTCTTCATCAATCCCAACACAGCTTTTTAGCACAAAGATAGATGAAAATTTTGAAATCCTCTATAGAAAATAGTAAATCCTTGTTCAGAATTCATGTTCAGATCCATTTATTTTTTTCAGACAAGATATCAACACAGGAAACAGTGTAACTAAAGGGAAAACATAAGAAATGTATGATTATCTGATTATTACTGATATTTATTTTTGTAACTTACTTGTTTCTACCTTTACAATTGGACTTAACATAGACTGTGCTCCATCTGGGTTCCTTGCTGCTAATAAAAAGCTATAGGGAAGGCCAGGAGACAACTGCATAATTTTTGTTTGAGTTGCATTCACAGGCAAGTTCAGAATATATGGTTTCCACTGATCAAAATAGTACTTGATTGTAAGTGCAAAGCTTGACTTTAGCCACGTGTCCATATTGCTCCACATAAATACAACTTCAGTTGTCTTGACATCATGCACACTAAACTTGATGTTTTCTGGTACCAGAGGTACTGAAAAAGAACACCAAAAGTGAAAAAAAAAAGTCATTAAAACCTTTTCCTTTTTATATTAGTATCTTCAAATATAAGTGTAATCAGGGGAAGGTTTTAAAAAAAAATTGTAAATTATTAAAAAAATATAGTTACATTCATATTCACAAATATATGGCAACTGCACATAGCAGAAAAATCCTGTGAAGAAATAGTCTGGACTGGTGGGATCTTTCTGAAGGGCGTAGCAGTCAGTTTGATTTTCTGGTATCATTGACAAAGTTGAGATATCAGCTTTTAGAAGATAAGGAGATCCATCTGTCCACGAGAGCTGACCTTCTTCCTGGACCAAAAAAACTTGAAATTAGAAAAATGTGCACTTTTGGATTATATAAATGAATTATTAAGGCTTCCCTCATTGCAAGAATATCTCCTAAACAGCCAAAATCTACATGCTTCATTTATAGAAATTAATTATATAGGAATGTTTTGAATAAAGTAAATTTTTCAGTGTAAAATTCTACGCTTTCTATTACAAAAGATTACAAGATAATAACATAATGTAACATAAGCCATGTAAGTATGTTTCATCACTAAAAACAAGCCTTTAAAAATCACTATTAATCAAATAACTTAATCTTGGATAGGGAATTGTCTAAAAAATTATATTCACTTAAAAAAAAAAAGTCAGCCAAAAATAATCATAAATTCAATCTGAAAGTAAAAATAGTTGTCTGAAAAGAAAAACATTTCTAGATTCACATTCAGATTCAGAAATGCTATCTTTCCCTTTTCTCCTGTTTGCTGGTTGTTCAGCATCTAGGACACTCACTCACACCTCACTTCAAGTTTCTACCTTTTGAGATACTTTCAGTTTTTCCAGCACAGCCAGAAAATACTAGATGCTTTCAGGCACAGCAAGTCTGTTGTCCTACAGCCTAAGTAAGTGCTTTAAGTACTGTAATGAAGAAAAGTTGTGGTATCACCATCATTTTAAGACTTCTGTTGTTTACTCTTTTATTAAAGATGTTCAAAAGGGGGTGTAGGGAGGAGAAAAAAGGAATTTTTCCATTTCTCTGAGAAAACAATAAAAAATCATGTTTGTTGACTAAGTTGTTTGGGTTTTTTTTTTCACAATTAATTTGCTGTATTGAAAAGAAATAAAATACCATATATCATTCATTTTCCCAAGAGAGTAAAGAACATTTTCAATGGTATGAAATAATTTAACTTGACCTTCAGGAGGACTTGTATGTATAGTCTGCCGTTCCAAAAATGCTATACAGACCAATGCATATCTTTTTTCTTTTTTACACTCACCTTCTTTGTCACCAGAGTTAACGACAAACATGGGAAATCACAAGATACTACCATGATGTAAACCTCTGCAGCAAAGCTTGCACAAGAAACCTCAGCAAACAGTCTTTGGCTTCCTTTACCACTTCCTAACTCTGAAGAACCACACAAATCCTGTGACTCCTAGTGTACGTCCCATGATCTTGGAGTTCCTAAGGTAAGTACAATTTGGTGGCAGTACAGTTTGGAGTTCTTATGAGAGCAAATGACAACAATGACACTTAGGAATGAAAGATGTTCATCCAGTACTTGAACGCACTAATTAAGTACAAATATTGAAGGAAGAAGTGCTTGGAAAACAAACATTTTATTATCCCTTGCTACTCTTAAAACATGGTACTCATCTAGTTCATTTAATTGACTGACTCCCACAAACATAAAAATGCATGTAATGATTAAACAGCTGACTAACAGTCAAATTCCAAACTGGCAATTGACTCTTTTCTCTGTAATCAGAGTTTAAAAAAATAACTTTCTAGTACTCTTTCCAATATGCAAAAATACTATGCTTCCATGGGACATCTGTTTCTGCCAGCCACTGACAAATACCAGTGTTTCTAAAATACAAAGGTGGCTATGATCAATATCACAATGGTGTAAAAATTACAACAATTTCAGAAGTGACTGTGAAGTCTCATATACAGAACAATATTACAAATAAAATGCGTATATTACTATTTCTTTTCTAACTAGAATGGTTAGATTGTTTCTCTAACCACAAACTTAAACAGATTTGTGTTTCCTCAGTCTGCATGTTATCCCACTCAACCTTGTTTGTGTAGCCCCATTGTTATTTAGCAGCCTGCAAAGAGGATTTTTTCTGTCTATGACATGCGATGTGACACCACTCCTGCTCTTACATGTAAACTTTGCTTAGGTTTTACTGTTTTCACAGCATTTCTTTTAACACAATCAAAACAATATGAAAATGAAATTTTCAAACTGAAAAAACAGCGGCTTTCTCCCGGCCTTTTGATACTTAACACAAAGAAAGTTTTCACCAAACCAAATCACAGAAGACAGGATCTCACATTTCTGGCAGAACGACTCCATCTTTCTAAGCGCTTTCCCAATACTTTTATTTATGTCTGTAGTTGTCCCTGAATCAGACACACCACACCACAGTGAATTATTTTGTAACAGCAGATGTGGCATTAAGAACTTTCATATCCCAAATATGAGGAACAGGAAACCTTTTAAAAGAAATACCAATCCCTCCTTCCACAGGCCTAGCCAGCCACTATACTGGACAGACCTCACTAAACGCAACACCTCAGACCTGCATCAAACTGAGAAAGCCATAGTAACATGTAGACTGAGCTTTAAAATCTGGTAATGCAGCACCACCTACAGGCAAAACAATATCCCCTGGAAATACACACACATATTAAAAACAAAACAAAACGAAACCAAAAAACCCCAACAAAACAAACAAAAAATGTTCAAAAAATTAAACAGGTTATGCATAAACTATGGGGGTTTTTTCCCACCTAGAGCCTTCTAAATATTTTCAGTATTTCTAAATAGGAAGAAATAATGATTCCTCTTCTCATTATTGAAAACTATACAAATAACCAATAACTAAACAAATAACCAATGTACTGTTTAGTAATTTTATTCCAAAGAAACTGCTCTACGTATCAAAATTCTCTTGCTTCCATATGTGTAACAGCAAAGAAGATAAAATAGACTGACCTTTAGATCATTAAGACCTGTCCATAACATAATTATTCGACTAATTTTCTGGAGATATGACAACATAAAACCATATTCTTCTTCACTCCCTATGTCAAGAAGGTGTGCCCCTTGTGAAGACGTTTCACAGGCTTGTTGTGCCACCTTCCATGGCTTGCTCTCCTTACCCATTCGATAGCAGCTGCTTTGGAATGCCACCCACCCTTGGGAACAGGTGCCTACAGGTGAAGGACAGGATTTTACAGATATGCTGTATTGTTCATGTCAGTGGTACAGTTTAAGAGTTTTTATAATTAACACAGACATTTTTATGACAATAGCATTTAATTAATTCATTATGTCAATCCCACAAATATTCAGTAATTATGAATCAACACTCCCTCAAAATCCTGAGTGCCTTAAAAAATCTGATAGACTAAAAAATGCAAAGTGAAACATAGGATTTTACCATTTACTCTTAACTCATCTAGAAGATATGCAGTGCTAACTTACATTTATTGTGACTACAAGAAACTCTAATACATACCTGTTTCAGCTTGAACATCCAGTGATTGAGACACATTTACAACTTCAAAATGTAATTGTTCAAATACAAACTTAAATGTATATAAGGTGGCTGGGGTCAAATTCCTCCATACAAAGAATCCACTGGGTCTTTTTATGATCTGAGAAGTACCATTCAGTAATACAGAACCTGAAAACTCTTGGGCCACCATACTCCAATTAAAAGATACTGTAGTAGTTGTCACAATTGTTTTTATGTCATTTTCTGAAATTCCACCTAGTAGACCAAGAAAAAAATAAATACTATCTTTACCACAAAGGAATAATTATCTCAGTTTCATTAATATTATTATTTTTTTTTGTTTGAGAAGAGATGAGGGATACACACAGGAGGGAAAGAAAGGTAGTGTAATTTAAGCAAGTCATGTTTTAATTTATTGTCATGGTATGCAATCTTATGTCTGAAGCAACAAGAAATAAAAGTACACACTTTAAGGAGTGTTTAACTGTAAAAGTACATACTTCAATAGAATAGCAATTAAGTAATAGATGTCCAGCGCAGTAACAAATTAGCAGCATAACCATGAACCATTTCCAGTAGCTTGCTGAATGTACTTTCAGCATTCAGTGGCTGCTGCAATGTTTTCAACTATGTATTTTTCCCAATTATGTGTTTGTATTCATATCCTAGGCTGTATTCCAAAGCTAGCAGGAGCTCATAATGTGCACAAAGGTAATGCTATGAACAATTTTAATTAACAAAATTACAATTAGAAAGCTCTTTCTTTTTAGTAATCGGTGGGACTTGTGGTCCTAAACAGATTTACAGCTATAGAGGATATTTTTATAAACTCAGTGAAGAGACTCATAAATTCTTATACTAAAAGTCTGTGCCAGTTAGTCACAACGCTGAGGTCTTCGAGCTATTCATTTACCCTTTTTAAAAAAGGGACTGGCATAAAGGAGAAACAAAAACATTTAATTTTTTTTTAATGTATAAAAGAAAAACAATAGCAATCCTATGTTGATATGAAATTCCCAGGCTTTAAGTAACTTTGTCCATGGTCTTTTACACATCTCTTCTCCTAAAACTACTGTAGTATAGCAAAATCTGCAATACTTAAAAATCTCATGAACTCTTATGTCAGTCCCATATTTCAGAATTGTTATACCAAACAAACATGTTATATAAAATTATTCCTACTACATCTCATGTTTGAAAATATACATCAATGCAAAGTTTCTAAATACATGGTTAACCTCTGGATTTGAAGCCCAGCTTTTTTAACCTTCAGTTTCAGACTAATAATAAAGGTATCAAAATATTTTTGTGCTACTCTACTTACGTGTCTTAAATGATTTTACACTTAAGATTTGGCCATTTTTTAGGGATTCTATTGTAATATCATACTTCTTATTTTCCTCAAGCAGAACTGTAGTACTGACAGGTTCCTGTCCAACTCTGGAAATGTTCCTTACAGTCTGCAAATTAAAAAAGAATTTCTGAATATAGTGAAAGTAATAAAAACACAATTCATAAATTATATATAAATATTTTTAAAGAGTAGCTTATATTGCAGAATATCAGATTTCAGGCTGCAAAATACCCAACATTTTAAACAAAACCTTTTAGAAATCACACTATTGACAAACACTTTCATATTTAAATCTCCTTAGTTCCTTTACGTTCCAGAACATCCTATACTCAAAGCAAGAACAACGCCCTCCCACAGAGATCTAGTAGTAGTGTCTGTGCCTCTACTGGAGAAGTTAACCTCCAAAGAGTTCTTCTCCTTGAAGAACTTGCATAGTCTTAATTTTGAACTTATGCCTATCAATCCTTATTCAATAGGATTCTCAAGAATGTTTTAAGTACCACTGGTTTCAGTAGGATTCTGTAAGAGAGTACATAAATTACATGAATTACAAAACTCAGTAATTTTTTTCCAAACTTTGTCTCTATTTGCTATTTTACATTCTAAAAAAAAAAAAAAAAAGGCAATCAAACATACAGTGGTACTGGTTGCGGGTATCTAAAATACATATAGAACTGCTTATTCTGTAGCCTGATAAAATTTAATTGCTATTTTAAATTATAAAAAAAAAAAAAAAAAAAAGGGCAATCAAACACACAGTGTTGCTGGTATCTAAAATACATATGGAACTGCTTATTCTCTAGATTGATGAAATTTACTTTTTGACTGAAAGCATCTGCTTGCTGGTATGTCACAATATAATAGTCTGGATCCTCTCCTTTGAGCAATTCAGTCCACTCCAACAAAACTACTCTAGCAGGCTTTTTCACTTGGTCACAGTCCAGACACTCTGAACCCTGTAACAGAAACATAAAGGAATGCAACTTAGTAGAAAATGCAGAAAATGTACCTCTAACTAAATAAGTCAATTCTATCAACTATAACTGATTTTACTTCGAGCTGGTCAGTTAGCAACAGCTTTTATATGAACCAGTGTCACCAGCCCTACTGTGTGATACACAGAGGCTTCATAACTTTTAACAAGTTCTGCAGGCACAGGTTCTACTTTTCCTTTTCTCTTCAGAGGTGGCCAAACCATGTCAATTGACCCAACTATGACAGGCTTCATTTTAGGCACAAGGTCAGAGATTTCACTTGCAATGTACATACTGCAATCATAGTTATCAGTCAGGAGCTGGAGGTCTCAGTCCTATGCTTGCATTATACATGAAAGACTTTAGTGGCATCACTTTCATAATTTTCAAATACCTCAGAATAAGAAACAACAACATGCAAGACATAAAAAAATAATCTATGAAACATCTCCCTGCCAATCCAATTTAGCCATGGCAGCACAAATTTTATTTAGTGTTTTTGGCCACAACAACCCCCTGCAGCACTGCAGGCTGGAGACAGAGTGGCTGGGGAGCAGCCAGGCAGAAAGGGATCTGGGGGTTCTGATTGACAGGAACTGAACCTGAGCCAGCAGTGTGTCCAGGTGGCCAAGAAGGCCAATGGCATC
>JAWWEE010000040.1:39234634-39328956 GCA_035221455.1 Xenops minutus | reverse complement strand
CCCCCCCCCCCCCCCCCCCCCCCCCCCCCTTCTGAGACACATCTTCTGTAGGGAGGCTTTCCAGCCACAGAAGGAAGATCTAGATTTGAAAAGAATGATGCTTTGGGGAGAAGAGCAGATTTTCATTGGTTTGGTAACATTGATTCTCTGTATTATTACAGAGAAAAAACTTAGTCTTGTCACCAGAAAACATGCAGGACAAAATCTTTCTGTGTCAGAGATTTAATGTGTAGGAAATAGCAATGATGCTTCTAAATGCTTTGCTACTTTTCTGAAATTTGCATTTGTCTTGGAAAAGAGGGATACAGAAGAGCCACCAGCTGTTAATGACTGGGAAATAACTCATTTGGTAGAAGGCAGTTGGCAAATTCTTTTGAAAGAATAAAAGCACATCATCCATCCCAGGACTTGTGAAAAATAAATCAGCTTATATTCAATTTATTTCTGTGTTTAGAAATATGTTTATGGTGAACAGCTTTTGCTTAGTGGAGCTGAGAGTCTGTCTTTCTTGCTCATGGGACACCTTTGCTGGAACCAAGGGGTGGCAGAGGAGGAAAAGGGGAAAAGTTCCTGGATGAGAACAAACTAATAATCAGATTGAAAAGGGCAGCCAAGGACTGGGAAATGACGAAATAGTGATGAGTCATTAGCCTGGAGTCAGAAGGCAGGTGGAGGATCACAGACAGCAGTTGGAATAGGTGCTGGTGGCTATGGGGGAAGGACGTGAACTGAGATGGACAAGAAGTGAGAGTGGAGATAGACGTTTCAATGGCACATTTCTCCTAACTGAAAAGGCAGATCTTTTTATGGAAATGTGAATTTTTCTAGAAAAGATGAGAAAATTATTCATTCTACTTTGTCTTTGGGAGTTAATAGAGAATGTATTGCCAAATATGCCTATGAACTCCTTAGACTTATGGATTAGTTCTAAGTCAATAAAATAATGTCACACCAAGCTATATATTGCACTTAATTAAATAGTTTAAGAGAAAGAACCCTAACTGCTAGTTTGAAAACAGCTTGGTAAAAGTTCAGCTTGTAGTCAACAATAATCCTGGTACTGGCACCTAAGTAACACTCTTGCACTCTTCTAATATAGCCCTTTTACTGTAATTATATATACATGCAAATATATTACATTTTGAGTGGTGGATAGAAATTTTATTGTAATTGTTTCTCCAGCCAATAGTTCTGCTTTATTAAACTGCTAACAGTTGTCTGCTAGAAAAAGAAACAAACATGCCCGGAGAAAGAAAAGGAATTATTTCAAAGGTCAGTATTACTTAAGCACTTGTTTCACGCTTACAGCAGATTGGAGTTAGAAATAATTGGAAAGCATACTGATATTGCAAGTGACAGATCAGAGGAAAAAGCTTACACCAAAGGTTATGTTCTGAGTTTCCTCAGTGCCTCAAGGAAGTCACTGGCTTGAAAATGCATAAATGTTTTATAGAATAGTGATGGAATATAATACTAAGGCAAGGATTAAACTTGATTTCAGTTTCCTGAAGAAAAAATCTGGAAAACATTCTATAATCTGACAACTCTAAACAGTGTATCTAAAATATAGTATATTTGTTTTCTTTGAGCCATAAGGAGAGCTCATTAAAAGAAATTAAGAGAAACTCTCCTTTCAATGTTACATTTAAATTCTCATTCTGCTGCAGCGTGAATCAGTTTATGTTTGCAAAAAGATCAAAGTGGGAGCATGATCTTTCTGTAGAGTTTGAGTTTCACCTGACCTTTGAACTGCACCATTGCTCTTTCATTCATATGTAGTAAGCCTATTAAAGGTTACCTGGGTAGTGATACAGTGAGTTTTGCAACTGTCTCCTTTTTCTGATTAAGTTTTAGATGCCTTTTAGTCTAGGTAAATAAAACAAGCACAAAAGTAACCCAAAAACCCAACCAAACCAAGCCTTAAAACCCTTTAGGAAATTTTGCCACACATCAGTTATTTTTGTCTGATCTTTCTTATATCTACAGATTATATGTATGTAAAATATTTAATTTTTTATCTAGATATATCTGTCTTTCAGATTAAATGTTGCAGAGACCAAACAATATCAAACTATTAGCATCAACCAGCTTCTCACTCCATTACTTCCTGTCTTGTATTTTATGTAGTAAAAGGCATAATTACACAGTGAGGTATAATTATAGGATAAGGAAGAAGTGTGAAGAGGCAGATGATAGGAAAGAAGATAAATATTTAACAATTGAATATAAAGAATAAAAACTCATTTTGGGACAAGTGAACAGAAAGAAACCTTATGGAGATACTTCAAGCAAGGCATCCTTTGATCTGTTAAACATCTGAAACTTTCTTTCTCTTAAATATTTACTTTTCCATATGAATAGATTATTCCCTAAACAAATAATGAATAAATTTTACTACCATGACTTCTTGATTTTGATGCATATTGAGCTACTTTATGGCTTTATTATTGTTGCAATTAGACATAAAGAAAATTTTATACAAATGGAAAAAAAATCCTTTTCAGATCTTACTTCTAAGAACTTCTCAGGATTAGTCTGATTTTGTCTAAAATTTTGTTCCAAGAGTAGTATTAATATGTCTGAAAACTGGATAGTGAGAAATCGTAATAAATTTTACAGAAAGTAGTTACTCAATTTTTAAATACTAATTTGAAAAACATCTTTGAAGAATAAAATAATTTTACTTCTCCTGTCCTCTCTGTGGCCACATTCTCCAAGTGAGGATCAGAAAATAACTATTTTTTAATTTTGTCATGATTTATGCAATCAGTTAGTACTGCATTTGAGGAACAGATAGATTAATTTCGAGAGAATTGAATCAGTTAAGATTTTTTGAAGCATGGATTCTAAGTTAGACTTAGAAGTGGAGCATGTGCTGGAAGGCTGCTTTCCTCTCAAAAGCCCTAAATATCTGCCTGTCATGAGCTCATTTTTTGCCTCTCATTGAAGGGCAAGATCCCTACCAGGGAGAGAGGGAAGGAAAGCAATGTGTGACAAGATTATAAGCATAGAAACAGAGCTGTTTCCACTTTGCAAAATTATCAAAGAAACAAAAATAGCTTGTGTGCATTGTGAAAAAAGTCTTACTGGATTTCAAAAGTGATAGAAATAGCTCTAAAATGGTCTAATTTTTCTGGTGAATAAGTACTTTAGTATTGATTTCAATATATTTTGCTCATTTTCATCTGATGAAAATTTGGCCCTGAGTCTCTTTGATCTCCTATTTTGCTGCAAAATAATCAGAAAATTAATGAAATGTTATTAGCCTAAGCTTACACTGGAAATCTATTTCTTCTTGCAGTCATGCAAGTTTTTTCCTGGCAAGTATCATTACTGAAGCTTTATTAGGAACTGTGAAATAGGAAACTTTGAAATAGTTTTCTTTTTAAAATATCATCCTCAAATTTCATAATATGTTTTTATTTTCTCCATAAATAATGTCTTTGATATTTCTATTAAAGCAAATCAAAACAGATACAGAGCTAACCACTTCTTCAACTCAATTGATTTTAAAATATTGGGTAAGCATCAATATTCATCTTGGAAAGGAATCAATTTTGATTGATAGCTATATCTTTAAAGAGCATCTTTGAGAAGATGCAGCTTACCAAGATGTATGTTTTGCTATTAGATGCAGTTAATCAATATGTGAGTTACTTGCCTGGCTATTTAAAAGAATAAGGGTTTTGTCATAAATTACATGTACTGTAGCTGGAAAGTTACAAGGCTGTGCAATCACACTGGTAATCTTTTCTCATTTTTCTTTTCTTGAGCATTTACACCTGTTTTTAACTCAGAACCCAAATCCAAATGAAGTTGGTAAAATTAGGACTAAGAGCTCAGAATACTTTTAATATTTCTAAATTGATATTTAAAATATGATCTCTGTAACATAGTCTGTCACTCTGGTCTTATGATCTCCTGCCCAAAACCAACATAACATCCTTGTTAATTTTCTTGTTCTTACATGCCTTTGAGGACAAGACCAAGCTGCTACAGGAGGTCTCATTTAACCTTCAGCTAGAGGACCAGCCATCCAGGGGGAATACATAATTCCTTTTTGGTGACTATAAATTTGCGAACAGTATTTTTATTTTTTAGCTAGTCCAAAATCCTCCAAAGGTATCCCTGAAGGGATGCCATTCTCTCTTCTTCTTGGTCTGACTTTGAAATGTTCTATTCTCACATGACAACAATTATGTGGTTACTCATTTATTAGTATGTCTAAAGAACATATAATATTAGAGATGAGCCTAAGCTTGAGGTCTTCTTTAGACTGCCTCTGTCAGACCTTGTGATATGCTCTCTCCAGCCATAAGCACAGCAGATAAGGTGGTTCTGATTGTTTAAATGAACTTATTTCACCTGAACAGAATCATTTGCCCAAGATCAGGACCAGGAAGGAAAATGAAGTGGCAGTGCTGTGGCAAATACTCAGGAATTCCTAGCACAGACAGGGAGCTGGGAACTGGAGGACACCGCAGGACATCTTGAGTCTTAAATATTAACCAGATGTTACAACGACCATCTGCAAATTAGTTTTTTATTCTGCCAGTATTCTGTCATGGACAGCTCCCACTTCAACCTGGGAACTACAGCCAGTGAAGGCAGACACTTCTGTAACTGCCATCAATGTACACCGCTGCTTATTCTGGAAAGCATCAAAGGGAAGGGAAGTGCAGAACAGTTTCTTCTTCTTGATCTATCCTCGGATGCAGGAATCTCCTAGTCTTTGTAAAATCTATCTCCAGGATCATTGCAGGAGTGAAGGCCAGTCCTGACTTTTGAGCCACGGCTACACCATGGAGGTTCCCTGTGACTGGTGGTGATCCTCTCTAGCTGTAAACTGTTAGAATGGTCCCAGCACGGTTTATTCCCAGAACAACTAGCTCTCACCAATAGCAGCTCCCAGGTTTAGAGTTGGAGTTGGCATGAGCCACTAAGATAACAACTGAGCTATTTGCCTCTATCGAGACAGCAATAGTGAGCTGTTTACCAGTACTTACCATGTTTTGAAGGCTGAGGAAGTGTAATTAACATAGGTTTGGTTATAGTATGGATTTATCCTTTACCCTAGAACTACAAGTACCAGGTTACCACTTGCAGCTCTTGGTGGGCTGTAGAAGACTGTGCTGCAGTTGCCCAAGTCTCTATAAGCACAAACAGGCATGGCTAATTCTCATGGTGGTCAGAAAGCCCATGTGCCTTGGAATGATCTATTTGTTAATATATTCTTCACTGCTATTTTAATATAATATTCTTTTACTTAAATGTTACACATATTTTTAATTAATTAATATGTCATTCCACTGTAGAAGATTACCCAAATCTGGAGGTTATTTCTATCTTGATAAATTTTTTTATGCTGGAATTCATTTGTGGATTGTTTGTTTGTTTTTTTGTTCACTTATAACACTATTAGCTACTCTTTGCATATTTTAGTTTTATTCCCTTCAGTTTCAGTTATTGTTCATATCTCTGCCATTATTTTGTTCATTTACTTTCCTGCTTGCAGTTGAGTGCACTTTTCAATGCTGCTTTGTGTTGCTGAAAAGAAGACCTTACTTTTAATCAGGAAAAGGAGGAATATATTTCCTGTGTTTATACTCACAATGTTATTTTGGCATAAAGTTGAGCATGGCCTGTGTTGCTGGTCCACAACTTTGTAAAGGAAGAGGTAGCAATCAAAGCACTGAAGGAGAGAACACACAATACAAAGTATGGACACAGCAAGCTCTTGATTCTACTGTATGAAAGTGTATCATTCAGCTCTCCCCTGGGGTTGCTATTTGTTTGCCAACCCAGGTGGCTGTGATGTCTGTCTTTTCCCATTCCAGTTGATTTATCAGGAAAATTGATTATGCATTATGTAGCTGAGGCCAATTATCTGTCATGTTTTCATGTTGTCTCTGATTCACCCCTCTCAATTTGCTGCCTCTTTTTTTGTACTTAGCTTGTTAGTTCGTTTGGAGAGAAAACATATCTTTCTTTGCTTTCATACCACACAATAGGATGAAATACTAGGCCTTGAGGTAGGGTTTCTGGTGTAAATTTATAAAAATTATTTCATACAAAATAGATTTGTTGTTTGCATTAAGTGTTATAGCATAAGAACTGAAGGGAAAGTTACATTCTGTTCACTTGAATCAACCAGAGAAAACGTTCAATATATTTTACCTCAATGAGAAAGTGTTTCCAAGTATTGTACTGCTCATGGCAAAACTTTCCAACCTCTTTATGGATGGGATGGTATATCTAGGTTTCTTAATATTTTAAAATTACATGAAAGTGCCAACTTTCTATGTCAAGTTTTAATAGTTTAATTCTTTTGCCTTTAAAAGATGTTAACTCGTTTGGATTTCTAAGCCTGACTGATTTTTGAGATGGACATCTGAAGTCAGACTCTAAAGTCAGGGCAGAAGAATCCCAGCTATATAGATTGATAGTTCCATCCTGGAGGAAGAATCTCCTTGGATCTAGGTATCAAGATGCAGATTACTCATTGGAATTAAAGATTCCTAAAATTGTAGGATTCTTGGGTTCTAGTTTAGCAAAATTTATAGGGAGGGGATAACTTTCCAACATGGTTATCCTTGCCACATTAACAGGTCTGATGGAAAGTGTGATTGATGATGTACATTTCTCATCTGGATCCCAGTGTGATTTCTTTTATAGATTGAAAATAGTGCAGTAGATGCTAGCCACGTTGCCACCTGGTACGTCTAAGCTATGGGGAATCATTTGTGACATTACTGCTACTATAGAGGCTTTTTTCAACTCAACAGAAATTCAGTTCAGTTCATGGAAAAAGCTTTTGAGTCTGAGTCATTACTCCTAGGAGGTTTGCCAATGCAGTTGAGACTTCTGGGAATATTTTGCAGTCCCTCGGAGCAGTAGTTTTATTCAGATGCTTTGAAACTCTGACTATCCACCGTGTGGTTCCCTGGTCTGTTGTTTTAGTAGAGCCCCAACATAAACTAACATCCTCCACTTGTGCCTACATAATATCAGTTTCTAAAGAAGTGAAGAAATGCAAGAGTTGTTGAATTTCAACTGCTGAGTTTTCAGAATATCAGTCACATTCTTTTAGATATTATATATGAGGAAGATTTAATGTTTAGTACCAAATTTACTTGTTTGAAGACATTTGACATTATCTGGGATTTTAATTTGGAAAAGGGATACAACAAGATACTGAAATCACAATATAGCAATCACACCGTACAGTGAAATCACATAATGAACACAATTCCCATTACCAGTCTCTGTATGCTGGCATGGCACAGGGCATTCCTGGTTGTTGGAAAGGAATACATAGCTTGAAGTCAGCTCAAAGCTGTTGCGCTCTTCAGAGTCACTTCCACTATTTGCTCAGTATTTGGATTTTTGGGTTGAGCCACATACACATCTCCCTCGTGCTGGTCTGTCTGGCTCAGGAAGATAATGCTTTCTATTGATTTTAGAGAAGTCCATTTATGTAACCAGCTGACCCTCAACTGTTACAGCCATTTATCTACAATATAAGGCGATGCACTGATCCACTTGGTGTTGAGGTAAGCTCAGCTTCCTATGTGGTAGCTGGGGCTACTTCCAGAATTCTTTTGTGAGCTTCTTGGGTTCATCATCCTTGTCTGTCTTTTCTGAGCTTTATTTCATGGCAGAGGTTCATTGATCGATCACGCAGGATCAGCAAATTGCAGCAAATATTCTTGGAGGAACAAAAAGAAAATGTTAAGTGATTTGTATGTGCATCTCTCCCTCTTTTCTTAACAAGTCCAGATGATCACATTCAGATAACAAATCTGAAGTTTGTAAAATTCACCTTTTTGGTCAACTCTTCTGGAACACAGAAGTCCTAATATGGAAATCTCATCACTAGATAAACAAAAATATGATACTGCACAGAGGAAAGGTGAAGATGTCAGTCACATAAATAATTCCTTCTATTACATCATTAATTGTATGATAACCAAAACAAAGGCTTGCTTTTAAATATTTTATAAAGATATCCATTAAATGCTATCCAGTTATTACAGAGGAAGTAGAGAATAACTGAAAAGAATTAAAACTTTTAATTTATATTTCAAATTTAAGATGTTTATCCAAAGATCTAGAGGCGACTGCATGCACAGATCTTCATACCATTGTACATAAGGTACCTAATAACAGACAAATAATTTTTTTTAAATCTCCACATAATTTGTAGAAAGAATGCAAATCGAGTTGACTGGCTTCCTGAGGCAAAACAGAAGATAAAACTTTATGCAAAGCTCAACATGATCAAAGGGCAAGGATATTTTCAAGTATTTCTATTTCAGTAGTTATGGGCTTACTTGTCTATGTATGTAAATTGCAAAACAGGATAGCTTTTTATTCCCTGTATTTTTGCAAAGTGTCCTTATGCAGTTCTCATGTTTGATTTTTTCTGTTCAAGACAGTGTTTTGATATGATTGCAGTGCTTGGGATTTGTTTTCAGTTTGGGTTTTTTTTTTATTATTTTTTGGGTGTTTTTTCTCCGAAAGGGGATAATGAACACTGAAATGTCACTGCATTTTAATTAATGTAGGGTGTTTTTTTTTTTCCTCCACTGAATGCAGTAGAAAAAAAAATTTAAAGAAACTGTACTTTTTGTAGACGTCCATTTACTTTCTCTCACATTAGAATACATTGCTTTCTTAGTAAATAGGGCATAGATATTTCACTTTAAATAAAAGAGCTTCTTCATTCCATTGGTAATTTTTGGTAATTTTTGAATAAGAAAGACTGGAAATAGAAATGTTAGATAAGACACAATTTTGCAGAATATTGAAAACCAACTGATTCAAAAAAGATGAGAAGGAAAAGAGGGGCTGTGAGGTGTTCTCCTCAGTTCTGTAATGTGGACTGATTTTCTCACATTCTAGTAGGGCTAAAATAGATGACTGCCTGCATAGGTACCTTCAAGACATGTAGTAATGAGATGATTATATGTTAAATATAGTGCAGGCAGCAAGCCTTTTGGTGGACAAAATCAAATTTTCAGTTCATCAAGCAGGTCAAGACACTACAAGGTGCCTTGCCCAAGTTCACTGAAGCATTTATTGTCTTTCCAAACTGTTAGGTGGTGTAGCACCCAGGGAGGGATTTTTTCTGCCAGATTACCCCCAGGCAGTTTACAGACAAACTGTGAGATAGCTGTGGTACCTTTGAGAGAGCTGAAGGTGGGACGAGTTGCAGGCTGCATGACTGCAACTGGGACAGTGTTTTACAGGCAGCCAGGATGCAGACATTGGGTTGTAGCAAGACTCTCCGGAGTTAGCTTCTACCTTGTTTTTGTGTCTGGGATTCTTCCATTTCTCCTTTGTGACAGCCTATATTAAAAAAAATATAAATTGGCAAATACTAAGCTAGATGTCTGCCTGAAACAGATATATGCAAGGGGTTTTTTATGATGGCTGTAAACTAAATATATTAATAGACAATTAGCTTTTTGTGATGACACAGATTTTAGGGCTTTAGAATGAGAGGATTGCTTCTCAAAATCAAAGTTTACAAAATCTAGTATAGTGTGATTGCTGTAATTAATAGTTTTTACTAAACCTAACTAAGTTCCACTGTTTTTTTTTTTCCAAGTAGAAAAGCACATGCATTCCCTAGAGAGTGGAGAACTAGTGAGGTATCATTTTCTGCAGGATTTATATTCTTCCTGTTTTGAAAAATCTTGCTTTTATGACCAGGACATTTATTTTCTTATGAGTGGCATGAGGTTACTACAGCAGTAGCCTTAGTTATGTCCCATTTCTTCTGAAATACTTCCTACAACTATGAAAAATATTCTCCTTTTACTAAGGAACTAAAAGGCAATTTTTCAACACAAATACTATAGAGTTTTGCTGGTAATTTATGCAATCAAGTAACTGTTCAGTTTCACAAGCCTTAAACTACCACTGAAAAGACTCTCATCTACTAAGTTTTGCTTCTAACTGAATTCTAGTATCCTCTTGGATACAGTGATCACTTTTTTCTCAGCTTTCTCACAGGATGGCATTCTTTTTGCTTAGAGATGCCAAATAGTTGATGAGTGAAGGGTCTTCCTTTATTTTGTTTACTTTAATTCACTTTCTGTTCTATAGAAGATACACTTTCATAATATTTACATAATTATCTCCATCTTTTGCCCAGTTGCCACATTCGGAAACCTGACAGAGTAAGATGTTTGAGCAAATTAATTGCTTTTATCTATGGCTTATCAGTTTATCAGGGCAGACAGAGAGTTTAATACAGCGCTACCCTCACGGTTGCTTTGGGGATACTTAGACCTAACAATCTTAATCTCATTTGTAAGTGCCAGCAATAGCGTGATTGAATTTGATTTCTTTGCATCTGCAGGCTTCAGGAGGAGTGGTATCAGGGCAAAAGGAGGAGAATATAGCTGTAGGGTTTTGATGCAGTGTGGGCTGATATAGTACCCTGAGCTTTAGCACATGCTTAGTAATGTATTGTGGTTGCTGGCTTGGGATTGTCATGAGAAATATAAACAGCCAATTTAGGAAAGATAGAGCATTATCTGATTTAGCAATATTGCATGAGAATGAATAGTTATGCAAAAAAACTTTGGGAAGATTTATGAAGTTACAGTAATAATGCATTTCAACAGCTGACAATTATCATCATGCTGTGCAACAAGTGTTCCACTTCTGTTGAATTTCTGGTGTTTGCCTGCGTTTGGATATTTACTTCTTATTTTTATAATTGTCTTGGTTCTGGACATACACTGTAAATAAATATGCCCAGGTAAAAAAAAATATGTGTTTAACATATGCTTTTTATACCTTAGCTAGTTTGAGGGTTGGTTGTTTTGGGTTTGTTTGTTTGTCTGTGGGTTTTTGTTTGTTTGCTTGTTGTTGTTTTTTTTTTAATTCTGAACATTGGGGGTGAGACCATATTGGGGAAATACAAATCATTAAATGATTATAGTTCAGTAAAATGTAAGAAGTTTGTAAAATACTACTATGCAGTGAATCTGACAGGTGTATTATAGCAACAGTAAGAATGAGGCTGTATGTATTCTCTTTCACAAGGGAGGCATAATATAAGCATGGGTTATTTGTTGCAAGTACACCAGGGTTTCTGAGAATCAGTGTTATTAAAATCATGTTTTTTTTATTTTTCTTGACATTAACTACTGTAAATTCATAGTGATAAAAAAAGACTAAGTTATGTCTGAGTCTAGCTGCACATGGGATTTCAACATATCTGGTGACAATATTTAATAATCTGTATGGGTGCATCTGTGAATGTGCATGTATTTCACTAAAACACTATCTTAGAAAGGTAATCTTTATTTCCTCTCCCCTTCATATGATTCTATCATATCTTGTGGTGGTACTTTAATCCTAAACTGAGCTTTCCTGAACAAAAGAGCTCAAAGCTGTCGCATATACTCTGTCTTGAACATTATCAAGTGTGTTTATTTAGTTATCAGCAACACAGTGTAGTAAAAGGGGACAGATGTAACATGGAATTGGTAGCAGTGTAGTAGCATAATGAACTTCAAACAGAAACAGGAGCTCTGCAGCACCTCAAAGGCAACTAGAGTTGTTTGAAGTGTAACTTTCATTTAGAGCACTAGACCCAGATTAGCAAATCTGATTTAGTTTTCAAAGTGGCAGTCACACTTCAAACAAGCCCAACTGTTTCTGAAGTATGTGTGTGAAGATTAGGTAGCAAACCTTTCTCTGGCATAGCCGTGTAGTAAATATTTTAAATGGAATTTTTAAAATAAATAAATGCCTGTGTTTGTCGGTTTCTGAATTTCGCTTTTTATGGAGAAACATGGATAGTGTTATGTGGAGTCATCTGTGTTATGTGAAAAATGAACAAAGCTTTCTTGTCATTCATATATTGTGCAATATTTATGTGAGGTGATCCTATGCATACGTGACTGGGTCTGGCAAAACATATAACAAAACTGAAGGATGTGCATGCATTTGTCATCAGAACAGATAACTCACCACTTCTTAGAAGTCACAGACTACGTCCCAGTTTTGGAGAACTGTTCTTCTGGTAGTAATGCTGTTCTCTGGCATTGCATAGGCACTACTCACATGCTTAAGAACTCAATGACAAGATGTGGACAAAGGTGTGTGAATTGCCTGGGCTCTGAGCAGAATCAGCCTCTGGACCACCTATTTAGTGGGCAGCTAAACATTTTATAGCTATTGAGGCTATATTTTGGTGTAAATGTCTTATTTATTGATCACAATCACTGGAGTCCTACAGAGCTCTTGCTTAGAAGTATTTTTCTTGTATGTGGAACTACTACTCATACTCAGAAGTACTGTGTATAGAAAATGTAATTTGTAATTTTTTTTTCTCCTTTCTTGAATTCAACACGTTATTGAACATCAGTGAAAATGTCCTTTCATTAATATTTATGATTTAGTGTCCTGTTTTTCTGAAAGCAAAAAGGCTCTAATGGTTTTGCCTACTCATAATAAAATCCTTTAGGAAAAAAAAATATTTTAACTACTGGTGTTTATCAACGTCTTTTTTCAGTGAAAACATAGGTTTACTCTTTACATTTTCAGAATTGAAAAACCTCCAAGTGTTTTTCATCAATTACCCTGTAGTTTAAAAAAAATCATTAAAACAACCAAACCAAAAGAGCCAATATCTGAACGTTAACATGCTTTGAAGATGTTTTATTATTCTTTATTTTCAATATGTGAGGTGCAGACATTAGTCAGATTGTTGTTGCTTGTGTGATTTCCAATACAGAAGATGTCATTCCTTAATTTGGTGTTCTTGCCATCTGTAACTGCATTGTGTATTTTTTCTCAAGGCAAAGTCTATGTCAGTAATTACCAATTCATCATATTTACTGATGATGGACATCTGCAACTAATTATCTTGTTTTCTCCACTCAAGTTTTTAAATTTCATTACAATAGTATAGACAAAATGACAGATTGCTGTTAAAAATCTCAGTATATATAAAAAGGTTTGAGAAAATTTTAATGTTACTAATATTGTACAAAAAAAAAAAAGTGCCAAATGTTCTATTAGATTGCTGGAAAGAGCAAAGTTGGGATTCCTTGGCAAGATAAATATTTGTACTTTGTGAATATTAAATAACTGTGTGGACTAACTGGAAAGAGAGCAAGTCAACATATGAAGAAAAAGTCACATGTTTTCTGTTATCAGACAGAAAGCAAGTTAGTGAAATCCATGGCTTAAATTATCTACAGCAGGTGCATCAAGGAAGTACTACATGCATATGCAATATCATCATAGAAGTCAGTATGTACTGTAGTCACCTAAGTTAAAGGATCTGCAAATAGAAAGTAAAGTGGAATTTACAGCAGTGAGACTGTATATATTAATTCATTGTCATGGACTAAAAAAAATGGAAATACCTTGCAAATGTCATTTATTCCACCTTCATTCTTTAAAACAAGACCATAAACCCTCATGAACAGTTATCTCAAAGTGTGTGTTTACACAATTCCTGCACAACCAGGTTTGCTGTTTAATTATTCTCACAGAGGTTTTTCCTGATGCTGCCCTGAATTTCTTTGTCTGCAATTTAACTTTATTGTGACTCTGGACACTTGTCTTATTGTCTCCCCCAAGAGCAAAGCTCCCCATGCTGCTCCAGTTGAACACTAACACCTAGAAGAATGGGATAATTACTAATAAATTGTATTTGTTATTTCCACAATTTTTTCCAAGGAGCAAGTGTGGTGAGGTGATTGACACCAGTGTTACCAATTGTAAAGTGATTCCTGATCATAAGTTTTATTTGGGAATTTTATTTACCTCTTTCACTAAAGCTTTAGTTCTGCTGGGACAGGTCAGACCAGAAGAGGTAGCTTTCCCTGTTGCCTTTATAGAAGCCCTGTATAGAAAAAAAAAAAAAATAAAGAATTCAAAGTGCAGATCCTTTCAACCCAAAAGAGTCATATTGTAGCCATGATGGATCAATCACATCCTAAAAATAAGTTTATTCATCTTGCCACTCTTGGGTGACCAGTTTGGATATTGAAATCTAATATTTGCATACTCGAGGATCAGTTAGCAATTAATCTTGCCCAGATAAAGATCAGATGTAGTTTATGTGAAGAGATCCCTTGGTGGATAAAGTAAATTAGTAGACTACATTTTGTATAAATCTTTTTCTGATAAAAAGAAAAACTCCAACTTTTTAACTTGGTGTTTTGTTGGGGGTTTTTTGTTTGGTTGGTTTTGTTTGGGTTTTTTGTGTTTTTTTTTCTTTGTTAGAATCTAGTATGATTAATGTTATCAAGTTTGGAGATTACTTAACAGAATTAAACATGTTTGCATTTTCTTCTTCCTTCTCATTTGCTGTAGTTTTACATTGAGTAAATTAATGAAAAAAATATGTGAAACTGGAGAACAGAAAAAATCTGACCAAAAATATTACTTTTTAAGCATATTTAAAATATTAAATTATTTCATTTCAGTTTTCTAGCATCAAATTCTGAAAGGGGAAAAATATTTTTCTGTGGAAGGAAAGGTGTATTCTGAATCAGAACAGGAGACTTGTTGACTGATTATTAATAACTGCATGTGTGATCCTAGATAAAATTTACCCAGAGACAATGCTGAGGAAGAAGAGAAGGAGACAAGTGTCAGGACAGTTACACAAAATGAAGGAGAACGAAAGTCACACTGTATTTTGTCAAGTTTGCCTGGAGGAAAACAACAAGTTGCTGTGTGGATAAGCAAATCGAAGCTAGAGAAGTAGAGTTTGAAAAGTGAGTCAGAGATGCTAAAAATCAACTAGACTAGTAAGCTGGAATTGGCAAAAAAATAAGTTGTGCCTTCCTTATTCAACATTATAATACAAGAACTATTCTGTTTACTGGTGAGTATATATTGCTTCTTATAGTCTACCCTTCATATATCCTCTCTGTCAGGATTTATTTTAGGTTATTTCTTAGGGCCATGTACTGACCTCAATCTGCCTTATAATGAGAGTTGTATGTAAGCATTGATGTGCTGAAGCCATTGTACAGTCTGTAAAGCACTTCAATAATTTCCATATTGTCCAGGCTTATTCTCTTTCTAAATCTGTGGGGAAAAAAAAAAGTAGGATGATAAGCATAAAAAAACCCTCTCTGCTGGCAGTGGGAGGTTGTGGTCTTGTAATTCAATGTAGCAATTTATTCTGTGCTTATTCTACTGCTCTGTGACCATTTCACATATTTAATATTTAAATATCTGGAAAAATCTAAAACTGATTAATTGGAATAAAATCAATACCATTTTCCATAAAATTATTTTGAAAATTAGTCATAGTCTGTAATTTGAGACCATATTTTTCTCTTTCTATATATTGAAAGATGATGAATTTCTAACGGTGGAGGAGTAAATTGTCATCAGTCATGATGCAGTACAATATTTGATCAATCAAGGCATAGCAGTAGAAATATCTGTTATGTTAAAAAGAAGTCTTGAAAATAATAATACACTTGGAAATAATAATATACTCTAGTTTGCAACATAACTATATCTGCATATTATCTATGTACTTTTAGAAAAAGTAAATATCAATGTCTAAAACAAAAGCATTAATTATTAAATGGATAAAAACTTGATGATGTAATTTCCCTTATTATATAGCTCACTCAGTTCTGTACTTCAGTAGCATGATTTGAAGAAAAAAATCACTACAGCCCCAACTAACCCCACTTCCATCCCACTTCTGAAAAGTGTACTGCCACAGCGTTGCACAGGTAACACTTCTACAAAATACAGTCCAGTGTGTATACTAAGACATTCTGAAAATGTCTTAGTTTACACATTGTAAGCCAGTCTGCAGTTTCATCCTACACTGTATGTAATACTATGAGCTATTTAAAAGTCACACACCTGAATTACAAATTCAGCTTTATTATGTTTACAGATGTTTATATGAGTGATGTTTTATCCCATCCCTTTTCAGTAACAGTACGACAGATGTTTAATTGGATTATAGGTCCTCTGTGCCTCAGTGTTTTACCATCAGTCAGGAACAAAGCTCTAAACACACAATTAGTGCTGTTTTCAAAGTAACAGAATATGTTACTGTCATTCACCGTGATATCTATCCCAAACTGAACCTAGTTTACATGATCTGCAAAACAAGAGACCTTTAAATTTTCCATCTGCCTTTTTTTAAGTGTGAAAAAAGAGACTAAGTTCATTCTTGTGCATAAATATGAGAGAATGACTAGTGTGGTATAATTGGATTTGTTACATTATAGTAATAGAAAAAAGTAGGCCATATTTTTATAGTTTTTAAAATTTGCATTTTTCTAAAATGGTTGGAGCCTGTCCAGCCCTTTTGAAGCCTCAAGCATTATAGTGTGATACGAAGGATAACAAATAAATAATGTTGAATTTTTGTCATCTACTACCTTGTGTTTCTTAAACTCACATCTCTTATAATTTGAAGAGTCTCACAGAACACAGGAAGTTTTAGATAAAGAAAATTCTGTTTCTGGTTCTATCATGCCTTTTTTATTTTCTTCTAATTTACTATTACTGTGTTTTAATGGAGAATGAATTTTAGTGATCACTACACAACAGATAATACAGAGCAGCACATCTAAATTACTTAAATAGAGGAAGTGGAAAAATATTAAATCACCAGGTTACATACTTTATTCAGAGGTTTTCCATTTAAATTCCATTAAAATGACAGCTAGTGTCATGTAAAATTTACATTTTTACATGACAATTTTCCAAGCTAATTTGGGAAATTATGCAAGAGAGGTTTGTGTTTGGGCTGTTTGGCACTGTTTAGAGAGTTATACGTGTCATTGCTTGTGGCTGTACTATGAAAACCACATAAATTATATTTACCATATTATTATTAACAATGAACATTTGAGACAACTGACACCAAACCCATGTGTCTAAATCATAGAATCATGGCCTGGGTTGGAAGGAACATTAAAGATCATCTAGTTCCAAACCCTCCACAAAAGACAAGAGCCTTTTACTAGATCAGAGTGCTCAGAACCCCATCCAGCCTGGCCTTGGACACTTCCAGGGATGAGGCAAATCTTGTATTCAACCTGGTTTAGAATCAAGGAATATTACTATGTTTCCTCTGTAGCAAGATAATAAACAGTCAATTATGTTCAGAATTTTTTAGTGTTTTGTCTTGTTAATAAGAGCCAGCAAGGATGAAGTCTGTGTTCTGCCAAAATCGCTAAAATAAATACTTGGTCATTTAAAAGGTGTGGAGAGTTTCTAACAGTATTATAAATGAAGGAATAATAAGCAATGAAAGAAGGTCCTTTTTTATTATTATTATTCCCACAAAATTAGATTGGATGAAAACATTAAAAATTAAAGGTTAAAACTGAGGGAATTGTGGGAGATACTGATTTTCTATAAATGAATTACATCTAAATTTGTAGGAAAGGAAATCTGCTTGCATAGCTTGTGTTGAGTGTAAAATGAAAATGATAACACCTTACAATTCTTTTTCCATGCAGAGATTGGTTCACTCTTTCATTCCTGAAATTAACTGTGGTTCAAAGATGGAAAATCCAGAGGAGGAGATTTTAAACTGAATTTTATGGATCTTTAATTTTTTTACTAATATTACAAAATTGCTACTTTATTTCTGTATTTTTTTCCTGAGGATAATAAGAAACAGTATTTCCATTTCAGCTCAATGTGGACTGGATCGTAAACTGAACAGTTGAGCATCACAGCTATGAGATCTCATAATTTCTGTGGCATACCCTCAGCTTGGAGACTAGTTATATATGTTTTATACATACTTGATCATAAAAAAATAAACATTGCAGGCCTTTCCTGGGAACAAGCAAGGAAAGCAGCATTTCTTGAGCCATTCCCTAAAGGCAGAAATTTATTGGTAAGAGAGCTGTACTATGCCTCCCCTGCCCAGTCCTGCTGCCAGCACATCTGGCAGCTCTGCCAGCCTTCCTGTCCCAATGGCATCCCTCTCTCCCAGGCACTCTCCAGTCTCTTCTCCAACTGTATTTCAGCTGCTTTACCAGGGGAAGTCCTTGACTTTTGTTTATTTGTAAAGCCTAGTGATCCTTTCAGTGGCTACAAATTTCTGTTGAATTGGTTTTCAAGTCTTAGTGTTGTAGCCCAAGTATTAAAAGAGTAACAGCAGATAAGATAGGCTCTGAGATTATGTTTATTCACATGGGGAAAGCAATGGTCTTTCTCAGGTTGTTTATCATGAAAAGAAATTGTTAACATCTTGATGTCATGGTATAGTACAAAAACAAAGCAATCAACTGAGTAATTTTCATAGTTTTAATTCACTTCAGTTCTTAATTAGCATTATAGCCGCACAACTTCTACATAAGCTTTAAGAGTGCAGTTGTGCCTGTCAAATCATATTAGTTATGCAATAGATATTACCTTCGGGGCTCCCAAAGTATGACTGACCGTCATGGTCACTGACCATGCAAGATTTCTGCTGCAAACAGTAAATCCAGATGACTGTATTCCCTTGATCCCTGTGTATGTAGGAGGGAATTGCATGAGCAGAGGTCATTATCACCACATGTTATTTATTACATAACTGAATGTCATGGTTAAAAAAAAATAAAATATTTCCTTTGTGCAGAACCTGTGGGAAAAATCTGTTTCCATGAGTGCTGGTCACATCTCAGGGATACCTTGCATAAAAAGGATATATTTAAAATAATTTTTATGTGTATTTTTGGAAGTATTAGATGAAAAACAAGTCGTGAGGTGTTATCCTAGTTATTAATTCATCAAAGCAGGTGTGACAGAAATTTGTGAAGCTCTGGAGCAAACTCAATTTTGCTTGTAGACTTTCCCAGTAAAAGGCTTATGGTATAAATACAAGGAATAAAGCCCTCCTTCTGTCATGATTCAATTCAGAGAATTCAAAGCTCTTGATGACTGAGTAGTCTCTAGTACTTCAGATGAAGTTGTCCACTTGAGCTCCAGGCTTATGAAGAGGTTACTGTTTGCTGTAAATGCTGGTACTGCAGATATGTCAAAAGCACGGAGAAATTTCAGAGAGCAGCAGCAACTGAGTAATTAAAAGGCTTGAAGGAACCAGGTTACTGACTCAAGTAAGAAGGTCTAAAACACTGGACACAGGTAGCCTAGCTAAGGTAGATGATAATAGATGATATGAATATAAGCTGAAGGTATTTCAAGACTGATATAGTGTTGTATTAGGTAAGGAACTCTCTGAGAGCAGAATTTTGAGTAATTATTTGCTTATAACCCAGTTAAAACTTATGCTGATGACAAAAAAGTGTTCCAAAGAAAAAACTCCGTGCTGCTCAGCAAACTAGTAAGAGCTTCATTCCTTGATTATTTGTGATTATATTGACCAAAGCCTTAGGGATTGTACTGCTGGGAGCAGGCTTGCCTTGGCACAGTAAAGATGTACAATTTGATAAACTTGTATCTTTTTCTGTTTCCAAGGAAAGCAACAAAAGCATGTTGTCAGACTGCTTTGCCTTACTGTAGTTTGGAACTCCATTTGTAAGTCACCAGATGATACTTGTTGTCCTTTCCACCACCTGTCACCCACCCGGATGCCCAAGCATATGCCAAAATGTCTATTTTAATTCCAGCTGGAACAATACAAAGAAATGAGAAAACAGAAATAGCAACAACATAGTACATAGATAAAGTTTATTCTGTGAGACTGTCAGAGTATTATAGACACTTATCCATGTGTATAAAGTGTATGTAAATTAGTAACAGGAGTTCTACCGTTTAGCACTACAGAGGAAGATGTGTGGGTTTGTGCTTCAAAATTCTCATGTAATCTGAGACCCTTATAACCTTAAGGACAGGAGGTTTTTAAACAAAATTCTGTACAGAATAACACTGCTGGAAAGGCAATTTCTGAAACCTAGATTTAGACCTACAGGTAGAAGTTTTAAGTATACTTTTGAAAAGTGAAGGAGGAGTTTTACAATTTAAATCTCATTCTAAAAGCTAAACTAAGGTCTTTAATATCAAAGTATACTGTATAGCCTTAAATGTTCCTGACCACTAGGATGTATAAAACAACTCCTGATTAGGAAGTATAACACAAAACATCTCTTTATGGTTCATGTGATCAATAGCTGGTGTCTAAAACAAAATCCATTGAGGATATCAGAATAAAACTTTCCTTCTTACCATGCAATTTGCATGGAGGTTTACTGTGAATCCAGTTCCAGTTGCTGAAACATGAAAAAAAAAAAAATTCACTCTTAGTTACACCATTAAGTCAGAATATCACTTGAAATTTGTTTGAATACTTTTTAATATTTAATACCATATACCATTAACTATTCAGAAACTTGACTGAAACAGAATGAGCCTACAAATACCCACCAAACCTCTTTTGAACAGCCCTTTAATTCAGATAAAAGCTGGTTTCTGCAGCTTGAGCAGAAGCAGCAAACCAAGCTCTTCTGAGATCATCACTAGCTTTTGTCTTAAATAAGTAGATTTAGTCTTAGCTTCATCCTACTTACTGATAAGATAAACCACCTGGGCATGTTTTTTTCTTGAAGTGCTTTCTTTTGAGGGGGAAGTTTAACTCGCTGCTTGTGAGCTGGTGGGTGTTCTTAAGAATTGACTGTTTTGGTAAAACTAAAATTAACTCAATATTTTAAAATACGAATACATCTTTGTTATGCTTCAATGCTGTTCATCAAGACTTTTTTTTTGTTTGTTTTTAGGGGTTTTTTTGAAGACATGTTCACAAATTTTAAAGGCTTTTCATCCTTTACTGTTTTCATGAGCCATGTAGCATCCCTTTGCTGTAAAGGATAAACTTAACCACTCCAGTTTAATACATCTTGTGCCTGTCAAAAATACACACATATGGAGTGAAACCTTTTCATTACTGAAATTAATGACAATTCTATGACTATGCTTTGTTTAGGCAAACAATTTATGTGCATTGTGGAAGAGTACAGCAATGGTAGACATTTTGACAACTGAAAGATGTGGGTTTAGAATACTTATTAGTTGCATGTAAAGAACTTCACATTGGAAGCAACTTAAAATCCATTTTCCTTTTAGGTTAATTCATAGGAAACATTCTAACTAATAAACATAAATATTGTTGTGAGTCATCACAGCCTTTCTCTGTAATGCCTAAAGACATTTTAATAGTTAAATTCAAAATCAAGTAGAGATTTTTTCACAACACATATATTACTTATGTTGATCTGATATTAGATTTTGATCAGTGAATACCTTAACTTTTTCCTCCATGCCATATGGCAAAGGCTGCCTTAACAGAGATGCAAGAACACTCGCTAGGCTGGTATGTTGAGTTGAACCTCATTATGTGTGAAATGTAGTGTCTGTTGCTATGCAATTGGACAGTTCTGTTCTTCTTCTGGTAGAGTTCTGGCAGCTTATGTATGGGAGATGTTGCCATCATCTTGAACCTTCTTTTGTTTCTAAACTTAAATCAGTAGTTGCTTTTTATTAGATATGTCTAGACTTGAAATGGTTTTGGTAGATGCTGAAGCTAACATTTGCTATTTTAGTTTGTGTTGATGATTTCTAAATATTACTCAAATCCTCAAACTCTAGAATGCATATGGATTAGATTATTCTAGTGCTTACATGTTGAGTAACTTCATATATAATTTTATTCTACAGGAATTTGCTGCACTGACAAAAGAATTAAATGCATGCAGGGAACAGCTGCTTGAGAAAGAGGAGGAAATTTCAGAACTAAAAGCTGAAAGAAACAACACAAGAGTAAGTATACAGCAGAGCCTTTTTCTGGATATCATGTATATGTAAACTTATGTAAAAATTTAGATCTTTATCTAAATAAGGAGACAAAATTCCAGCATTTTAATAAGCAAATGTGTCTTTAAAGGTTCCAAGCAGCAGGACATATCTACTGTGGTGCAGTCCTGGAGGAAATGAGGGTATTAGCCAGATATATTACAAACATAATAGATTTTGTATATAACATTAAAAGGTCATTCAGTTTAAATGCTTTCTAAAACACAGGACTCATGCACCCTTCCAAGCCCCAGGACCTGCCTAAGTAGCCTGCACATATCTTTGTCTCTAATCAAGGCAAAAGGCAAGGTTACAACAGGCTCGGTTTTCCCTTGTGCCTTAGTTTTGATCTGAATAAGGATGAAATGAAGGCTGCCACACATACCACAGGCAGTCTGTTGTTTAGCTTAGATGCAGCCATGTGACCCTTGAAGTAAATGTCATTTGCCATACAGCTGAGCGGGGATTTCACCCTTAAATTTATCGTGTTCTACTTCAATCAGAAGATGTTATTCTGTCTGGGAACAAGAATGTATGTGACAGCACCTTCTGAAAATTCTCAAATTATGTACAGGACTGTTTTCAGAATAAAATAATTTGCACATGAAAGTGTCTGGGCAAAGGCAGAGATGATCAAGAAATGGAAGAAGGTAGAAATGGAGAAGGCTTTATGGTGTTTGTGAAAAGGTGTGAGGAGAGAGATGGAGTAGTCTCAGATCATACAGGAGTCAGGCTGGTAATGAACATATGAAGTAGATCTCAGAGGCTGAACACCAAGGATATTTGCTCATATCTGTATTTGATTCTTCTGTAACTCTTCCTGCTTTCCTCCTATTAGTAAACTAACAGCACTTTGATGCTCAGATAACAACTTTCCTTAGCTAATTTTCATTCTGAAGGGAATCTAACAAAAAGAACTGAGAGAGAGCCTTTCTCCTGCCTTTTTTCTGTACAACTCTAGCACTAGAGTGCCATAGATTTCAGAAATCCAAGGAAGGACATATGATACAGATGTATACAAAGAGGCAAAGCCTACCCATATACTTCCATGATATCCTGAGGGTGTGGGAAATGATCACATTTAGCACAAAATTCTTAGAGGCGACGGGTTTGGGGAATGGGATGGCAGACACATTGAGACCTATATTTTCTCCCGTGATTGTCACATATTTTGAGCAGTTCAAAATAACACCCACAAAAATAGAATTAATGAATTAATTGAATGATTAATTGGTTTGGAGACGCATGTAGGAATTGCACTGCATTTTCTAGCTTTAGCAAACTACCTCAGCTACAAATTGGAAGAACTTTCTAAGGCTGCTTAAATTATCAGTAACTTCTATATGTGTTAGTTATTTTAGTATTTAGTGTAAAAATGCTTTTTCGATTTCACTACAAAGCCCATCGAACACCAGCTTTAGTGTATTAAAACTGCACTGTATCACTGCCTAGTGTGAGTCTGATATAAGCAGTGCAGACTAGCAAAGATTCCAAGACAGCCAAGTAGCCAAAGATAGTCACTTGCCAAACAACTGAGAGAGAAAAGGAAGATGATTCAAATGCAAGTCTTCTCCTAAGTCAGACTGGTCTCTGTTATGGGCATTTTCCTTGGAGACCAAGAAGCCTAAAGATCCCCCATTCTTATGTTCCTTGTGTTATGTAAAAGAAAAATCAGTAAGAGATTTTCCAGGAGACCTATTGTCAACAAATGACATTAGTTTTGCTAACTAAGATCTATGTTATTAATGCAAAACAGCATTAATGTTTTTGTAAGAAAAAAAAGGCTCCAAATTTTTTCTGTAAATTTAGCAAAGATTCTAATAATATTTGGAGAACCACTGATACACTTTCTCAATGAGGAAATTAAATGGGTTTTTTCTTATATATAAAGTTAGTCCAACTAATGGTTCTTTCATCCATCCCTCCAACGTTCACACTTAACCCAGCTCTAGCTTGCCTAGAGGCAAGCTGGCTTACCTGACCTGACCTCCCAGGGCATGCTGATGTGTAACCACACATAGTGGAACTATTCACAACAACCACTTTTGTCCCAAGTAGCACTTCCTACTACTTTTAAATGGGGAGGCTCAGTTCCAAATTGCAGCTTCTGAATTTTTTAACCAACCTTTTATCTCTCTGGGGTAGCAATATAAAGATACTTTTCGAAGTACCTCCTGCTTCAAGCTAAAGATCAGCAGAAAGAATGAAAGTGGCCATTCTGTCAGGTTTTGAATACACATTAGCCTTCTAGCTCCCCTTTAAATTTCCACTTATGGCTAGCTGTCATAAGTGAAAATGACTTTCTTTACCCTAGACCCACACCTATGTGTTTCTTTATTCCTTGGCAATAGCCTCATGCAGTTTGAAAGTCACATAAATAAACACAACCCAAAACCAACGGCAAATATCCTGATCTCCCACTCTATGCCAAACTGCAGTAGTAGACCCTGATGGTGAGGTGTATTTGAGAGAGACCATGATACAATTACATTTCGAGGGACCCATACACTCCAGGGCTCAGCCAAAATACCAGAGATTAAACCTTAGCCCAATATTTAATCAAGTTCCTCCTCAATCCTTCTAGTAGCATTCTTAAGCAAAGCTTCCTACTGACCTTTTGCTGTTGAATATGTATTTTTACTGCCTATGGTAATTAAATTTTTCTGACATATTACAGTATAAATATTTTCATGTCAAGAACTTAGCTGACAACTTCATCTGTCAGTACTTGAGGCAAAATAGAAAGTGCAGGAGTGTATGTACAAGTATTGATTGGTGTGTCATTGCTGACAGGAAGACAAACAGGTTCTCTCTGGAAAACCATTGCATGGGACTTTGAAAATATGTACAAAAATACCTTAATAGAAACTCTTACAGTTATTTCTCTGGATATTCTCTAGCTAGAATGATCACCTATAGCATGTGGAAAGAGAGTATATTTTCTGAAGCTGGAAAACAAGTCAGTGTGATCTATCATATTATTTAATGGAGGTTATAAAACAGCACTACTTTGGCTGTGCTAAATTTAAATTAAAACTGAAAGATTTTTTTTGGTCTCAATCTGTATTCTTTAAAAGTAGAAAAAGTGTGTAGGATTAGCATATTAAATCAGAATATTATTAAGAGGAAATTTGGAGGTTGGTTTGGCAGCTGAAAAAAATCTCTTACAATACTGATATGGATTCATCTGACTGTGGTTTTTTCACTACAACAAAAAAGAACTGAAGACAAACATGCTTTTTGAATGTAGCATAATTTTTTACTTAAATTGGTCTGAAATATTTTTGTTCTAGCAGTATAGAAACAAGCAAAATTAAACCCATGCTCATGAATGAAACAGCAGCAACAAAGAGTGTCAAGATCTTTCTTTTGCTTCATACCTTAGAAGCTGAAACACTCATTAAAGTGAACAATAGGGATTTATATCTGATTTTATTCATATTTTATTTCCTCAATTCCTTATTGAATGGTTTATGAAACATTTTCAATTATGTACTTCAGGCTCATAATACATGTAGATCAGAACTTAACCCTATATTTTATGATTCAAATTCCCGTCTATTGTGTTGGGAAACTAAGAATATCTTTGAAAATATGGTTTTAACTACTTTATTTAGCTCATTTTCGTATAGGTCCTTTTAATTACATCAGTTTGATAGATGCTGAAACTGTGTCAGGCACTCTATTTCAGTTTTTGAACATGCTGATGTGAGTTCTTACAGTCTAAAAGCACTGTACACATGAAAATAAGTGCAGCTGTCTCCTGAAGTTCTGCAAATCCTAAAGCATTGTTTCACTAATGTAAGTGACAGTAAATGTCATTAATTTTGCCTCAATATTATGAAATATCCTCTAGATTCATGTGTTTAAGTGTCACAGAAGACAGTGTGACAATAGATAGTAAATGGTTAATCAATGCCTATGTTTTCAGGTAATCTGTGTAATCCAATAGTTACTATATCTGTATTTATTATTCTTATAAAACCCCTTTTCTTTTTTTTTTTTTTTAATTGCTTTGTATCATTATCCTGATTATTACTTTTTTTTTTCCTGCCTTTGTTTCACAAATGTGTGATTTCATTAAGGCTTTAGGTTGCTAGTGTTTTGTTTTCTGTACAGAGGGACAGACTTGGGACATAATGCTGTAGTTAGGCTTCAACTGTTTTTTCAAGGAAAGATTTTCACCATTAATTTACCAATATATCTATTGGAGGTCACACCAGCCAACCACAGGTGCAAAGCGGTTTCCACCACTGTGGAACAATGCTGAAGAAAATCACTGATTTTGTGACTGGGTTTAGTGATAATCTCCAGCCACATGTCTGTTTATTTTGCTTGTCTTCTTTGCTTGCACCAGAGAAGGAGATTCACTGAACAATGTTCATTCTAAATATAGACTGAAAGGAAATTCAGTTTTGCCTGTGCTGGTGATAAATTCGAAGCTGGACTTCAAAAGAGAATTGTCTTCTTAGTGGGCTACCCCATTCCTCCAAAGAATCCCTTAAGATAAGCCTGTTTCATTTTAGAAAGTGCCCTGTCTTTGTTTTTTCACCGTATTCCATTATTTATGATTCTCTTTCTCTCTCCATTGCCATCTGATGAATCTTTAATTTCTGCATTTATTATCCTGTTGTAAACTTTTTTTTATAAACTGTTTTGTTGAAAATAAAGGAAGTTAAAATATTTTATATTGCTTAAAATCCATGTCCTATAACAGTGTGAACTATACTGAGTCATGCCATTATCAACTTGTTGAGTAATCATTCCTAAAAAAATGTTTTAACTTCTTTTCCATATGTAAATCAGTGTCCAGGTAGTCATGATGGTATGATATAGTATAGCAGAGTAGGTGATAATCTACACTGATGTAGTTTATACCATTAAATTTAGCCTTACATTTCCATTTCACAGAAATCAATCACTTCCATAAGTGCTTTCTAAGTGATTTGAGAAATACAGGAAGCTGGGTATATTCTAACATTTTATCTTTTCTTGTTGATTTAGTTCTAGTTAACATTTTAGAGATGCTTCATTCATTCACAGAATATGCACTAGAGCATTTTTCAGTCCTCAAATCATTATTTTCATACATTTTTTTTATGCTTATAAAAAATCCAGAGCCCCAGAAACCAGCCCATTGATGTAAGATACAATTATCAGCATGGCATCTTGAACATCCTAAAATTTGCCCAACATAAGAGTAAAACTCACTTGTCAGATTATTTCATAATTCATTGTCAAGCTTATGCTTTCCAGTAGGAAAAGCATAGCAATAATGTGTGGGTGATTCTGTCCTACCTGCTGCCGTTGATCTTCATCTTCTTTTCTCTGCAAGCTGCCTGTCCCTCTGAGTGCTTGACAACTGTAACAGCTTGACACAGCGTGAGGAAGCAGGAAATGCTGAGCAGCCCATGATCACTATTAGTGCCAGAGTTTAATTGCAACATACTGAAATCCCTAAAGTTGTTTCTTACAATTCTTTTGTAGTTTAAATGAACTACCAATATTGCTGCAATGCTATTTCAACATGAAATCTAGCAGTGTTTTCACAAATACTTGGAATGTTAATTCTTGAATTACATATGGGGAGGAAAGTCCTCAACATGCCTACAGGTTGTTTTGGTTAGTGGACACACTATCATCTTCAATGTCTTTTTTTTGGTTTGTTTATATATCCCTTCCCTTATCATTGTAGCAGTGAGACACTTCATAGTTCTGTCAGTATAGCTGACATTTGCTCTTTCCAGGGAAGCAGAGAAAATCTATTATCCCTTTTTTAAATATAATTGTATCTGGCTAAAGATGAATAAAGCAGCAGTATTGTTGCATGTCCAAAGTAGCGCTACAAGGGTCTGGGGCACAAATCTTATAGGAGTGACTGAGGGAGTTGAAGTTGTTTAGCCTGGAGAAAAGGAGTTTCAGGGGGTCCTTGTTGCTCTCTACAAGTACATGACAGGAGGTTGAATCCAAGTGGGGGTCAGCCTCTTCTCCCAGGTAACAAACGATTGGATGAGAGGAAATGTCTTCAAGTTGCACCAAGAGAGGTTTAGGTTGGATATTAGGGAAAATTTCTTCACCAAAAGGGTTATCAAGCATTGGAACAAGCTTCCCAGGGAGATGATGGGGTCACCATCCCTGGAGGTATTTAAAAGATGTGTAGATGTGGCACTCAGGGACATGGTTTGGTGGAGAACTTGGCAGTGCTGCGGTACCATTTGGACTTGGTGATTTAGATGTCTTTTCCAGCCTAAACAATTCTGTGTTTCTGTGATTCTAAAATTTCATCCGATCAGGGGGTAAGGATTTGCCATCAGGTTCTCAGTCACAGTCAGATGTTCTAACCCTTGGGGTTTTTCTCCCTTTCAGTATGACTGGGAGTCCTGTTGCACTAAGAGACCTAGTTAATAATATTCCCTGCTCATCTGATGTTGCTATGAGCAGTGCTCACAGAATTTATGGAGAAATAAAGTTGATTTCTGTTGAAAAGCAAAAAAATTTTTACAGGCCAGAAACCTATATTAGCATGCCTTCTGTGAGCATTCTTAGGCCTGATGGTAAGGAAAATTCCAGTATTCAGACATAGTTTCTGGAAGAATGACTGACTGCAGACAGAGTGGCTTGAGTAAATAAGAACAGAAAGAAAAAGTGTGAAATGTTCACAAGTACTGTGGTAGTTATCTATGACTCTTTTGACCCGTAGCTGTGACGTCTCACTCTCTGGTTTTATACAGTAAAATAGCCAGCACAGTATTTTGCATTTGATTTATTTAACGAATATAAAATGTATGCAGACCCTGGAACATGTTTCTTTCTCCTCTGAAATGGAAGTTCTAAGCTAAAGGCAAATGTGGCTTTTCTGTATATTAAATGGATGACTGTCATTGGTACAGTATTATGTATTATGTGTGTTTCTAATACGGCAGTAACTTAACCTAAAGTTAAATATGTTATCTGCTGCTCTGCAAAGGGCTGGGGTGATGCACTGTTCATCTCAAATAGTAAACTCCTCCACAATCACCACATTAGAAATTCTGAGTTCCCATCGCTCTGCACGTATGTTTGAAAACTTGTTTAACTTGTTTTTTTCTCTTCATCCCTCTTCTCAATCTCCATTCTGCTTTTGCTTAGTAGAGATCTTATCTTCCTTCTGTCCATTCTAACTTCAAATTCCCTGCTGGTATTGTCTGTCTACACCAGTTCAAAATGAGGTTGTGAATGTATATCAGATTTTTAAATTTATCTTTATGCTATAGGTTATGCATAATTCCTTCTGTCATGAAAGATTTTCCATGTTGAGAATTCCATGTCACCATCATTTGGATGGAGTGCTGCAATGGATGGCTACATGCTCTTCAGAAGAGATAGGCAATGTAGGAGAGGTGGAGAGGTGGCTCTCTATGTTATATGTCACGTTACGAGAAAGGGAAAGAAGGGGTGGACCACTCCCATTAGGGGTGAAGCAGGAATGGACGTTTATTGAGGAGCACATGGGACTTATAAAGGGTCGGGGTGGAGGGTTCTGGAACTTGGGAGGAGTCCTGGGTGGAGCTAGGGTGTAACGCGACACAAAAGGAAGGGAAGGGAGGGGTTGCGACATACAAGGGAAAACTGGGGAGTGGCTAGCCTTATAAGGTGGTGGTGCAATGCACCACCGGCTAGCCAAAGAGGAACTGGGGATACGGTAACCAATCCGATCATTGTAACTGGGGATACATGAACTAATCATAACAGTTGTACAGTACAAATGCAATACAAATGGAACAATAACTATTCTATCATGGCAGGTACCTGTCTACAGTATTGGAACAAATAAACTTTTGAAACCCGCTAGTCCATATATTATCCTGATCATTCCTCGTTAAATGCCGGTCTTCACTTGTTCTTTTCACTCCGTTGTCCTCCAGATGGTTTAACGTGCTAGCCATACCCCAACAGTTAGAGTCTTCTGACTGTAGAACTTGAGGTTAGTAACAATAAGCTTGAGTGCCTATGAGTAAGAATCAGGGGGAAGGCCAACAAGGCCTGGTCTGTTATAGACCACCCAACCAGGATAAAGAGGTGGATGAATTATTCTACAAACAGCTGGTGATTGTTTCAAAATCAGTAGCCTTTGTTCTTGTGAGTGATTTTAACCTGCTACATGTCTGCTGGGAACTCAATATAGCAGAGAAGAGGAAGTCTAAGAGGTTCTTGGAGTGTGTGGCAGGTAACTTCCTGTTGCAGCTGATAAATGACCCTTCCAGTGGTGGTGCCCTGCTAGACTTGCTGTTTACAAGCAGAGAAGGGCTGGTGGGAGATGTGGTGGTCAGAGGCCATCTGGGGTATCATGAAATGATGGAGTTTTCAATACTCAGTGAAGCAAGGAGAAGCACCAACAAAACTTCTATCCTGGACTTCCAAGGGCAGACTTCAGCCTATTCAGGATGCTGATTAGAAGAGTACCTTGGGAAACAGCCCTTAAAAACACAGGGAACCAGGAAGGATGGGCATACTTCAAGAAAGAAATCTTGAAAGCGCAGGAGCAGGCTCTCCCTATGTGCTGAAAGATGGGCCAGCAGGGAAGATGACTGGTCTGGCTGCACAGGGAGGTTTTGCAAGAATTTAGGGGGAAAAAGAGAATTTATTACCTTTGGAAAAAAAGGGCAGGCAACTCATGAAGTGTTTAAGGATCTTGTTAGGTCATGTAGAAAGAAAATTAGAGAGGTGAAAGCACTGTTAAGGGTAACAAAAAGTGGTTTTATAGCAAAAGGAGGGGCAAGGAAAGCTTTCATTCTTTCTTTGACAAGAGGGGGAACATAGTCACCAAACACAAGGAAAAGACTGAGGTACTTAATACTGTCTTTGCCTCAGTTTTCAACGATAAGACAGCCTGTCCTCAGGACAATTTGCCTTCTGAGCTGGTAGACAGGGAGCCGAATAACCTCCCTGTAATCCAGAAGGAAGCAGTTAGTGACCTGCTGAGCCACTTGAATCCTCACAACTCTATGAGACCAGATGGGATCCATCCTAGGGTGATGAGGGAGCTGGTGGAAGAGCTCACCAAGCCACTCTGCATCATTTATCAACAGTCCTGGCTCACCAGGGAAGTCCCAGAGAGGGGACCCTGGCTCCCAGGGAGGTAAATTGGCCAATGTGACACCCGTCCACAAGAATGGCCAGAAGAAAGATCCAGAAAACTACAGACTGCTCAGCCTGACCTTGGTGCCTGGCAAGATTATGGAGGAGATCATCTTGGGTGTGACCACATGGCACCTACAGGACAAACAAGGAATCAGACACATCCAGCATGGATTTAGGAGGGGCAGGTCCTGCCTGACCAATCTGATCTCCTTTTGTGACCAGGCAACCCATCTGGTGGATGAGAGGAAGACTGCGGGTGTAGTCTACCTGGACTTCAGCAAAGCCTTTGACACCGTCTCCCATAGCACACTCCTGGAAAAGCTGGCAGCCCATGGCTTGGACAGGTGCACTCTCTGCTGGGTTAGGAACTGGCTGGATGGCTGGGCCCAGAGAGTGGTGGTGAACGGTGCTGCATCGAGCTGGCATCCAGTCACTAGTGGTGTCCCCCAGGGATCAGTGTTGGGCCCAGTCCTGTTTAATATCCTTATTGATGATCTGGATGAGAGTATTGATTAGCAAATTTGCAGATGACACCAAGATCTGGGGGAGTGTTGGTATGCTGGGAGGCAGAAGGGCTCTGCAGAGGGATATGGACAGGCTGGATAGATGGGCTGAGTGGTATGGGGTTCAACAAGGCCAAGTGCAACATCCTCCACTTTGGCCACAACAACCCCCTGCAGCGCTACAGGCTGGGGACAGAGTGGCTGGGGAGCAGCCAGGCAGAAAGGGACCTGGGGGTTCTGATTGACAGGAACTGAACCTGAGCCAGCAGTGTGTCCAGGTGGCCAAGAAGGCCAATGGTATCCTGGCCTGTATCAGGAATAGTGTGACCAGCAGGACCTGGGAAGTGATTCTTCCCTGTGCTTGGCACTGGTGAGGCCACACCTCAAGTGCTCTGCCCATTTCTGGACCCTTCAGTTTAGGAAGGGTATTGAGGTGCTGGAGCATGTCCAGAGAAGGGCAGTGAGGCTGATGAAGGGTCTGGAGCACAAGTTCTATGAGGAGCAGCTGAGGGAGCTGGGGTTGTTCATCCTGGAGAAGAGGAGGCCCAGGGAAGACCTTATTGCTCTCCACAACTGCCTGAAAGAAGGTTGTAGACAGGTGGGGGTCGATCTCTTCTCCCAGGCAACCAGCAGCAGGACAAGAGGGCACAGTTTTAAGCTGTGCCAGGGAAGGTTTAGGTTCCACATTAGGAAGACGTTCTTCACCAAAAGGGTGATGAGCTATTGAAATGGGCTACCCTGGGAGCCACTGGCATCACTGTCCCTAAAGGTGTATAAGGAAAGACTGGATGTGGCATTTAGTGCCATGGTCTAGTTGGCAAGGTCGTGTTAGGTCAAAGGTTGGACTCAATGATCTCAGAGGTCTTTTCCAACCTGGTTGATTCTGTGATTCTGTTTCAAATTCTTACAGAGGTCAACTCATTCTAGACACAAGTATGCTGGGTTTTTTGACACTATCTTTTTGATAATTTAACCTGCCTTTGAAAGACTTTGGCTTAACACTTCAGAGAAGCAGGTTCCTTCTCTTTTTGAATTTCATTTGGAATCAGAAACTTATGGGCTTCTTCTGCCTAATATAATATAAACCTGAATCACACCTCTCAAATCCAGTGAAATTGGTGCATATGATGGCAATCCCTATCACAAAGCATTTATAAAAGATGTAGTTCTATCTTTTAAGTTCCATTTTTATTTTCTTTATGAATTGAGATGACAAATAAATGCCATGATTTAGCAATGAACTCAGAAGGCAGTTAAAAAAAAAAAAGTTAAACAAAAATAAAAAACAAACAGGAACCCATAGGACCCTAAAATAAAAGTCAGGAGTTTCATTATTATATTACTTTGTGTTGTCCTGTAAAACAATTTACCATGCACACAGACACACACACACACATCCAAACCAAACAAATAAAAAACCCCACACACAACATAACTTCATTTAACTAACATAACCATAAATCTATCAAGATCTTTATGTTCAGAGTTTGGAATATAGATTTTGAATAATATACTTTATAAAGGTTATAAAGCCGTTAACCTCTATAAATTCTTTAGAAGAGGGTACATAAAACCACTGCGATGAACTGACACACTAGACTAGTATTGCTGGCATACACGAATGTTTTAAACGACCTTTTTTCTGGAAAAGTTGTAGGCTTTTAATTTATGGGTGTATAGCTGTTTTATGTTCCCTGAAAACAATCTAATACGGACAATGCAAAGGGTAGGAAAATCTCTTTTTAAAGATAAATATATATATACATATGGCAATAATTGAATTAACCATTTTAAATAATTGTCCACCATCAGCCATACTGTATGCCATTTTACTGTGCATAAATACATCCTCATTAGATCTAAGAGATAGGAACTATGTTTTTAAGTATACACAGAAATTGTTCCATACTTATATTTGAGAGGGATTTAGAATGTCACTTTTTGTTGTAAGCACCTAGTTGGCACTTTTTAGGCCCTTATCCAAAGACTGCAGCAATTTTAAAAAGAAAAAAATAGTTTTAAATTGACCACAAATACCTAAGGTCCAAATCTCTCTTCAGGCTAGCTACACATCAACCAGGAAACCTTAAAAACAAACACTTATGCTTTTTACTACTTTCCAACAGAAGACTCAAATACGCTTCTCAGTCCAAAAAAGAGGCACTTGAGGGAAATACAACAGAGGCCTTAAGCAGACAGAAGTGAGCAGAAGTGAGTAGACTTTTAATTCAAGTACAAGCACTGTGAAGGATGAATCATAACTGGTATGCTCCAGATTAAAAGCAAACAGAAAAAAAAAGGAGGTTGTTTTTCATAAAATAAATACTTTATCTGACAAAGCTTAAAAGACGTAATTAAAGTTTCAAGGGGTGTGTCAGAGGAGGCCCCTTCGTGTTCCCAGAAGTTCATAGAAGAGAACTACTTTGAAATTCACAACAGGCACTGCAAATACATCCATTTCAAGAAGTCCTCAAGCTGCCAGTGGTGGGAAACTAATACAGTATAGGTAATTCTCATATGCTATTCTTACAGTCCTTCCCAAAGATCTGCTTTTTACCACTATCAGAGGTGCAATAACAAACACACTGAAGTTTTTATTTCACCCCATGACTGTCTAAAAGGTGACTTTGTAATGTTGGGATCCCTTACGTCTTCTGGGCAACAACATTAAACACAAAGCAGCAGGAAATAAAACAGATTCAGGATCTCAAAAGAACTTCCAACAATTTAAATAGAAGGAAGATTGGGAATGTTCATAGCACTAACTGAGAGCATCCTGTGACTGTTAGATCAACACAAAAAGAAACCAGTCCAAATCACAAACCATCAATTTTCAACATTCACTTATAATAGCTATCCACTTTCAAAAATAGAGTATTTTTCTTACCTTAAATAAACATTTTAATAGAAGAAGAAGAAGAATTGCTTGATCCATAGAGAAAGAAACTTTATAGTCCCAGTATCTCTTCAGTGCTGGAATCACCACGGCTTCAAAGCAAAATCATGTTAGAATATCTAAGACAAAAGAAGAGAAAAACTAATACACATATTTATACTTCGCATGGATAGAGCAGCAGCCAATGATGTGCTTGAGATTTGTGTCTTTGCTCTGGCCCTGCCTCTTCCAAAGCCTCATATCAAGTTTCCTGAGATCAGAAAGCTTCCTTTAACTTCACTGAACTGTGGATGTGTCTGCTGGTCATTAGTCATTTAAAAATGGCTCAGTGTAAAAAATGTTAGGTTTTTTTAGTTTTTATGTGATTACCAGATCAAAATTCATTGAAATCAGTGCAACTCCTCAGTTACTTTCCTCCAAACTCTGCTTGTTTTTTACATTACACATTTCTAGCCAGATGCACCTTTGTCAGTGTTTAAAATAAGCCTTACAACAGTTTCCCGTGGAAGTACTAGGGGCAGGTGCAGACCCCATTGATATGTCTTATGACCTTACAGAAGTCCCACCAGAAGTCACCAGCATAAACATCTATAAACAAAGGATAGGCTAGACTGCAAAGCAGTAGGACCACTGATCTATTTGCCATAGGCTGCTGAAAAACAACTGGGCTCAGAAAAATATCTTGGGTGACATCCACTCTTTGCCAGATCTGAAGGAGCCATTTCAGAGTTGAACTTATCTCAATATAATTCCAAGTGCCCTAGGCCTTCCCAAATTAACATTTTTAATAGAAAGTTAGTTTTCCACTGTGTTCCTTTAAATTAAATCAGCTTAATAAGCTGATAAAAATTGCTTGCTAATTATAGAATAAATGAAAAACAGTGTCAGTGTACATACATACCATAAAAATTGTCAACACTCATATTATTTACCATGTTTTCTTAGGTGCCATCATCAGAACATATTTCTGTCTTGAGATAGTATCTTGTTTTTCAGTGGGTTATTCCTAATTTTTCCTAAAACTGTATCCAACTGAACTGTGAATTGTGAAATAAGGAATATAATTTTTAATTAAAGCTTTATTTAGAACTTGTAGTAAACAAGGCAGGCTTACTCTCACAAGAACTATACCATTTCAGAGCTTTTGTGTTACCCAGGCTCAAAGAAACACATAATAAATCAAGAGCTGCTGCAGTGAAATCCCTGATCTCAAAATACAGTCAATTTGCCTCTCTGAAAAGCACAGACCTATAGAGGAAACACGGGTGTAGTCACCTGAGCGCTATTTTAGCTATCAATGACAAAAGCAAGCTGCTGCCTATTCAGCTGTTTTGAAAAGCAGACATAGTCAATTTATTTTCCAGAGAAATCTGTAGTAATTGAGCACAAAGGGAGGCTTTATTTATGAAGCAATTTTCAAGATCCCAGCAGGAGCCCTCTGTGTGTTAACCTCATTAAATTAAGTGTGCGTGGCACATTCCACCTTAATCAAAAGAACACTCCCAAAAATATAACCGTTTTCCTTTTATTCAGCATTTCTAATGAGGAAGTTTTAACATCATTCACTACTGGTTTTCTCCAGAATCAGTACAGAAGGAGCTCTTCAAAAAAAGCTCCTCATACAAAAAATACTTGTAAAAGTAGAGCCTACATGTATAAGACATTTTTTCAGATTGTCTCCTTGCACTAAGATCCTCAAATCTCTGATTTTAGGTAATATTTTACCATTGATTTCAATAGGTATTATGACCACCTAATTGATCTACATGTAGAATTATTTTTCCAAATAGGCAAAATTACAGATATTAAATTATCAGTATATGGCTGCTAAAATCTAGTCAATGTATCATTTGCAGTTGCTACAGTTCATTATCCATCAGTTCTGAATATGCATTTCCACCCTGAGCTGCAGTGACCTGTTAATGATATCAGATAACTTTTGAAGTTTTCTTGTTCTAGAGGTAGCTTGCACATTCCACTTGGCACTTAAAGATAGATTAGAGAAAATCTAATACACAATATACAGACCCTTTCAACCATAACCTTTCTACAGTAAAAAGCCTTTTTTTCTTTTGCATTAATATTGAGTGCTGACGTCTATTCCTCAAAAGATTTTTTGCATTCACATTGTGGATGCTTTTTGAAAATACATTCCCCAGAATAGTTGGCAGTGTGAAAGCCAACCTAGTCTTGGAAATACAGTTCCAATACCCCACTGAAATTATAAAAATTTTCTGCCAGTGTTCTGGCCTTCATGCTGCCCCCCATGATTGCTGTATTGCTATGGCTATGTGTGACAACTTATTTATGTTTTGCCCCTGTACTGGAACACAGCACTGTGGGATTTTCCCATAGGACATACATCCACACATGATTACAGCAACAGTATCACCTCAAGGTAACATCTGGAAAAGGATTTGATGGGACAGAACTTGAAAAAATTAGTTGAAGTCAGTGTTTTTCATTGCCACAGTATTCCTGAATGGTACCATCATGTTTATTTGGCAATAACTTTTGTCACAAAGTTGAATCTCTCTAATATTTGGAAATTGGATATTTCCTTTGAATTCTTATAAACACAAAGATAGAAAAAAAAGAGACGGAAAGAAGTATACAGAACCAATGCATAATAAAAAATAAAAAAAAAAAATTGATTATTCAGGCTCTGTAATCTGAGTTTATCAGCAGTGCAGAAGGTCAAGACAAAAAAAAAAAGCCTCAAGAAAAATAGTGTGTGAAAGAAAGGAGAAAGGAGCCACATGTGAAACAGCATTTTGACATTGCCTAAGTGCTGTAAACAGCACAGTGACAGATTTGGCTAACTGAAAAAGGAGAATATTAGGTGCCTGTACAGCTATACTCTCAGATTTTATTAACAAAAACACACAGTAAGTGGCTTAAACCTAATTTTAAAAGCGGTGATTCAAATTCTAATTGCATATTGGGGCAAGAGTTGGTCTTAACAAATGGCCTGGTAATAAGGCAACGGAATTATAAAAGTCAAATATAAATATATAAATAATATGGGCATTTTATAGAGGTGTATTTAGGTACAATCTGATTCTTAATATAGAGATATATTTATGTCAATCCCTAAAATACCTGCACAGTTTTATGGGTAAGCCTTTATATGGTAGGATTTTTTTGGAAGCACAGGTAGAAGAGAGCACATATGTAGGAACGAAGGGCTGGTGGAAGCAGCTCCAAATGGGAGAAATGCCAAGGCATGGCAGGAGTGCAGCAGGACTGCACTCCATCTTGCACACTTCCCCGCAGCTCCTTGCATTTGTCAATGGCAGTGCAGGAGTTTCAGAAGTATGCATTCCCAGCCTTTCTCTTAGAGGAGGAGGAATTATGTGAGTCAAAGTTTCAGAGGGGATAGAAGGGAGGGAACTCTGTGGGTATTAAAGCTCTTTCAGTCAATAATAAACAGACTAACAAATTTTGGTATTTAACTAAATAAGATTTGAGTTGGATCAGCTTTCCAAAGCAGTTCACGAGACACATACACAGGGTTACACACAATTTGAGGATGGGGCTTAAGGCAGGAATGCAGAGGTGAAGAGATGAGAAAACCAAGACAGAACCACAAACTGCATTATGTTTATATTTCAGTTTCAGACAGAGAAAACATCTGGAGCAGAACAGTCCTGTCACACTGCAGGCTCATTCAAAGCTTCTATCCATTGCAAGGCCTGCAAGAGCTAGTTCACATTATATAAAATACATCATATATGCCAATGTCATCTTCACAGAGGTAATGAGGGTCAGTTGACTGTCCAGAAATGGTTCACGGATTTTAGTAGATGTTCCCTTTCTGAGCAAAGCACCCTGAGCTTGATGATTAACTGTAAAATGAAAGGCAGTCCTAGAGCCACCCTATCCAGCTCCACTGAAGATGTAAGATTTTGCTGTAGGCTTTAGGGAGGATCCTGACACAGTTCCTACTGATTGTTGCATTTAAAAAACCAAATTGGTAAGTGGGAAAAAAATATTTTAATAACAGTTTTCCTATTTCAGGTTGCCATTAAGTCAATTTTAAACATAATTGCTTTTCTAATTTCTAGGTTTGCCTAAGATTTTGCATTAGCATGCATCTTAAATGGAAAAGGTAAATTATTTGCATCAATACTGATTTATTATCACTCTGCAAAATAATGTTTATTAAATTCTTTTTAAATTACAAATACAGTTCTAAATCTCAGAAAAGAAAATGGCTTATAAAAAACACAGCTGTTCAATAAAAACACATAAAGTGTTCAGTGATTATATGGAAAAACACTAATTGTGAGAGCTACCTTTTTATCAAATGCTAAATTCATTCAGAAACTTTGGGCAAGACTCTTTTAATGCAGATACAGGATTCCAATCTCTGTTTTAAAAAATCAAAAGTCTCTAAGGATATATTTTTCTTTTAAAAGTTGTTCTTTCAATTTGCTGTATGAGTACACAAGCTTTATGGCTATGACTATGATTTAAATTTTATTTCTTGCCTGCATGAAAAATTTCTGTACACAAATTCTGGCAGAAGTATCTGAGAACATTTTGGTTCTAAGCCTTGGTATCAAATACAATATATTGAAATATCTGCCATACAAATCATATAAATGTGCAAATGAAGCATATGCTTTCTCAAAGCATCACTGCATTTTGATCACCAGATGATCACTATTTCTTTATAATGGCTAAATATTTAATGGATAATACAATGGATTCCTTCTTAATTTTTAAAACAAGTCACTATTTTTAAGGATATGAATGAGTAGATGACTCTTGTGAGTAAAGACAGATTTCCCTACATAAGTTATTTTTCTTTGCAAGCCATCAGACTGAATATAACACTCACTCAAAAATTTGTCACACAAAGCAGCAAAATAGCCTCAGATTTTAAAGGGGTTTTTAAATTTTATACTGCTTATTTTTCCTTGTAATAACCGATGTGAAAATCCAACGTTTTTGTAATTAAATGACAGCTTAAAACTGTCAAAAGTCTTTCAGACTTTTAGACAAGAATTTTACTTCTGAATCAATTTTTATGATAACAAAAATACTCTCATAATTTAAAGCATTTTCATTCAGTGAGTGTATAAAACAAATTAATCTCATCGAGCCTAAAATTGTATCCTTAATTTTTAAGAGAACATTATATAGTATATTTACTAAAGGGGAGATTATATTCTGCTTAAGGTGTTGAATCATGGACACGCACAGCTTGATTGAACATGAATAACTCACTCAAGCCCTTCAAAATATTTATTTTACCTGACTTTTTTTTCCCCCAGACTCAAAAATTATGAATCTTAAATTCAGTCAATAGTCCATATCTCAATATTAAAAAAATATTTATTTTATAAAAATATACCGAACACAAATCTTTGGACTAGAAAACAAACGAAGAAACTCATTATGAATAGTTAAAATGCCCTAGGGCTTTTAATAAATATATATACATATAGTCTTATTCTACAGCTAGGAGACAGCACATTTCTTTGTTGTGAAAAGTGAAAAATGGGTATAAAATAGAATCTTTCATAGCAGAAAGAAACAGCTTTTAAAACTTTTTAATAAAGGCACAAAAGTTTGAATTCTTCAGCCTAGTTATGCTTTATATGTATAATATACATAAAAATTAAATCCATGTCTAAGGTTTAAAGATATTATTATGATTCTGCTATATATTCTGAAGATTTCCTACAAGTACTTACATATCATAATCATGTCATTTCTCAGTGACTTACAATGTAAGCAGAGTTCAATCATTGATGACAGCTTAATGGACAAAAGATAGATTTTTTTTAAAGCAAGATCAAAAGTATCGCAGTTGAACCTACTATTTTTTAAATAAATTAATTCAGTCATTCTCAAAACCCTAATATGCTTCTTTCCCATTTAAACATGGGACCAGTGATCGATTTCAACTGGAGTTCTGCAAGTAAAGGAACAACTGAGAAATTCTCAACTTTTATAGGTAGCCACAATCCAAAATTTTAAAATACTGGACACCCAGATATTAACCATCTTTCAACAGCTCATCAGAAAGCCACTGAGTAGAAAAAAATGATGGCTAAATTACACCTTGTCCAAAAGGATTCTTGTTTTTCTTTCTATACATGTCAGTATTTTAAGACAATTTTAAGAACATCTTTAGTAAATTTGTGAAGTTACATTATAAAGCATAATTGAGGACTTTTTAATTTCCCTGCAAAGTACTATAACCAGCCATGGTCAAAAAATCGTGTCTGGTGAAAGGAAACTCATTTTATTTCTTCCGATTAGGTCATATGCACAGTAATGTTCAGTTCCACTGGCATGAGCAGTCTATAGGCTCTTGGAGGACGTACATAATCTCAGTGCCATTTCCTGAGCAGCGCAGTGGCACAGTCAGATTACGTGTTCCAATTTCGCGACAACATTTACAGAATCTTAAATGGCTATCAATATTGACATTGAAAATTGTTGCAGATGGGCATTTTCCATCACAGGAAGCCACGTTTACCTAAGAGTAAAATAAAAACTGAAATTAGACATCTCAGATTTTGTTGTAAAAAAAATATACTTCAAACTTCTTTGTAGTCGTACTCAGCCCTGTCCAAAGTGTGACAGCATTAATCTGGCCAAAGAACACATACATAGTTCTAAACCAGTCACAGCAGATACCACCATTTGGTAGGCCAAAATCATGCAACTACAAAAGAGTGCCAGTGGCAGAGCTGGAAAGGAAAGGAAGAGGAGCGAAGGGTATGAATAGAAATTCTGAGGATGTGAAAATCTGGAGGTGCTTCTGGGTGAAGGGTAGGGGAATCTGGGCTGTGCAAAGAGTGTGCAGACATCAAGGAAATCAGGAGCAAGAAGATGCTGGGAGAAGGGGGTTACAATACAGATTGGGATGGTGGTAGGTCTTTTTCAAAGGTGGGTAGAGAGGCAAGAAGAGATAAAGAATCTACAATAGAAAGTCATAATAAGGAAAGCTTCACTTGACGTGTCATTCAATAAATAGGATCATTGATTTTGATATGGAGATCCATGCTGTGTGGAGGAGAAGATACACAGAGTATGTGGCATACAGAGTATGCAGCAGTGTTTCCATCACGTTCTAAGTTGAAACATTTCTACTCCTCTTTTAGAGTGGGACATTATTTCATGCTGGGGGGTTCAATGCCACAATGGTGTGTATTTTTGATTTGAAGCCAGATGTTTTTCCAGTAGGAAGGCTCAGTCTCTCGGTCATAGGAATAGCTAGTTTTACTGCATTTATGAGTAGGATAACATTCCTAGGGTGAAAGGTCTGCTTTTGCGAATACAGCAGCACTTTCTGGTGCTTGTTGTTAGTTATAACCAACTTCTTCATACTTGATTTGACATGCCATAGGCCCAGCACTAAAACAGCTCTTCTATGCTTACCGGGCTTTGACTTATACAGTCATTTTTTCTTATGGTTGTCCTGATTGTCATTTTCTGGCAAATCCTTTCTTCCTTTTTACCTGATAAAATACAGAAAATGCATACTGAATCAATACACCTTTGGCACTGTATTTGCTACTAGATAAAGTAAAACCATCAATATAATTTAAACAATTATACTTTGTTTTCATTAATGTACACACAGAAACTATTACTTGATATTTTTTTAATCTAAAATATTAATAAATAGTTCCTGTGCAGAATTATCTGTTTTATGGCTGGCACATATGGGACTTCAGGTGGCCCAAATAAGTTATGCAGATTTTATAAATATTAAAATATGAGTATGATTTTAAATTGTACATATGTCAAGAAAAACATAAGCAGTTAGGAAAAAAGCTGTCTTGAGTAATTTGAATACTATTATAATTAATTCTGTTGAATTAATTGCATTCTGTTGAATGCAAATAGGATTTTAATTCTGCATCTCAGAAAATTTTCAGCACTTAACATTGAGCAGGTGAATCTGTGAATGTGATTTTTCTGATGCTATTTTGCGTGTTTCAAAATTAATTATAATTATATAATTTCAACATATTTTTGAGAAATTTGTCCTTCAGGGAAGCTTTGAAAGAGAGAGATGCACACATTTGCTAAATATGGTGTATTTTTTCTCACCAGATCTGAAGCATGTAGCACTGAGTCAGCATATAGATCTATGCTAAGGAAATACTGAATTTTTACATACAGTCTGGGAAATATTGATAGGAATTTTTTTCTTTTATTTGAAAAATAAAGTTGTGGAGTGCAAAGCTATCTTTAACATAGTAAAAGTCATAAAGTTATATTGAAAAAATTAAACATACAATTTTTCATGCTGTAGTCCATATCAGACTGTTATTGCTACCTGTGTAACAGCAGTTATTTAGATGTCCTATTTCCCCACCCATTAAAATCATGTATTAGTTTTGCTGTGCGACCATTCTGGGTATCCAGCATATAAAATAATAAGCACTATTCAGCAAAGTTTCTCAACCTTCCATAGATGACTTCATGGTTGGATGTACACAAAAAGATCAATTCTCCTGTTCCCAGGATGCTTGTGAGCACTTTTATAAGAAAAATGAGCTCTGAGTCACCAAGATATTCTACAACTACAGCCCCACTGAGTATTTAAAAATTAGGCTGGCTGCAGAGTACAGCTAGAGGCTGAGAGAACTGGGGTTGTTTAACCTGGAGAAGAGGAGGCTCAGGGGAAACCTGATCACACTCTACAACTACCTGAAAGGAGGTTGTTGCCAGGTGGGGGTGGACTCTTCTCCCAGGCAACTATCAGTAAGACAAGAGAGCATGGGCTTAAGCTCTGCCAGAGGAGGTTTAGGTTAGATATTAGGAAGAAGTTCTTTACAGAGGTGGTAATCAGGCAGTGGAATGGGAAGTGGTGGATTCTCCATCCCTGGAGGTTTTTAAGATGAGACTGGATGTGGCACTTAGTGCCATGGTCTAGTAACCACGGTGGTAGTGGATCAAGGGTTGGACTTGATGATCTCAATATAAGATTCTATGATTCTAGATTTTAATCTGTGCATTCAAGAATCAAACCAGATTATGTTACTGAATTAGCAGATTGTTGTATGATCAAAGCTGTTAGCCTTTAACATCTCACTTTTCCTTCCTCTGAAACACTTAAGAAAGAGTAGTTCTGTGATATTTTCATCCAAGTGTTTGCCAGCAGGAATATGTATAGACAATGCAATCTTTGTATTGCCACAAGTCATATAGATATATATATATGACATTTCAGCATATAAAGTGATCTATTAGATGTCTAATAAAAACTTTGCTGCTATACTTTTCTTTCTCCAACCCTGAACTGTAAACATGATCTGCATTCAGTATCAGATGTGCTTTGTTTCTCATTTCTTATTTCAGTAAGGAGTTTCTGTGACTTACCTATCCTAAAAAGCAAAGAATTATGAGCATAATGCAACAGTTCTGTAACATTCTGTATTTTCTGGTGCAAAAAGTATGTATTACCACTTGATTGGAACTGTATATTTCCACTCCAGCCTCAATATTTTCCTAACTTTGTAAAACATATGATTTGTGACAAAGAAGAAATACAGCATAAATCCATATCTGCAAAGGTGAGACCAGACAGTAACATACACTCCTACTCTATTCTAAGGCAAAAAACATTTCCAGCATTAATTTCAGATTTAGAATCTCTTGGTAACAGTTCTCAGAATTATGATTTTTTTTTCAAGTATTATTTTATATTACAAATACCCTGTACAGTAAGTTCATATGATAAAGCAAATTTCAGCAATGAGCAGGAGGAATAACCATCCACAGCATATACCATAAATGGATGAACCTAATTCTGACAGGTGCTGAGCAGTGAATCTTAACCTGGCTTTAGAAAACCACTGATTTGGGAGGCCAACAGAGGATCAGCATCTCTCAGTATCAGGCCCAGTACCACTAACTGCATGGCAACATTTAATGATGACAGCTATGACACATATATCAAGCACTGCTTACACTATTATCAAAAAAGGAAAATACAGTATTAAAAATAATACCTGGTTCACAATTAATACTATCAGTAGGCACTACTGGATTAATGGCAAAGGGTAATAGACCCAATCCAGAACCTGGCAGAATCATTAGGAATAGAAGATTCTCATGAAACAAAAACATTTTTGTATAAATGACATTTCATTAATTCTTACACTGCCAACTGCAATTTTTCCTTTAGTAAAAGATGATGAGCTTTCCTGTTAGTCTTCTACAATTTAGAAACTCCGCAGCTGCTTCAAGTCTCACTAAAGATGGCCTAAACTTTATTCTATCCTCATTAATGAAACTGGAAGCTTACTTTTAAACCAAACTTTTACAATGAGTCTCACTATGGCAAGGTAAGAATTAAATATAGGCACTCACTTTGCATGCATTAAATCAAGTTCTTTCAGAAAAGTTATTTATTCCCATTAAAACCCCAAGGTGTTACAAGCTCTATTTGTAAGTACTCTTCTTAACTGCTTCACCACAGAGCACATGCTTTTAGTTACAAATAAAACAAATAAAAATAAAATAGCATATAATCATATTAATTATATCTGGGGGTTTTAGCAGCCACCTCAGCAAGTATTTCTGAAGTATAACAATTCCTTTCCTGAGGCCACAGAATACAGTGAAAATTAGAAATCTTTCTGGTCAATAGAAAACCAATAGTCAATAATTTTTATGACTAATTTTTTAAGTAAAGGCAACCCAGTCTGCAGGAGGGAGAGTTAAATATTTTTCAACAGAGCTCTCATGAGAGGAAGTATTGTCAGTAAGACTGTAGCAAAATTCTGGTATTTTATTTGTCTATGGTGATTCTCATTTAAAAAAATATATTTTATTTTATTAACATACCTCTTCTGTTTTGTATACAAAAGAACAACAATATTTGCAGTTCACTTTCTAAGACTAGCATAACTTGAAAAGTTCTTATCATTCTGTATTAGATAAATATCAATATTCCCTTATTTCACCAAATTATATACAATACATTGCACTTGAGTTTTGTACAATAACTGTGCAATATATGGTTATAAGTCTGTGACTTGTCATTCAATATTATTAAGCAAAAGTTTATCAACAAAAATTCCAAAAACTAATTTGTTTATATAGTTTTATTCTAATGCTGAACACAAAAAAAAAGGCCAAAAAAGAGGAGGATTTTCTGAAATGTTAAATATGTTTTTGCTCTACACAATTACTTTTACACAAGTGTTTTATTTTTATTTATACATAATTATATATCTAGATTATAAAATTTTCCCAGTTAAAACAAGTGAAAATCAGTTTGTTCTCAATCAATTTTAAAATTACATAAGTTATGAAATCTTTATGTCAGCCTGAGTCACATTTCATCATATTTTAAAGTTACACACTCAGAAAATGTGAATGTATTTCCAGATATTAAAGGGTTGATTTTATATGACTTGCTATTTTCAGTATTGCTCTAACTTTTTCTCATTTGGGAATTTTTAAAAAAATATTCAAGTATTTTGGCCCTAGAAAATGCATATTAGGGATCCAGAATAAACCAGCAAGTTTGAAGACGTATCAGAAAATGTTATTGAATTAATAATAAATTTTAGGGGGAAAAATCCTTATATTTTATGGTAAAAATCATTTAGGCAATATTTTTGAGCCAACTTAGCAATAAAAAGAATGTTTTCATTATCTTAATTGAGGTATCTTTTAATCTTCCATGGGTTATATTGGGAGAGATTTGGTTATACTCCAGAACAATAATGTTAAAAATCACCACATCAGCAGCCAACTGAAGCAATACCTTTTAGTAAGAATAGTTAAGTAACTACAAAAATTTTATGTGATTTGCAGGGGGACTGCATGCTTTTTCCTTCTTTATGTCTCAGCAACTGAGGTTAAAACACAAGCCCTCCAAAACCAAAGCCAAACTAGCACATATTGCAGCCTTCATCACTTACAGGTCTTGCAGCAGCCATCATTATACGTCTGCACAATTCCTCCATTCTAGGAAAATAAAAGGAGAAAATAGCAAAATAGACTGTGCACTATGCAAAGGTAAATTGCATCTCAAGACATTCCATGTTTTAAAGATGTGCATCTAATAAAAAGTAGTATCACTGAAATCAAGAGAATTACACAGAGGTGTATCAGCTGAAGATTTGGTTCACAAATTCTTTACAACCTTTGGAATTGAAAATGAATTCATTTCTGCTAACAAGTTCAGTAGTGTTCAGCTGACATCTGATCTAGTCTCCTTTGAATAAAGCATTTAGTTTTTATAAGCATATTTTTATATCCACTATCAACTATTTCCCCACCACTGAGACTTATTAGGATAGTTTAAAAAATTCATGTGTGTAGCCCAGAACTGCATATCAAGCAGACAACAGAATATAAATAGCACTCTTACAATAACTACAGAAAAAAAGGACATTTTTTAGCTTCTACTTTTCATGCAAGCATATATTTTTATCTCATTGTAAAAAAATTACAGAATAAGTTGTTTAAGAACTCCTTAAATGAGCACTTAGACCCTTAAGTCCATGTTCCTGAATTATCTTGAGCTTCCTGTCCTAAAAAAGAGCTTTCTTCTCAGTACTGGTTCAAGAGCTTTCTTCTCAGTACTGGTTCAAGTCTATGCCCAGCATCTCTGACAAACAGCTCAGACTGATTCAAGAAGTTAATTTCAGGGCTCCATTTGTTAAAATCTTAACTACTATTACTAAGGAAAGATCCTAATAGACAGTGTCAGAATGGTTCCAAGGAAGAAACTCAAGCATAAAGTCAAAGTAGCACAAGCACTAATTTTAGATAGCATACCCTCTTCAGGACTGGAAGAAGTAGGAATTTATTTTTTAAGAAATGCAATGGATAAGTAAGACTTGTACTAAATTTATAATGTGCAGTCAAGGCAGTAATGGTACTTACTCTCTCTACATATATAATTATTTGTAGCTTATATTAAATATATGGCTTACTGTAAGTGCAAGAATTACAAGTATTATAAAGAAGTATTAAAAATTAAACTGTAAAAAAATATGCAATGTATGTGAAGAATACATGTTCCTTAAAGCAGTTTATATGAGTATGCCACATTTATATTTTTAGATATATGATGTAGGTAGATGCCTCTTATGTATGATAGATATTTTTTATTATGTTACAAAAAGCTTATTTGCAGAGATAATAAAGTTTATATATATTCTGTCATCTTCCTAATCTTTGTACAACTTAAGGAATTTTTAATATAGTTGACTTATATGCAGCATTTCTGGATTGCTTGATCTGATTTATTTAGTGTATGTGTACTATGAACTTGGCAAAGTGTTATTTTAAACTAAAGTACAAGGGAGTGATTACCACTTTATATAGTAGTATGTCAAGCATGATGCCAATTCTACAATATTTTAAAAGCTGTCATCAATAAGACTCAAACAAAATTTTCATGGTCCTCACAGATACTTTCAACTTTTGTCAGTTGAAAAGCAAATGGGAGCATAGGAAATGACTGAAAGTTGCTCTTTTACATGTTTTTACTTACCACTTTTTCAATCTAAAGAAAGTGCATGAGCTATTCATGCGTTGCCATGTGTAAGCTGAGCTCCAGAGCAGTTACTGTTCTTACCTCACCCAAAGTACAAACCTTTGTACACTCAGTGTCATTAAACGGGGGGCAGACAATGCTTGATCCCAGTATGATAGCCCCTGCTGCAGTCTTCGCACACTTGTAGTTGGTGCAGTTGGAGCTCCAGGTGCTTCCTTCCTGAATATATGAACCAAAGCCATTGTCAGGAAAGCCAAAACATTTCAGCTTTATCTAAAATCCCAAATGTCTCTAAAATCAGTGCCTTCATGCTGCAGTACCTACTGGAGTGGAAAGTCTGTTGCACACTACCCACAGGTGTCAAAGGAAAAGACCATCCTCTAAATACAGTAGCTACTCCTCCCTGGAGCCATGGCTCTATTCTCCAGCCTGCTGCTCAGAATACGTGTCCTAGTGAAGAATGAAAGTGCTCTGTGCCAGTTAAATAGTTTAATTTGCTCTGAAAGCATGGGAAGTATGAACCAAGTCATGACCACAATTAAATTTCCATGTATGCAGATGCTGGAATGCACCATCAAGACCTTGAACTCCAGTGATTCAATTTTATACTCTTCCTTTGTGTAGTAACCTGCATGAGAAGAGTGGCCCTAAGAAGAGGGGGACATAGAAGTCTTGATGTGGACTTAGAAGCTCCCAACACATCTAAATGAGAATATATGACTTAGAGTTAGAAGCTGAACCCTTTCCTGACGTTGGAGCATATCCAGCCTTAAGTAAATGATGGCATTTACATATCTTTGTAGAAAATATTACAAGCAATAAAATAAGGTATTCACTTAGCGTGAAATGCAGGTCTTTAAATAAACACACTCTTTTCCTATCCTCTATCATAAATGGTCTCTAAGTGCATAACCAGCAGTAAGGAGACACGAAGCAAGACTGACAGCATGAGTTAACTACGAAATGACTGTCAGAAACCTGTTTCTTGTACCACTGTAGTCATTTCCTATCTCTGTTCAGAGGCGCTTACCTCATATATAATAAATGTTCCATTCTCTGTATGAAAAGAGCAGGACACATTTTGACACATACCACAACAAGTATGGTGACTGAAGGAAGGAATATAGACCTGATGCTGGAAAGCAAGGAAACAAACAAAAAAAAAGAACCAAACAGGTATTTGTAAACACATAGTATATGGAGATTCTTTGATTTCATTTCTGAAACTAAAAATACCAAGAAAAACGATATATGGGTGGATGGATGGATGGATGGATGGAGGGATGGAGGGATGGAGGGATGGAGGGATGGATGGAGGGATGGATGGTCAGGCAGATATGTTTACATATGCTGCTAGAAAGTGCTCGAAAAATAATCCTGTAGACAGAAGATACACATCATCACCATTAAGTTCTCATATTCTTGCAGAGGTAACAGGAGTAGCAAAAGTCTGTACTAAAATTTTTATCCTAATTGTGTAGTTGTGCTCACAAATTGCATCATTCCTGTAGTTTAAGAATACTTACAGCTTCACATTGCTGGGAACAGTTCATCATTGTGAATTGCATGGCATTGTATCCTGTGTTTTGATCTTTTTCTTGTAAACATTGCACAGTGTAACAAAGATCTCCGTCCAAGTACTGAATCACTGACTGTCCAGGAGTCAGTATTGTGACCTCTTGGAAGATGCACACATCATCTTTCTCTAAAACAAAAAAACATAAATGTTACCAGAGAGGGGAAAAAAGTCATTAAACAAATTAACAAAATCACTGATAAGACAAAAGTAGGGCAAAGTCCTATGCACTGCAAAAGTATTCTAACTTTTAGACTTGACTGGTTTGTGGTTTTAATTACCAAACAAGAGGGGAAGGAAGTATAAGAAAATGTTACAAAATGTAAAACTTCCTAAAACTGGTAAGTGTTGCTACAGTAGAAACTAATAAAAAAAAAAAAAGTGTGTTGTTCTTAATTTTAAAGAGTTCTAACATATAATGTTTGACTATTCTGCACCTTACAAAATGAAGCCTTTTTGTCAATGAAACTAGTATGTCTCCAGTTACCTGTGGGGCAGCAATCTGTTCAGGCTGTGCTATAAATGTGTGCTTTGCTCCTGGAGGCAGTTTAGCTTGGGCTGCTGTCAGGACTGCAGCATACCTCAAGCACCCCCATGCACAGTGCAGCTGAGGTCTAGTCTTCATGGGGTAGCTGAGTGAGGGAAAGGAGCAGAGATCTGATCTTCAGATTGGCTACCTACTCTTGTGCTGGATGAACAGGTCTCTTGCTCTGGGGTGAGATGTTACCTCCTTTGTGTTCAAAAGTGGACTAGGAGCAGTCGTTCTGCTCACACTCAGCTACACGACAAGCTTCCCATTTGCCCCTCACCAGAGAGACTGTACCTGACTCAGAAAGCATAGGCAATTTCACAACACTCCTACACCTCGCAGTAACAGACACAAAATAGATGTGTTAGCAGACAAAGCATCACATTCAGAAAAGGCAGTGTCATTGCATAACTAGGTAGGCACACATTAAACCAAGACAAAAGAGCATTTACATTTAAGAAGGTTACTATGGTCCTATTTCTGCTTTCTTTTCATGCCCTTTGTGCTAAAAATTAAAACACAGTGACGAAAAAGATGAAAATATTACCACAAATGTAGTGAGTGCATCCACAAGCACTGGAAACACTACTGTCTATTTTTTTAACTTCTCCCTGAGTATAAAAAGATAAAAATTTGCAAAGTCATGCACAATTAAATGTAGTGCTAAACAGACAATTTTTCTCTAACAATGTAAAATACTACTTTCATCACTTCCACCCCAGGTTTCACGAAAGATAAAAATTGCAATGTACTCAAGAAAAGTAGCACATTCAGTTAGCCAGTATATTTATCTCTCTAAAGAGAAAAAAGCATTTTCTGTAGGAATACATAAAAATAGCTGAGTAAATAAACATTTATTTCCTGAGATACAAAGATATTTCAATAGCACACATGCTAGCAAAGGATTGCCTTCTAGGAATTTTCTTCCAAAAAAGGTGAAATTCAAACTAAAAACTCCTAATTAGACTATGCAGTCCTCATATAAGGAACAAATAACAGGCATTTGATAAGGAAAATATGATCACTATGGTTATAATGGGAGTTTGAATATTTATTCATAACTATGTTCCAGATCACAGTCCCTGTTACAACAAATTGCATGAGAAGCAAAATATTTATGATTTCTCATATCAGCTAAATTCAATCGCGTTAAATCATATAATTTTAATTTAAAGCATAAATGATTAACAAAATAACACTTTTCTCCAGACGATATATATGATCATAAAGCTCATTTCACATGAATTATTTTTAAAAATGGGAATTATTTCTGTAGAAAACCTTAGCAGCATACTGTTCTGTGTAAACATTGAACAGGATAATATTACAGCTGCTTTTCTTCTTTTGACATCTTTCAAAACAGAAAGTGATATTTCTCCAAGGAACAGTTGGGAATACTGTGCAGACACTTGTTGAAATTACATTCTTGAGCTGCATCACCCTCTCCTTGTTCAGCCTCATCACCCTTTGCACCTAATTGAAACACGGAATGTAAAGCAAAGAGTAAGAGGGCTGAACACCATTAATAAAAACATCTCAAAACACTGCTTACCAATTTACAGGTCAGCATAGTAGAGTTTTCACAACTACATTCTGAGGAGAAAAAAAAACCAATGTTAATCAGTTAGTCAACTGTTAGCTTTCATTAACAGCTGTGCCTAAGGAATAAAGCAATAGTTACCACAGTGCCATTCTGGACAACATTGCCCAAGTACTTTTTCCTTCACAGGTGTCATGTCATCTGTGCAAATCATAGGAGGCCCAGAACAAAGATTTTCATCACAAACTAAATGAGGGGGAAAGACACATATGAGAATTAACTGAAATTTACTTCATATTTTCCAGCTTACATTTCTTTTTATGTACTATTTTAAAAATAATATTATTTTAAATAAATTTTATTGTGTTTCTTAAGCATCTGAATTCTATTCAGAACTAAAAAAATAAACAAAGATTTTCAAAAGTGATTTTAGTTGTCTTAGAACATGTTTAAATTTTCAGAAAACATCACACAGGAATCATTTCATATTCTTCTTACTTCAGAGTCACTCAAGATGACCAGTACCAAAGACATTTAAAATCATAGTCTTTGGAAAACACAAGGGTTTTTCATCTCAGCTACAAATGTGCTGTAAAGCACACTTCTGTAAGGTAACAGGGAGCAACTGCACTCCTGGGATGACCGTAACAAGAAAATACCTACCTCTCTTATCAGAGGTGGCTTTCCAGGACTCTGAAAGAAGATTATGCACTAACATCTACTTCAAACTTGCCAGAATGTGGCAAAAGACAATGACAAAGGATTTTGCAAAAAACTTTCACCTTGGTAAAAGTGCTAGGAAAAGGAAAGGGCCAAAATACACAAATAACTGAGGTAAAATTACTAAACTGCAAACTTAGTGGGCGACAATTTAATTAATTGAAGCTATACTGCAAGACTACAATAGGAGAAGACCACAATAGGACAAGACTGCAACAGCACAGGAGTCAACCTAAATTAAGCAGTTACACTTGTAGACATTACTTAAGAACATATAGCTCATTTATGTGTTTTATGAGGCTATGAGAGGCACCGCAAATATTTTTCTTCTGGCTGCTCATTATTTGAATAGTAGTTAACCCAGCAGTTTTTGGAACCCTCGGTCTATTCTTTCCCCTAAGAGCTAAAAGTGCAAAGAAACTGCCCAAACATTAATGAATCATGCAACAGAGGTACAGCAACATGGAAGCTGTTTTATTAAATGTGTTTTAATACATGAACAATTGTATATTTATGTATAAGCATGGGATTCAGTTTCACATTAATATATCAGTATTTAGATTATCGTGAAAATAATTATATTCTGTCTGGTGAACTAAATAACCTCTCAAGACTCCACTGACTGGGTTTGTTAGACCACCACTGAGCATACCAACAACTCTGATTCTACCTCAAATGCAGATACCCTCATTTGGATCTCTTAGTCTATACCTGAAGTCCCCCCTAAATGCTGAATCAAAAAAATCTACACACACACACTCTGTCATTTTTATTAAATTTAGTAACATGTTGAACTGACAACTGAAATACTCACCACAGTAGTAATGAGGACAACAGTAATGTATGGTATTAAGGTCTACAGTGAGAATTTCCCCTTCACTGCACAAAGGAACAGGCTCAATACAGGATTCACAAACTAAATTTAAAAAAAAAAAAAAAACAGACATCCACAAAGTTTTAAATATTAAAAAGTTAGCACATGTGAATTCCATGACTATATAACACGTAAAAATGTGATTGTTACTCATATAATAGCACTTCTGTAGATTTTATGGATATAAAAACTTTAAAAAGTTCAAGTACAATGTTCAAAATTATGTGGAAAGCAAAGACCCCCAAACCTACGAATAATTATGCTCCAGTCATCCTGATCCGTGTGAAGTCTCACTGACCTCTCCAAGAATTTCTGGCTTACGTTATTTGATTTAGAATTATAATCTGTTTTTGTAAATTCTTGACTATTCCTTGGTTCTCCATAAAAATATTAGAGGTTTCTTACCACAGAGATGAGAGAAACAACAGGGATCTTCCTGTTTTGCTTCAACAATAAATTGATCTTCTCTGCAGTCCAGCTGGGAAGCATTGAAACAAACTGAAGGATCACATTCTGTAGGATTTGAAACAAACGCTGTTTTAAAAAGGGTTGAAACATTACCAAAAAGATAAAGAAAATACATTGTCACCTACTTAGCAAAAAAAACCACCCCAAATGACTGCAAATCAGAAATGACACAAAACACAAACACAAAAAAAGATATTGGAGAGTGAGGAAAAAAATCATACATCATTGCTTGGTAGTATTTATGGTATCCCATTCTGTTAACAGTCAAAACGATTTGTAATACAAATTTTTTTCAACATATAATACAAGTATGGAAAACTTCCCAGTAACTGTGGTTTTGTATTTCCCTTACCACATCGGTACTGTGGACAGCAGGACAGGGGGTGGTAGCCTACCACTAATTTTTCATTGGGTTTACACGTTGGAATAGCAGCATCACACAGTGACACGTTACATTCTATGAGAAAAAAAAAAAAAACAAAACAATCAATTTTGACACACTTAAATAGATATGTGTGCAAGTTCTATAGCTCAAGGTATTTATACCATCTAGTATAGAGACCCACTAAGTAAGAGCAGCTCAAACCAGCTTAAAATGCACTCCATACCATAATGTAGACCTCTGAGCTCAACACAAGCAAGAAGTTATATCCCTCCTAAAACAAGTATTTACTTGCTCTGCCTCCTATACTTGAAGCCAGCTAAAATGTCCCAGTGATATCCCCTAAGCAAATTGATATTACAGCATTGGTTACAGGTCTCTAATAATCAAAAGCACCACATCAGCTGACGATTTGTTCTCATTTTCCTTGGAGATGTTGAGAAGAAACAAGTATATTTTGCTTAATGTTTTAGGAGCCATAAACTTAATCTTTTTCCTAACAACCATGGCTGGACAGAATATTAGTATTCAGTGATCAGCTCACAGGAAACTGCCTCTGGGAAACAGGAGTAGATTGGAGGATACTTCTCATCACACTGAAGCATAGTAAGAAAAGCAAACAGGCTCTGATAACTGCCCCAATTACCAAGGTATTTCTATCATCAAATATATATCAATATATTATTAAGTTCCATGCAAGAACTTAATTAATTATTTTTAATAGAAGTTTTGTATAACAAGTGGACTTTTAAGAAAAAATTTATTTCAGTGAGTCAATCTTTAAAAAGAAAAGAAACTTGAATTCCTGGCCCAACCAGCCATATATACCTAAAAAGTATTTCTGAAAAATGTTACCTTGAATCCTGTGTAAAGTTTGTCAGCTTCCAGAGAATGTCAAGCACTTACCTTATACTCCTGTTACTGAAAACCAGTGTGGTACATACCACAAACTTTCTTGGGACAGCAAGCTCTCTCTTCAATGACCAGCACAATAACTTCTCCCTCTCTTTCACAGACTGGTGGTGGATCCTCATTGCACTCAGGTTCTACAGCAACAATGCTTCCATTGTCTAAACAGCTATACATGCAACAGCCTCTCATGGACCCATTCCAGATCTCCCCAGCAGAGCGGGGTTGCCCTTTAGCATCTGTGCATGCTGTAAGTAAAAAACCATTATGTCCTTCAACAGGAAGACAGCTCCCATTTCCTGTAAGCAACTATGAATTCCATAAAATCACTGCATAAAATGTCTGATAAGCATTATGATAAAGGAATCCAAGAAAGGATGATGACCTTAAAAGGAACAAATGCTTCACTATGGGTGAAAACAGGTGAGGGCAAGAGACAGAACCTGCCCCATGCCATCCCTTCCTGAGTACTCGAGGAAGGAAAGCCTGAGAGCTATGGAAGAATGACCATAATTTTTCCCCAAGAGAAACACGTCAGCAGTGGGTCTGAAATCAAAGTGAACTGAAAGCACAAATTTCTGTACCCTGAGACAAAACCAGGCATTGTTAAATGGATGTCTACCAGAATCAAGCTTTCTGAGGACTGGCACAGAACTGAAACTCTTACACTGAATTGTGGTTAATATTATCATATCTGCAAAATTACTCTGTCCTGGTGTACTTACTGCATTTTTCTTCTGGTATACAAAGGTCAGAGTCAGTTCTATGCAAAATGGTGCCATTTTTACACACACAGTCTTCCCTTAAATAGGAACAGGGAGAATCTTCGTAGAACCATTTATTGAAGCATGTCTTGGCTTCACAGGGTTGCACACAAGGCTGGTATTCCTTGCCATCAGGGCAACTCAATGCTGTAAGGAATAAAAACAGGACATTGAGTGCCTCATCACTAAACACTAAATCACTAAAAGCCCTCATCACTAAAGCCACATGGGGTATAGAATATAGCTATATGCTTACAACAGTAATCAGCTGTCCTCCATTTAATGCAGATGTTGTGCTTGTTGCACAAAGCCACATATGCAGAAAGTGCATCACACTCATAATTCCAAAAGTAAGTACCGTTGATCCACATCTTCTCACAAAATTCCTGTGGTGGCACCTATGAAAATATTATAATTGGGAACTAAATAGCATAAGGACTTTTTGTAATTAAAATAAATCATTAATTATAAGAAATGATAGAGACATAAGGGGAAAAATTACTAGCAGTCCCTATATTAAAAAACACCTTTTTTTGTCACAACACTCATTCTGCAAAATTTAAACTACCAGAATTTTTTATGCTCACCAGTAAACACAGAACACAGTCCTAATGAGATTGTCACACTACTTACAAGAACATTTCAGTATAGCCCTGTCAACTAAAAGTCAACAATCATTTCTGCTATACCTTCCATACTATCCTGCTGTAAATGAATTATTTATTACTCTCTTTCTGTGTCTGTAGGACCTGATAGCCTATGTTACTGAGTCTAAGTGCAGGTGATGCAACCTATCTTACTTCTGTTTTAGTTTCATTCTGCCTGTTCACTGCTGTGCTGCACTGGTGCTATCCTCCCTTCTTGATTCCAAGCTGCTTACCACTGCTGCCTCCCTCTAAGCTTCTGTGGCAAGTATCTAGTAATCTTAAAAACAAACAAACAAACAAACAAACAAACAAACTTCTATAGCTGCTTCCTTTCAGAAGAACCCACTCCATTATTTTCTACTTTGGAAAAGTGAGGGGAGGTCTTGGGAATTTGAAGGAAGGGGCTCAGCTGTCTGCAATACTTTTAACATTAGCATTTGTCTGTGGTAAAAACTGAAGTGTAATACAATACAAAATAAGGGTCAAAAGGCAGAACAACAAGAAGTGAATCAGGAATCTGAACACATCTATCTTTGAGAGAGGAAGGGTCACTTGAGTAATTAATCGTTTTCATTTTTAATTAAGTGGGGAAAGTCAGTCAGACCTCAGAGATTTGGGGCTTCTTCATTTGCTGTCCTGGGAAGCAGCTGTGCTGCACTACCCACCTGTAGTGGCAGGTTGCATGCTACAACTATAGCCCCATTAGAAAGCAGTTTTCAGGAACAAATGATGATTTCTGTAATAAATGCTACGAAATTGTCACCTCTGGGAATTTCCTATTAATAATTTAAAATAATTTTTAAGACAGCATAATAGCAGAGGGGTCAATATAGATGTATGTTTAAAATGGGCAACATGACAAAATATTAAAGACAACATGACTGCTATTAAAGTCACCCATTCAGTTGATCAACTCGTGAAAAGAAGCAGAACACAAAAAATGTTCATATATCTCTCACTCATTTCTTAATGACACAACTTTTATTTGATTTGCACCTGCAGTTTTTCTGATCTTTATACTCACTTTCTTGTGACAAGGGATGAAAATGCTTCTGTTTAATAGTTCCATACAGTATGTGCAGTTATCTTCAGTACAGTTTCTTACTTGTCTTCTGGTTGTTACATCAAGTGATTTCTCAATTTCCCAACTCTTAATGAACATTTCAATTTCCTCCATATTTGTAATTATGGTCATGTTTTGCATTTTCAGGTCATCACTGGGATCTCCATTACACACCCCTGGAGACAGAGCATCATATTCAACACAGAAACAAGCACACCCCTTGCCTTCTTTTGGGAAAGAAAAGTGCACTTGATAAGGTAAGATTAGCATTGCGTCAGGCTGACCTGTGCAGTTTAGTCATCTGAATTTACTAGAGAACACAGCTACTTGTCCACTGTAATTCCAACTTACTGCTCATGACTTTATTTCTCAGCTCAATGGCTTGCTAAAACAAGATCATACAATTTAGCTGATGCCTTTCCCAACAATTAATTAACTTTTGAGAAAAACTGCTACCAAATCATGGTGTTGAGTGTAGCAAATTCACTGATATGGCACTAGCTTCAGTGTTCTGCTGATCAGTGCCTTGATCGCCGTCAGCTCTTTGGGAGTAACCATAGATGGCTTTCACATTTGCTGTTTGTCACCGATGATTTGACATGTGTTGAAATTTAATTCAACATTCTAAATGCAAGAAGTTATGAAAAGAATCTTTTGATGAACAAATTGCTTTATCTACAGAAAATATTGTTCTTACTCAATTTATTAATACAAAACCACTGAGAAAAACAACCCACGCAGACCCCTGACAATCATTGGCTGCCCGAATTCATTGTCCTATGAACTCTGTTGATTCATTGATTAAAATATATGATTCCTCTAGGCATATAACAAGTGACTAAGGCCAAAAGTTTACTCTTCATACTAGTGGTTTATATCTCAGGAACTGATCAGGTACAGTTCCTCTTTCACTTTCCTTCTGCACTGTTAACCACACCCTGAGCCCTTGCCTTCCTTCTTCCAGCCCTGAAGTTTGATGCTCTACAGGTCCCTTGTTAGAACTGGACTGGCTTGGTGTGACAGGCTGTTATTCTTTCAGATAGCATGGAGAAATACAGGGGAAGGTATTTGCATGATAAGAAGCATTTGACAGTAGCACCATTTTCCAGTATTCTTAACTCTTCTTCTTCTTCTTTCTGCGGATCACAAACTGCTGGCATTAAAATTTGTAGGGCCATGCTACAGAATTGCAGAGTCAATACAGCTTTTAAAAATAATGCCAATTTAGCACATAGTTAAACAATTTTTTCTAGTATATTCTTCTAGACTGAAGAATCTCCAACAGGAGCAAACAGTAGAGAATAGGAAAGGAGTGCTAAAGAAGGCCTCAGACTTTACTGCAAAATATTAGGTAGAGCAGCACTGTTAAGCAAAGATTGGATTTGTCTCCATAGTTTTCAGCTTTGTATCTTCTCAGGACACAAAGAGCAACTATTCTATAACTATACTATAATTCTTTCTACATTTGACCTCATCTCATCCCACTCTTGAGCATGTATAGAGAGGATGGCATTATACTGGGCAAAGATGTAGAGCCAACATTCACCTTCTCTCACTAGATCTAGAACTTTCCTTTTGTTCAATCAGAATATAGCAATTGATTTTAAAGACTTAATCTGTTTATATTCAAAGCATATCTGAATGGCTTTGTTTCCTTTTAAAAGTGGTTTAAAATATTATAAAACATTAATTTTCCTTTTAAATGTGGTGTAGATTATGTAAAATTAAAATGCACCCCAAAAAATGAACATTTATGATAGAATTAAAGCAATTCTGAAATACCCACTTACACTTTTCCATATTATTCATACTGGCAGAGTTATAAAAATGCTATCAGGGGAGCGTGAAACCTGCTAAATTTACCATCATTGTAATTCAAATCTGAGACAACTCAGCACAGTTTTGGACCCTAGATCCAACATCGAGAGGTCTAAATTAAGATTCACTATCCTCAGGAGACTTGGACCCTTCCCAAGATACACCTTTTTCAGTACTTTCATAGCAATAAGCTGACACTGCTAACAGCAGTTATTCTTTTCTCCATAATCACTGAAACACACCTGAATATACCTGAACTTCTTTAGCAGCTACTTCTCCACCAAAAATTTTCCCCTTTTCTTTATTTGACTTCAACAATATTGTTAAAAACAAGCAGAAATAAGTAAATTTTTAAAAGTTATTTAGATACAATGTGCTGATGACTACTTGTCCTGAAAAGTGCTTCATTAGCACACACAGTGCTTTCATACACAATGATGAATTTATTATTAATTAACAGTATTTCACAAGCCCACCTCAGATAGGATTGTCAGCATAGTTAATGAGGGTCACAAGGAGAGCTATAGGGACAGCTGATCACAAATGCTGAAGGGAGTTGCAATTTCAAATGGAAAGTTATTGAATAAGAAAAAATTGTGACCTCACCACAAAGTCCTTCTGTCTTCATTGATGTGTTAGAGTGCAATCCATAATGTATATCTATGATGCCTGTAACATGAGCCCACTTGATGCTTATACCAGCTGGGGTATTAACAACATACATTGCACCAGTATCTTGAATACTCAGTCCTTCTTTTGAAAATGGTAATGGTTGAATTACAGAATCCACTACTACCTAAAATAAACCAAACACATTTTAGGGATAAAAACAGTTGCAATGATGTATTTTATATGTATTTCTATTTTATAAAAAAAGATATTTTTTTACAGCCTTTGCTACACGCAACAGTCAGAGTGCTTAAATCGCAGAGCTTCTTGTCAGTGCCATTTCCCATGACTGCAAATGAAGTAAGCATGAGAAAAAAATCTTTTCTAATTAAGGAAGGAATAAATCTTATCTATAATATATTGCATGATAAAACAAAACCTCATTCCAGTTATTCAAAGTTACCTGTTCTGACTTGTTATTGACTAGCAGGAAAGGCAGATTGAGTATTTACACCATCTTGGAACATCTCTGTTCCGTTTTACAGTTTGTGGAAGTATAGCCTCAAGTATAACTGCTTTTGCAGCTTCTTTAAAATCTCTAAAGAACTTTGAAGAGTCATTTTGGACAAATGACACATAAGTGAAGAATGGTATCAGACATGTATATTGTTTTGCTTCTAGGACAGCATAAATTACTAGGAGCCTGAACTGCAAAAGTAATCCCAATTCTGTATTATTTCATTTTAATTCTGATTTATTACATTCTCCAACAGAATAGCTCTCCAGCTATTTTTTAAGTGTACACATACTGTATACTGTTGATATATACTTACTTTTCTTGCTAAACGATTGATAAGTATTTCACATGTGTCTGTTGTGACATTTAATTTCTTAAAACAGAGCCCTGAAGTGTTAGCAGGTGGAACCTTGAAAGAAAAGTGATAAAAAAGTTTAGTTACTATTGCTTTTCTAATTCTGTGCCAGTTGGGAATTTTTTCAATATTTTTTCAGTATGTGTAATATTAATGTATTTTTTAATTAGTAAAATAAGTACTTACTAGTTTTCTTATTGAATTTGCACTCTGGAAAACATCAAAAATAAATCAGAAATGCAATGATAATCAGCAGTATTTTTATTTAGCAAAAATAAGTTGACTATTTCCTTTGTCTTTAAAATTCTTCTACAATCAGCTAAATAATTAAACTAATTTAATATGCTTATTATAAATAATAAAAAGTACATGTTTCCCAGCTGATGTAGTGCATATGCTGAAAGGTCCTTGCAAAATATATTTCTTAAAAAGCTAAAGCTACAGACTTCTAAAGCTCGTCTGCCTATGTGGTCTGCATTCCCTCCTCTAGACTGTAACTACAAAACAGTGAATAGAGCAATTTAATAGAAAACCTCTAAAACAGTGCACAACTGTTGCACTTAACAGTCTTAAAGCTCAAGTGTACAGTTGCCCAGTGAGAGTAAATAAAGAAGGATGGGAAGGAAAGGAGCCTGTTGAAGTTCCTCATCACTAACTTGTTTATTCACAAACCAAAGATGGAAACAAGCCAGTTGCTTAAGGGCTACATAAATTAGGAGCATGGACAATGCAATGGAAATACACAGACTCTAAGGATGAGACTGACCTGACCTAAACTGGAAGCCTAAAAATAAAATGGCTGGATACTCTCTGCAGACAATGTAGGGTTAGACAACTACAGAGAACAACTCATTACAGTAATCTCAAAGTCATTAATACTTTCCTAAAATAGCTACAGAATATTTTAGGGGGCTATTCAAAATATTTTAGCATTTTGACCATGTTGTAAAGTATAAATTCAAGGGCACAAGAGGACTTGCGTGTGAAGAATCTGAAAGGAGACATGCAGATTCAGAAGTTATGCTGCCTCTTATAATTTAAAAGGAACTTACATTTGAATTTCCTTATAACATAACACAACAATTACCATTTAACCTGAGACAAAATACTTTTATCTAGACAGCATGATTAAGCTCTCTCCTTGGAAATTAAATAACTGGCCATTTTTCAACGGGCTTGTCTTTTTATCTCTAAGTTTTGATTGACACATTTTTGCAGAATTTCATACCTATAATACAAAATCAAGAAACTATTACAATTATTGCAGAAATGCAAGAATCTTACCTGATTAGCAGGACATTTTTCAATGTGAGCAACAATAATTTCTCCTGGTAATTTGACTAAAATGTAGGAAGCCATGTTACAGAGGGCTATGTTGTTTCCATCAAATGTAATAACACTCAGTTCAGACAGTACAGAACATTGACCTAAAAAAGTCATTTAATGAGGTTAGCACAACACCAAATAAAGAGCATTTCTCACATTTTTTGCTTTCATATATATATATATATATATATATATATATATATATAAAGAGAGAGAGAGAGAGAGATGACCTTGCTCTGCGGACAGCCTGTTGAGCCATAAGCTGAAGTAAGTGTTTAAGTTGTGCAGTGGAAATACCTTAACCTACTGGTGTGTGCCCAGGGTAAGGGAGAATGTTTAAATTGGTGAAAATTTTCACGTAAGTCAATGTCTTATAGGCAGAGTCAATGAATCTGTACAGTGTGAGATTAAATATATGAACTAAAGTATGCACATTTTTGAGATACTGATAACAAGGGACTTATCTGTCCTATCTTGAAACAAATCTCAAGTGCAACATTGGTTCCATTAACCAATTACCAATTACCATTGGCTAATTACCATTAACCAATAACTGCAAGGTTTTAAATATGACTTCTCTTCAGCTGTTTTGTTCCCTTGGCAGACACTCACCTGCCAGTTTCTGCAGTTTCTAAGCATTAGTAAAAACTGCAATTAGAGTAACTGAAATTTGGGGTTTCTGTCATTCAGAAAATGCTAGCATTTAGTTTTATTTTCTTCACAAAATGTTGAAATCTTAACATTTCTACTGATAGAAATTCTGAAAAGTCTCAGCTGGAATGACAGTCATGCTCAGCATGAACTGATGTTCATGGTGCAGGTATCATTTCAATGTTTTCATTTAATGTTTTCATTCAAAACAAAGTATTTTCAGTCTCTTGAATGTCATAATAGAATGTGGTTGAATGCCAGTTCAGTAAAAAACATTCCATATTTGATTCTCTTTGCTGATGAATAGCTCTTTTAAATTCATTCCAGTATTTAACATCATATTCCTACTGTAATAAACCCTTAATTCAGTACTTGAAATTTACAGATCAAGGCTTTATATTTTATTTAAAAATAAAACAGTGACTTACAGGGACATTCCCATTCTGGACAACAACTATCAGCGTTAACTTGAACAGGCATTCCTCGAAAACCACAGTCTGGCTTCTGCACATCCTTAGGGCAGTTCCTTGAAAGGTTGTATAACATCCAACCCATATTAACACATACATACTGGCTACATTTGTCAGCAGATTCGAGGTATCTTGGCTGTCGTATAAGGAAAAAAACAACCAGAATCAGCTTTAACTTAATTGCCCTTATGAAATCCGAGTGATTACTTGTCCATCCCCCTGCTCTGAGAGAGTATCAGCACATCTCCCTGCCCCTCATCAGTTATTTTGGAATGATTTGCCCTTGTGTGGTTGTAACAGGTGGCAATGGTGCATGTTCCATTCACCCACACCCTTCCTGTCCCCTCTAGCTTTGGTGGAATACCCTATATAAAACATTACCAATTGAGGCTATGTGTTATAGTCAGTAATAATCTGAAGCATTTTAAGAAACACAACGTTATGCATTCCCATCATTTTAAAACCTATGACAAAGAAACAAGTGAAAAAAGGAAAGACAGGGTGAGATTATGCAGAAACCCAAAGGTTCCATGGTTTATGGCTTTTTCTGCACCTCAGAAATATATTCAGCTGCCTAGAACAAGTACATAGCTTTAAAGCCTTTTTTTCCAGAGCAATACATCCAAGTTGCAGAACATACTAGGGCAGTGTAAGGGCAACAATAAAACTATCCTCTAAACTATCCTCTGAATATTTAAAAATATACAGATTAAACAGAAAATAGGAAAAATTTAAAATCTCTGATATTACATACATAGCATAACAGAATAAACTGAAAAGTAACATACATTTTAACATATCATGGAAAGTAAAATTGATCATACCACACACTCAGAAGATGTAGACATCAGTGTATGCATCATCGTACCAAAGTAAGCCTTGTCAGCTACAGCTGTCGTTTCTGAAGAGGAAGGCAGAGCCATTCCACCACTAGAATGAGATAAACCTATTGTAGTTCTCTCTGTGGCCTCTGTTAAACTAAAATAATGTTTAATGGGTTTCTGTGTTGGGATTTTGAACCTATCTGATGTTGTTACACCCAGGACTCCAGAAAGAGAGGTATTTTTTACTGGGGTTGTATTTCTTGAAAAAAGAGAACTCTGAACTGCAGTTAATGGCAAATAAGGCAGGGAAGATTTGTCAGTTGTGGTTGATTTTGTCTTGGTAACATTTCTTTGCTCATGCAAAGTCTGACCACTTTCTGAAATATCCATGGTTCTTTCATATGAAGTTGCATATTTAACTTCTGAAGCTGTATATGAGGTACTCTTCATTTGGGATAATGGACTTGTAGTACCAGTTGTTACAGTAATTTTTGGAGTTTCTTTAGAGCTCTGGGAAGCTTGAGTTACTGCAGTTGTAAACAAAGATTTGTGTGTTTCTATGGTGGTAGAAACTGAAGCCGAAGCCATATAAAAATCCAAATCAGCAACAAAAGAATCAGTGATTTTTGTAGTAATCCTAGAGGCTAGAGTAGTGCCTGAAGTAACTAATAAACTGGCCGAAGAGCTAGGTGGCATTTTTGCAAAAATAAAAGGTGTTTTTGAGGATGTGGCATTCACTGTTGCATTCACGATCACTGGTGTAGTGGATTGAGTGATGATTCCAGTTGAAATGGCTGATATAGTTCCATCTTCTTCTGAAGAACTTACTGAAGAACTCTGTTTTCCTAGAGAAACATTAAAGATATAAGTGGTCTTAGGAGGAAGTGAAGGCATAGAGGGCTGGCTTTCTAAGTGGCTTCAGGAATTTTAGGCATCAGTAAAGACAGCATTACAATGGATGATTTTAGTGCTGCTGAGAGGTTGGTAGAAGGGCTTATATTTAAAATAAATTTAGAAAAATCCACATAAATCAGAAGGTCTATAACTGAAGTTTTTGAAGTTCTTTGTGTATCTAGATTTGAAATTGATGCTTGGGTAGCTGTTCTATCTTGTGTTAGTGACAATGTGCTATTGACTCTGGGAACCAGTGAAGAACTTGTGGTCTGAAATGCCACATAAGGTGGTACTGATGTAGATAACAAGGCTGTAAATAAAGATTATGACCTTGTAAGAGAAGGATCTTTAGGAATGAAAGTGTCTGAACTTTGAGCCATAGGGCCAGTTCTCAATTATGTATCTGAACTGCCTGGATACTCTACAATCTTCAAAGTGGTCAGTGATGTAGCATTTACGGGTAACACCAACGTCCAGAGGGGGAACCCTGTAGACCTAATGGATTGCATTGGCCTTTTAGAAATGGTTGACACTGAAAAGGAATCACTGTGCATTATATACTTATTTTCTGTTGAGGCTTTACTTACTGTAGACACATCAAAGATTGTTGAACTGACTAGAGGAGTGGAAGCAGCAAAAGATATTTTATAAAGACTTTTGTTTCAACAATGATATCTGCCATAGCTTTGGGCTTTGGGGATGTAATCAAAAAATCCACTAGTATAGCTACCGTGGGTGTTACAGAAGGACTTGAAGTGTTTATAGGGATTTAAGAAGCAACTTGAGGTGAAGATATAGTCATTACTGGCAGAGCAGAAGAAATACTGCCTTTTATTAATGGAGATGTCTGCTTAGGAGAAGTCATTGAAATCTGCACTGAAGATAAAAATGGCTTGGAAGGAAAACTAGCTGGAGAACTTGCATTTAATATCAGAGAAGTTTTAGACAAGGGCTTTGCTGTTTTGAAATAGGAAACTGTGATTAATTGTGGAAAACTTATCTCAGAGCTAGCAAATCTTGTAGTCGTGGGAATCTGAGGAGTAGTTGAAGTCAGTGCAGAAGGGGGTGTTGGGTTAACTGCAGTTTGATCAATGCCAGACCTAGTTCTAACAAAGTAGATATAGAAGAAGTAAATGTGTTTAATGTCAACCATGGGCCTAGAAGAAATACAGATCTTGTGAAAGTTGCTCTGCCAGCTAGCAAAGCAGACAGTGACACTTCAGAGGATATTTCTGCTCCCTTAAAATGACTTACTGAAGGACTCTTTCCAATCCCTGCATCTAGGTCAGAAGTGACAAAAGATGTGTTGGAGGTTAAAGTTGTTAACGCTGAAGTAGGGGCAAACGTTCCTAGCTGAGTGGTTGATGTTTCAAGTGAAACACTACCTACCACTAGGGAGGTGGGTGTTAATAATGCAGAATGTGGTGGAATGGGACTTGCACAGAGCAGGGTTGTTGGAGTTGCTGTTTTAACAGGTAAAGTTAAAGAGGTATTAGAACTGACAGTGTGTGGTGTGACTGCTGAGGCTTGAAGAAGAGTTGGAAAATCTGTTGAAGAGATGAGTTTGGAAAGGACAGTAGGGCTGGCTGTGCTGTGAAGTACATCAGAATTTTCCACTGTACTTGGTAATGAAAACGTTGAATAGGTGGCTGCATTAGATGCTTCCAACGAAAAAAAGTCTGTAATGGATTGTGCTGACATATTCATTCCCCTTGAAGTTGTGTTTGCCTTCATGGTTATTTTGTCTGTCACGCCAATCTGAGTTGGTTCATTTCCTGAAGTAACAAATGAAGGAAGCGTCTGAGGAAATCTCTGCATGCTAGCATCTGTGTGAGCGATGGACAACACAGGTTTTGTTCCAATTTTGGATTCTGCGGGTGTCACAGGTATGCCTAAAAGGAAAAATGCATATTTCTCTGTCTTTTATGGATTATTAGTAAATCAACATCTATCTCTACTCAAGTCCCATTTAAATATTAACAAATCAGAGTTTGCCAATGGTTCCAGGTTGAGGAACTCAGCAGACTCAATTTTCTAATTTTCTTTGCAAATGAAGTAGTCAATTTTTTATTATTAGTGAAAAATCTTCATTTTGCAGAGCAGTTTTGAAGCAACAAGGAAGTACCATAGAAAATGCAGTAAATGCAAAATAGTAAAATATTTGGAATAAAGATAACTTTGTACTAGCAAATATCAAGCACAATATCTTTAATTCAATATTTATAAAATAAAATAAGACACACTATTAAAATGTAATTTTAAAATTAAATACTGTATCTTCAAAAATAATCAAGTGATGTGGTATCTTTACACCCCAGAGGTTATGAAATATATGCTTTGAATTTGTTAGTGGTGTCCCATCACCTGAAAAGACTGAACTTTTTGCCACAGCAATATTTTGGGGATCTTTCTTTTATGTATTTGTAATATACTAGCATTATATAATCAAATACAGTTGTCATGAGTATAACATCATGATAAAAGGTTATATTTATTATCAGAATTAGAGAAATTAAAGAATTCAGTTTTAAATATGGTTTGTTTGAATGTAGAAGCTGTATTTTGGACAAATGGAGTCTATGTCCCAGAGAGACAATTTTCAACAGAAAGATGTTCTGATAAAGCATTTAATTAGGGGGAAAAAAAAAAAGTATGATTAAATCTTTCCTGAGATCTCTAGAGTAATGTATAAGTTTAGACCAGTATAATAAAATATACTTACAGTCTTCTGGATAAACACATCTAAGTGTGACCTCATCGAGGATCATGTTTTTGGGACAGTATGGCATGCATCCTTCAACCCTTCAAAATATTGTATAGTCAATTCTAAAGCCACAGTGAAAGTATAAACAAATTTGAAATTCATTTACTTTGGAAAAAAAAAAAAAAATTTGAATGTCTCCCCTATCAGGGTTTTGAGAACTTTCCAATTTAATGACAACCACATCATTTTGGGGCATTTTAAGGTCAAAAAATTATTGAACAGCACAGTTCTGTTTCTACGTTGTTTTTTGCATAGACTGTTGAACGTGATTGCTTTGGACCATTCTGCTTTCACAACCAGATGGAATTTTAGATGCCTAAGCATAAAGGTCTTCCACAGGATGATGAATATTCATTTGAAACATTAAAATATTTAGACCGACTCCATAGAAAGTCTTTCTCTTGTTTACTTTCAGCACAGGAGAGTGCAGACAAGTCCATATGTTCCCATACTTTTCCATTTTGGGGGGACTTTTTAATAAGAAAATTGTGGCAATAACAGCCAGTGTGGCCCTATGGAAAAAGCTAAGAATGCAAACAGAGAAAATTAGTAATATTAGTAATATTTCTAATCATAAACTGCATATGTCTAGGGAGGTAGTCTGAAATTCAAAATATCCTTTTCCACCACATTGTGCCTTCACTTTTTAGGTATTTTTTCTTTTAGTTTGTTGTGGTTCCATAGCTGACAGGGGAGAACCAGGGAGAGAGGAAATCTTGTTCCTAAGACACAAGCTAATATCACCTGTGTGAAATCCCTCCCTTCATGCCAGAGACTCTCTCGGTGTAAAAGTTCCCTCCTCTTACAGGAGAGGGCGCGTTCCTCCCTTACTATACCTACAGTGTCTGATCTCACATAAACACCAGAATGATGTAGTCATTTTAGCATCAAGGGATGCTGGTTTAGGATGTGAATGTAAATCCACAGAAAGAAATCGCCTTCATTTAATTTTATAGCTTTCTACTTAATCATTACCAGAAGCTAATCCTCTAGGCTAAATACACACCCTCTTGTGTTGAAAGATTGCATGTAAACAGGAATATATACAGTGGGAAAAGAGAGCCTTGTTACAAATGCTTTTACATGACTTGTGAGAGTTTTTCACAGGAGTGATACTGAAATCTGGATGAGTAAGAATGAATGGATATTGCAACTGCAGTAATTTTCAGAAAGCAAACAGTATGCATATTACCAAAAAAAAAAAAAAAAAAAAACAACCAGCAATATGAGCTTAATTTTACTTAAGGAGGAAGGAATTTACATGCTATTCCTTCAGGATCACTACATGTCTTAAAACAAGGATTAGCACAGGATTCATATCGCCATTCACAGATCCTTCTATAAGGCACAGAAGCACTGAGTTCTGAGAAAGAAGAAAAGGGTATTATTTATTGATTGTATAGTCAATCAATAATAAATTTACAGCCTTTTCTATAACACACATTAGGATTTTCAGATAAAAGAAAAAATGAAAACCCAGTAGACAAATTCCTCAGAACTTCCAAATAGGTGACATTTTGTTCAGCTTCAAGAATTTTAAATTTATTCAAGCTAAAAGACACTTCAAGTTTTAGCAATAAAAAGAGCTACTCACTTTTACAATATATTCTGTTTAAAAACCCTAAAGATCAGTTGAACATTGTGAAAATAGTATTGGTTGCAGAAGCAATACAATTACCCAATTAATTTAAAAGAAAAAATATCTATAGAGCACTAATAAAATATTAACATGCATCATTTCATGGCATGTGACTTTAATTTTGAAAGCATAAACCAATGAAAATGTAGTTCAAAGATAAAGTGACTGTCATCTGCAAAAATTAGAAAATGCTAGAATTTTGAAATGGAATGGAAGACAAAGAAAGAAAGTAATTAAAAATAGCATAAAAATATTTGTTAGTATTGCTGATGAAAGACAAGTGTTATGCAGGCAAGCAGGAAAAGAATAATTATCCCTGGGGATTATGCAAAATTTACCTTCAATGCTAAAGCTACTGAAATGTTTGAATTCTTCTGAATCATTGTACTTTGCCACTTTAACACTGGATGAGGTGAGAATGATGAAAAAACCTTTTTTACTGTGCAGTTCAAAGGCACTGAGTCCCGGACTCCAGAGACCGTGGTGGTGGAAGAAGGTGGCTCGTCTCTGAAAGGAGGTACTTGCCTGCCACTGTTCCAACCCAACAGTTTCATTGTCATGGACGTACAGAAAGTAGTTTGGTCTTTCAGCAGATTCAAGGGAAACAAGAGAGAGAGCTTCCACAGAAGAAAAAAAAAATAATAATAGTAAGATTTTCACAGAAAACAATTTATAATTGAGATTAAATTCTATATATTGGTTTTTAAGTGGCTCCTTTTAAACACCTGGTTTTCACCAAAGAAATATTTCAGCTTTATATTACACAAAAGAGAGTTAGAAAGGCAGTGCAGGGTCTAAAAGAGACTTCAAATGATTGTATAACCCAGAACCACCAGGGAACTAATCAGTTAGATCAAAACTACATTCAGCCTACTGCTACCAGTCTTCATAAAGATTCCAGTCTCAGACTGGAACTTGCTCAAATTGGGAGCTTTTTTCTCAAGTTTGGACAAATGTCTGACAACTCAGCAGTACACAAATTTCATTGGGAAATAATATCTAATTTAGGGACATGTTTGACTTCATCTTGAGGTCAGGCTTTTTTTTTTAACATACAGTCATATCCAGCAATACAGTAAGAAAACCTGTGGCCAAATAAGAGACTTGAGCCTTTATTTGCTCTGCACATGCCAGAAATCAAAAGTGAAGAAAATTCTCTGAAAATGAAACAACTTGTAAAAAAGCAGACCTCATACTGATTTTCAACTTGAATAGAGTCTTGAACTGTCTTTTATCTACATGAATACTATCTCATTCCTCATGGATATGAAAGCTACCTGTGTACAACACAGACACAGTGAGTGTTTTACTTCCACTTTACATCAGCTGGAGAATTGACAAGACTAAATTAATTCTTCAGTTCTTTGTATTTTGCATTTCAAAATCACATCTAAAAACATAATTTCCCCACTGAAAAAAAGTTCAAAGGTTTTTAAACTTACTTCACCTTCCTTTGAAGACAGCCCTTCTCTGTTTTGATTTTTGAAGGTTTGGAATTTTTTTCAACAAATTAAATTATGTGAGAAAGTAGTAAAAAACCTCTATTGGCTTAATTGGCACAAACTTCATATTAGTGAAGAAAGAAAAATATATACAAAGGAAAAATATTTAAACATATTTATTTTTGGTTGTATAGTTTGGATAAGCCATTGATAAGTGAAAAATAGAGCTTAGGAGTTGCTTCTCACCTAAGAAACTATCTTCTACATTGTATGGAGATGCTGCTTACTAACACTGCAGAAAACAGACTGATCATTATCAGTTGCACAATTTCTGGTCCAGTGAAAAGTAACAAATAAGAAGAAAAGATAAAGTAGAATTGATTTTACTGGAGATAAAAACATCCTGTATTGACCTTCAGTGTTGATACTTGCTCGATATATATGTGTAAAAATTTTCAGTTTCCAGTTATACAAACTAATTACTTTTTTCACAAAGGTATTCTATTCACTTGTAATTTTTCATATTTTTGAAACAATCTTTGAAGTCCTCTTTGAATGTGGCAGTGAGGTTTTCTAATATTAAAAAAAAAAATAAAAATTAAATTCCTCCTCAGTTTTGAAAGTGGCCTCTTTATCTTCACTTTTTCAAATAACTAATAATATCTAGACTGTTTTGGAAGATTTAGAAGATGCAGCAAAAGTCACTCATATAGTTTGAGATATACATATTGCCATTAGCAAAACTGCTGAGAAACTTACATAAATCTTTATCTTTGAAAAGACCTGGAGTTATCATGAAACTGAAGATTATATTTCCATATGCTCCAGTTCTAGGCAGGGGAAATATCCTTCTACTGGATACATTAGCCCCTATAATTGTGTCATTCGCTCCAAAACTTGCCAAAATATAGGGTCCTTCACCAAGACCTAAGGGGGAAAAAAGTCAAACAGAAACAGAGAAGTTTTCATTGCATAACACACAAAACTTTAGGCTTAAGTTTCCACTTGGTTTTACTTGATAATAGCACCATGCATAATGCTGTCTTTGACTTTAAGCCTGGTAGGCTAAAAGCACCCCACAGCTGGTTATTCACTCCACACCCCCAAGATAATTGGAGGAGAAGAAGTGAAAGAAATTCATTCGTGGAGATAAAGTTTATCCATTACAGTTTAGTAATGGCTTGGGTTTTGTTTTTAAAGAAAGAAAGAAAAAGAAACAAAGGAAAACAATTGCAAGAAAAGTGATGTAAAAAAACACCCCAATTCCTTACCACAGGACAACCAATGCCTAGCTGGACCCTGAGCAACTCAAGCCCCAGAAAACTTTCCCCCCAGTTTCTATTGCTGAGCACAAAATCAGATGTTCTGCAACATTCCTTGCATCACTTGGGGTCAGCTGTCCAGCTGTGTCCCTTTCAACTTCTTATGCACCCCCAGCCTGCTCGCTGGTGGATCAGCATGAGAACCAGGAAAAGTCCTGATGCTGTGTAAGCAGTAGCTAAAACACCATTTTCATCACAAATCCAAAATACATCATCGTATTAACTGTATGAAGAAAATTAGCTCTTTCCAAGCCAAAACCAGTACTCCTTCCTGTTTTTTTCATAGAACTGTAGAATCATTAAAGTTGGAAAAGACCTTTAAGATCATCAAGTCCTACTGTCAACCTACCACTACTATAATGTTCACCATTAAACCGTGTCCTTAAACATTTTTGAGTAAGGTAAAGTTGCCTAATACAATGTAATTATGGAAAGTCAGCTATACCTAACAAGGTCTACATGCTACTACTGTATTGGACCAGTCACGAGGAGAAAAAAATCATCTCTATATGATGTTCATTATAGGATGTAAGTGGCTAAAAAAGATATATTAAAAGTCACATTCATATAATTGCATTTAGCCAAGCTTCCCTTTCTTTTCAATATCTTGCTCCCTACAAAACACATGCTCAATATCCAAATATTAGAGGGGATGACACAGGAATTCATTTTGTTAAATGAATACCACTCTCATTCTAAGGTACTGGGTTTGAGGGGGTTTTTTTACAGTACAGTACTTGTAAGACTCGTGCATAAAATCCAGTAACCTATGAATTTCAAAATACTGTAGGTCCCAGTTCTGAAATTCACAGTACAAGCACAAACTAACATCCTCCTAGAGCTTTTCCCTGACTTCTGTGATATGCTATATGGTAGATTAATTGAGGCATTGGGGATTACTAAAATCTTTCAACACAGCTGGGCCACAGACCTTCAGTCATTAAAAATAGAAGTGATATTAAAACTACATAAATCAAGTCCAAGAAAAAACTCATAAATTAATTCAACTGAGTTTTTAGGACAGGAATATTAAATACTACGTACCTTGATTGTAATATTCACAGTCATAAGCTAAAAGAAAAAGAAAACAAGTACATTATTATTATAAAGTAACAAGAGAATCCATGCATATCGGCATTCTAAAAAATGTAAATTCACTTTCAGCACAGGAAGTTCCATCTCCCACAAGAGACTATGATTTTATTATACCAGTCAGCGATTTTATTTCCTTCGACTTTTGTTCAGTGGCATACAGCTGCATTTAAATAGATGTGCCAGTACAGTAGAGTTGAAGCATGAATTATTCTATAGCCAAGAACACTTCTTGCTGCCAATGAAACGAATAGACTGGATCTCTTTGCAGCTCTTCACGGAGCACTGGATATATCCCAGATCTGCTACACTGGTGCCTTTCCAATAGTCTCTGCACTAGCACACCCTGAGCACAGTCAGGGCAAGACAGCAAATTTGGGTGTATAAGGCTAACACAGTTAACATAGAGACAGCTTGAAAGATGTGAAGTACATTTATTATCCACCTGTTTCTGTCCTATTTGTATAATTGGGCAGCAAAAAGGCCAAAGGCCTCAGAGAGGAGCTCTGGTGCATGGCCAGATACACACCACAGAGCAAAGGAGATCGCCAGTGAATCGCTGCTCCTTGCTGGCAGCACTTGTGGGCATAAGCTGCAATACTGGTACACAGACACTCACAGTCCCCACCAAGATTGCAGTTGCATGTATCTGTGTGACAGTTTTTGATAAAAGATGTCACATCAATCTGTAGGGGAAAAAGAAAAAGAAGAAAAAAGTGGTGACAAGTGCATGAGCTGTACAAATTCCTGTTTCATCAGGAATTATACTTCTGCATTGACTGAAAGAAATAAACAAAAAAGTAAGGCATTTCCCAAAGCCTGGGCATATTCCTACAGAAAAAGTACAATTTGAATGATCAGCCTATACCTATGTTACAGGTCAAAAGAAAATTTCAGTCAGTGACTTCTAACAAACATGCTTGTCCACACACTTGCTGTTCATCGCTTTTGGAGAACATATTGAAGCTCAAAGTTCTGCTTTTTTTTGTAAGGCAAATACTGCCATCTATAGTCATCCTGTCAGTTTTGCATGAACAACAAAGTCACAGCGAAGGCTCTGCTTACCAAGTAATTAAAGCAGTAATTTTTAGAGGGTGTTTTGCCCAAGGAAAGAAAGCTTAAGCACACTGGAGACATTTTGCAAAAAAAATATTTCTGCACTTATCAAGACTTTAGTATAATTTACCCACTAAACTTCATTAGATCAGAATCCACATCCTCACCCTAAAATGCTATCACATTATTTCATGGTTTTACATGATAAACTATTTCTTAAATTTAAATAATTTTTTTTGTAATGTTGAGCAACATTTCCAAAACAGTGTTCTTACTCAACACATGGAATGTTTAAAGCAATGCTTTTCTTCACTTTAGTCTCTGGTCTAGCTCAGTTGTAAAGCATTCAAATGGCACACATCAGATTACAGAAATACCACCACAGTAACAAAGCAGCACTTATCTAACTCTGAGACAGCTTCTCAGCTGGCAGTTGCTAGAAGCTGGCAGGCACTGGATCAAGATTGACTTTCTGCCTTCAGTGGAGAGTGATGCCATTTTGCTTTTATTCTTTTTCTTATTTTGAAAACAGGGATACCACTGGGGACGTGGAGGACACACATATAGGCATTAACTCCACTGAAAATGACAGTAGTAGCTATACAAGAATCACTAAACAGCAGATTGGCTCCAAAGACCTCAACTTATCTCTTGTGCCTGCAGGGCAGCAACTCTCCATGGGTCAGCAATATCCTGCTGTTGTGACAAACTCTGAGCCCTAGTTCAAAGTTCCTGCTGAGCTCAGGAATCATGAGAAAGACCTTTTTTCTGCAAGCACTGAGGCTTCTCAGACCCTGCTGAATTTTGTGCTTATCTGGGCAACCACAGTCCATCAGCTGCTGCCAGCCAGAGATGCAAGATTTTTTCTCCCTGGCAGCTGGGTTCTCTAGCCTGAGTTGAACTTTGAGGCCACCTGTCCCACAGGTAGGAGCTTGCCTGCATGCACAGCAGGATCCTCCATCACCCACGTAGCAGGAGCAACAGCAAGAGTGCTGCTCCAAGCATGTCCGTGTTTTCTGTTCTTTCCATGCCCTCAGTGTCAGCCTCTGCTTGGGCTTTTTCCTTGGCACCCATTTCCCCATCCAGGCAGCTAGCAGTCTGCTGTAGATGCCCTTGATAGGAGGTCACTTTGTTTTACATTTCCAGGAGCTGTATTTTCTCATGCTGATAAATAGGAAAGATGTTTCCTTTATAGGCTGTCTCATAAAAGATAGATACCTATGTGTGAAAATACCTGACTACCAGTTAAAAGATGTTTTACATACATTTTTTAACATAATTAGGCTAAATTTTTGGTATAGTGTTTGCAAATTTTAATCACAGCATAGGTAAGATATAGAAAATAAATGTTCAAGAGAAAACATCTTTCTTTATGAGTTATAATAATACAGCTTCTTAAAAACTCTCAAAAGTTCCATTTTTATTTATTACTTGCCACTTTTAAAATACACTCATCACTGTGTTCTCAGGCACATGCTCAAAAAATTCTTTACATAGTAACTTAAGTCAACATTAATAAATCTCCTGGGTTAAGCTACTGCAACCTCCTACACAGGCAAATTCCTAACCATGTTGATATCAAACTTCAGTCCTGAAAGTCAGGAGGTTCAGCTGGGACATCTAATGATCTCATTTAGTATTAATAGTTATAAAGAAAATAAGAGACAGAGACAAAATGTCATAGTGGTTCTTGCTTGCACAGGTGTAAAGTACCTAAATACCTTTGGGAGGCCAAAATCAGATATAGGGAAAATGTATAAAGCATGTCTTGCATTGATAAAAGGTAGATTAAAATGGTATAAAAGATTACCACAAAAGCTGTTCTTGTCCCTGTCTTGTCTAGACTGACCTGAAGGAAATTCTTGTAACTCAAGTTTCAGGCTCAGCCAGGTATCGGGAAAACAAGAACACCAAGTCTCAGATGTTTGATAAAAAGCAGATGATAAGCTGCCAACCAATTAAAAATATCAATAGTTCTGAAGCTGAAATCTTGCTCTCTCATATTTCTTTCTATATTGAGCAGAACAATTAACAAAATAAAACCATTTGACATAAGCTGTAGGTACATTACACATACACTTACTTTAGAACCCTGCAATATATAAAAAAGCCTTAAAAATTAGCTATCTATATAAATAAAAGATATAAATAAAACCTAAGGAGAACAAAACCTTGATTATTCAGCCTACTAACTCATAACTCCCAATTATCATTATTATGTTTAGAGTCAGTCTTGAAAGGGATGAGGAGCTCTGCACAAACACAGCCCACCCACAAAGAGATATTTGCAGGGATTTACTGTGTATCTTCCCCAACATTCGGACTGAGGGGAATGGCAAGAAGAAATTAATTACTGTCATTTTATTACTTTCATGAGAGAACATCTTGGATATTTAATAAACTTACCACATTGCGACAAGGTGCAAATACATCACTGTATAAAACTGAGCATTCCTTTTTGGCATAAGGGAACTTGCTCTGGTGTACCTCACATGGTCTTAGTGTTTCATTTGGGCTCTTGCACTTAAAAACAAGGAAAAACACCACAAGTGTTTTATAGACAGGTGTGTTTATCACAGACTTAGATATACCACAGCATCATATAATTCAATACTTGCATAAACAGAAAACAAAAACGTTTAAATACTATTTCCTTCATTTTCCTCTTTCCTTGACTTGTTGTTATACTTGAAAGCATTTGCACAAAAAAAGAATCTTTGTGTTTTGTTCTGAAATACTAAAACGTTCCTGCTGTCTGCTCAGTGCATAAAGACAAAATGTTTTCTTTGTGACACATTATAATCATTACCAGAGCAACCAACTGTAACATCACAAACAAATACATGGTCCAAATCCATCCCGGGTGGTTTTGCACTGACTTTAAAAGGAGTCACATTACGGATTGCTTTATCCCTGTAAGTTCAAATAAAGAAGCAGCGGTAGGAAGGGAGCAACCCATTAAAAAAAAAAATAGAGTCAAAGATCATCATGATAACTGAAAAATGGCTGAGATACAACTCCCTCACTTAAAGTCTCTTTACAAAAAGAAAAACAAACTAACAGAAAAATAAAACAAAATGACACTCAACTCAAAGAACCTGAGTTCATCCAAACCCATGCTCTCTCGGTGCAGCAGAGAAGCCTAGGAGGGTGTAATGATGAATCCACAGGCATCCTTGAGGTGTCCCAAAGGAGCCTCAGCTGCAGTGCTGTCATCCAGCTACAGTGTCCTCCTGTGCCAGTGCTCAGACACCATGGGGGTATGTGCTGCCACTCCCAGGAGAGAGAAACCCTGGAAGCATCCCATACTTCACAGCACCAGTGCAATTATGTTTGCCAGTAGAAGAGCTGGGTTCTGGGCCTCCAGCTATTGAATAATCCTTTCCAGTATTTGGATTTTTCAGAAAAGATGACCAGGTTACATCTCTACAAAGGCCAAAGGTCCTTTTTGAAAAAATCCCTAAGGCCTAATGTGGGGCCAGCTGAAGTGTCAAGTCTGTCTGAGCACAGGGCAAGGCTGAACTTAGATCCTGAGTGCTCTGGCAGACACAGAGATCAGGAGATTACATGAGATTTTACAAATATATATATATATATATATCTCCACAAAAAGGCAGGTGCAAGTTTGGGCTGCACAAAGGTCATAACATGCTAGAAGTTGATGCAAACACTACAAACTTTTTTAAAGCAGTTACCTAACTAAATTGAAATAAAAGAAAAATTCACATACTTCATACAATTTACATATTTTTTAATCTATAATTTTCTAGATGAGTAATATCGCTACCAACACTGCACACTTGTCTTGCTTGTTCTCACAATTTAAACATTTTGTGTAGAATAAAACAAATTCAAAGGGAGATGTTGAGGCAGAGAAGCCTCAAAATCTTTATTTCAAAGCATTCTTTCATGAGGCAAGAGATACTTGTTCAATTTCCTGCTGTGTCAAAGGAGGAAACAGATTAAAAACTGGTGCTGATAGACACCCAAAGGGAGTGCTTTGCAAATACTGATTTTTCAGGAGGTTCACAAGGCTATAAAACTTTACGTCTTCTCAGCACAAATTAATAAAATACTATTCTCCTGTGTTACGAAACACAGTTGCAGTCATGCACTTTCTACAGCCTCCTCTCTTCCCCTCAGAAACCAAATTTCCATACTGGGTTGCGTCTGTTGCTGTTATGAGCCTTTTCCTTCCATCCCTTCGCCACCTCTACTTTGTCAGTTTAATTTCTGTTTACAAGCCTCAACTAAATTAAATAACCTTTTTTTAAAAAAACTGTTCAAAAAGTAACTTTCTTCCAGACCTTTTTTTCCAGCATTCAGATTCAATTTACTTTCAGTATCCTGATGCCTCCAACACAGAGAAATTACAATTGTTTCTATTTTTGGGATGAATCAAAAATATCAGAAGCAATGTACCTAACTTTGTGGAAAACTGTAATCCAGACAAACATAATAATTGTCTTACATAGGGTAAAACATATTCTTCCCTGAAAAGACTGTCTGGTTTCATTTAAATTCAGTGTATGTTTGTTATGACATAAGACATTATTAACACCTTTCACATCCACAGACATAAAAATTAAAATGTACTCTTACATAATGACCATAAGTTTAGAAAATACCTGTACATCATTTGCTTATACTGTGCTCATTTATAAATTAAAGTTTTCATCCTTTTTCTCTACATTTTTACTAGGCATGGGACTTACCTGTCCTAGTACCCAGCTGTCTCCAAACACCTGTGCATTTCTCACCTCCATGTTGTTTGATGTAGTCAGATCATTTGAAGTATATTTGTCAAAATTTCCACACAAACCTGCTAGTTTACCCTGAAAAAGAAGAATTTTTTTTTCTCATAAACTGACATTCAATAATTGGTACCAATGACACACATGGTATATAACATTTTTTTAAAGTGAATACAACTCTGACTTATACTTTGAAAATATCTGACATTCTGCTATGTTTACAGTTCCATATTGCAAATATCATATTAACAGAAATCAGTGTTTTTCTTCTTCTTTTCCAGAACCTGTTCTTACTGTCTGCCTGTGAAAATGGACTGAAATTCAGGAATATTTTTTTTCTGAAAGCTTAGTAGTGCATACAGTCCAAAAGTCAAAAGTTCAGGTGAATTACCTCATTATTGTGAAGCCTGACTAGTTGTCATTAAAATTTGCTGCCTCTAATTTTAGCTCACAATAGCAAGAACATTTGTAATAGCAGTTATAAAAGAGACAGCTGCAGCTTTCTTGTGTTGAGCATGTGCTGCTGATGGAAGAAGTATATATACATGTGTGTGTGTACAAATATATAGGAAAGTAAAAATTTCTATATAACATAAAAAGTATAGTTAAGTTTTTAGAGTACTGTGGCTCATGACAATTAATTCTTTTTCCTTAAGATCTGCTGCAGATATTATCTTACTGAACCAGAGCCTCTGGAAGAAACAGCCATTGGAAACAGAAAGAGCTGGAAATATTTGTGTTCCTGCATGCAACCTGTAGAACTCAGCTCCCTGCTAGCTTACCCAAAAAAAGATGATTTTTTTTTTTCCACCATGTGTATTTATTGCTGATAAATCGCCTTGTACATAAAGTATTTTTGACTATTTGGACAAAAACCTATAATAATTTTGCTTTAATACCACATTAGATGGTCATTATAGCTTAGACTTACACTTCAAAAAATCTGATACTGTATTCTAGCATATCATGCTTTCTTTTCTTTTGCCCCATCTTAATACATGTGTTCATGTTTGAAAAAAAAAGCAAAAATGTAATTCTAAGGTCACTCTGCCAGAAGCCAAAGACTGAGCTGCAGAGACACTAAGGTAGATGATGATAGAGGAATGGAAAAGAGAAGAGAACTGGCAAGAGAAAGAACCTTGTATTCCTCCCTGAATTATGGCTGAACCCTGTCACAATATACCATTAGATTTAAATGTCAGGTTTTATCTAGATCTTTTCCTGTATTTTGTCTTCTTAAATTAAATCCAGGATGTGGCTCCATCTCTTCATCTCAGAAGACTCTATTACATCTCAGTGTGCAGTTCCATCATCAGTCTAATCCAATCTGTGCTATAAACCTGTCATTTTCCATCTCACATAGATATGGAAGCTTCCTTTCCAATGGCTTTTGCAGTTCTGGAAACATGCAGTGAACTGGGTAACTCAAAACTAACTATTCCTTCCTTTGGGTCTGAACTGAATCACTGCATATATCCAAGGCTGCAATGTGTGGAGCAGCAGAGTAAATGTGCACATAGGAACCACTCCTTCTCTTCAGAAGTTCTCCGTCTCTTCTTAGCTGGGAAATGCTAGCAGCTGAACAGCTAACAGTGTGATAAACAGCTGTATCTCTGGAAAAGTTAGTCTTGAAGAAAAGACAACCACAGTTGTTCAATAAGAGATCACATTAGCAATATAGAGAAGCTACACAAACACTCTGGGTTTTGTTTTGGCTCACCTTCCATTGAGGTCCAACTTTAACATGCATCATAGTCTTCTTATCCCATAGGATTGTAATGTCCTGTTCTGGAAAGTGTATCACAGTATAATATCCAGCCTTCCAAAGCTGATACTTAGATTTGTTTTCCTGTCCCCTTAAGGTCTTCTGACAGAAACGAATATTTATTAAGATCTAATAAAGTAATTCTACCACGGTATATAACCAGTTATCTGCAAAGGGTATATTGAAGAATACTTATCTTTAGCATATAGCTGAATCAATAATATTACCAGAAATGTTGCTTAATACTTTGATATTTTTTTCTTTTCAATTATTCAAGTTTGTTTTGATTCTGTACTTTGGTTTCCCTTTCAAAACCAAGTTGAAAGAAACTCATAAATATCAATATATTTCAATTCCTTGAGACTTTTGAGCAGTCTTCTTTATAGGACAAATAGAACTTGGAAAAACAATGAAAAAACCAAATGTGTCCTGGGACCTGCTACTTTATCCAGGCCTAGGCACTTGTACGATATTAACTCAAGCCGAGATGTTTTCCAAAACCATGCTCTGTTAGAGCTGTAAATTTGCAATGCTTATCTTAAAGGGCAACCCAAAAAGGAAAGAAAATAACTAACCTGCTTCTCAGAAGGTTCACTAAAATTAATCTCAGTGTCTCCAACAGAGATGAAAACATTCTTCGAGCAAACAATATCATTGTCAAAGCACTTTTTGTTCTGAGCAATTATAGATATATTTGAGTTATCTGTGCTCTGCGACATCAAGAAGAAATCATTTTACTTACAGATTCAATTGCATTTCACTCATGCAGATTTATTCTAGGCTTACTATCACAAAAAGATGGATAATTTAGTATTCACAGGTCTTTGAAATTAAATTAGACAGTTACCAAACAAGGAATGGATTTTTAAATTCACAGCTGAACCAACAAACAACTCAAAATTTGGAGTTAAACACAGTGTCATTATATTCAGCTGTGACTCCTTTTCCTGAGGACTTCACAAACTCAGAGGATCAGCCTGCCCCTAAAATAAGAGTCTGGTTTAGGCTTTTAAAATGTGCTTATACATGGAATCCAATATTTATGGCACAGTACAGTTGTCACAATTGAGACACGCTATAAAAAGAGCTTTATTTTTAAACCAAGGTACATGAGATCAAGCTGTTTTCACATTTTTAAAAGGAAGAAACCTACCATCTGTCAGTAGTGGATAAAACAGTTTTTGTACCATCACGCATCAAAATTCACAAAACCATGAGTCATACTCAATGTTATTGAAGGGAGCAAAGGTTTCGGTTGATATTTTGTTTGTGGGGTGTTGTTTTTTTCAACATTTAGAAGTTTTGAATACTTCATTGTCTTTTCATTTAGTGGTGTTTTAGTACCTAAAATTCAAATCTATTGCTTTCTTAATTCCATACCTCTTGGCTTTCCAGCCTGTGAATTAATTTTGAAATCTAGGCACAAAAATCACGTTTGTATCTTGGTTTAAGGTGTCTGTTTATTCACCTAAAAATAACCTTCTGTAGTTCTTCTGTATCCTGAGGGAAACACACAGGCACCTTTTAATTCCCCATCCTAAGACTGCTACTGGAACAAAGGAGACCAATTGTATGTTCAGAGTTGATAACACTACCACAAACAAAAACAAGGTTGAGTTACTTTTATATTTTTTTCATTTTAATTTGCTTTCCAGTTCATCTCTGTACTGATTCTCACAAATTAACAAGCAGCTATAACTACAGAAATTACTTGAGAGAGTAACTGCTTCTGAATCTGTTTTAATTTTTGATCAAATTCAGTCCTAGTCATCCCAAACCTGAGACAAATATGAAATAAAATATATGACAGATATGAAATAAAAAAGCTATATATCTCACCCATGGAGTCATATAGGCTTCTATGGGACCCTTGGGTAGTGCAGGGAACAAAGGTATTTAAGCTCTCTTCTTACTCTCACCCTCCTTTAGACACACTCTGAGGCTACGACTTGATGAATCTAATTGCAAGTGCTAATGGGCATGTTGGGCAAGATGGGAATGGTGGCTTTCAGCATTTCCCCAGCCCTGGGAACCCCTCTTGGCTCCCAGCATTCCTCTTGGAGAGCTCCCCTTAGCCACAACAGGCAGGATTCCTTGCCTTGATTTATGCCCACAGCATCTCTCCCCAGAGCTTTGCTCCCTCCCCTGGGCAGTGTACTACTCCCTTGGTCAGTGTATCCCCAAAAGGTGATAACTAACTACTTACTCCTAATTACTCTTTGCCTGGCTCACATTTCTACCTTTATTTTTCCTTTGTTCATCAGAATTCAAGAATTAAAAAAAATCTCAACAATTTTTCCTTACCAGTGAGAATTATTGCATACAGAAAATATAGGTGCTATAGGAAGCAATTTGTGTGTTTTTTCATAATAAAAGTCATAGTGACCAAACTCTTTCAAGAACACTTTCAATCTGAAATAAAAACCAAATCCAACCTCAGATGATGGAAAGTGTAGAGGCATTTTTTCGCCACACAGAGGTGGTGCTACGGTTTTGCTGCCCAAAGTCTAACATGGCCCATAAGTCGGAGGGTGCTGCTACTTGGCATAGAAAACATTCTACAGCAAGCAGGAGTGAATTCGATGAACACAAGGCGTGGGAGGCCGCCTGCAAGCTCTATGTTACCCTAATGCCAGGGCTTAAGAAACAGATGGCATTTGTCAGCAGTTAGCTTGGAAGACAACATTACAGTGGGTAAAGTTAGTCACTAACTGCTTCATGGTAAGGGGGTGTAGGAAATCAGCTCTCCATGATTTAGCAGGGGAATTGAGTTTAAAAGTATTGAAAGCTTCAAGGTAAAGCAAAGTTCATCTGTTCCATTCTGCTGTAAAGTTGTTTTAGGTTGCACTCAGAATAAAAATGGTGACTACCTTATTGGGAAATACACTATGTTTTAATTAAGCCAGACTTGCTGCTGGAGTTGGTGCAACAATTATTCCTCTCCCAGTCAGGTAACAGTCCAGAGCACTTTTTGATTTATTGGAGATGATATGATAAATTACGAAGGAGACAGTCTCATTAGTTTGGTAGTATAGGATGCAAGCTGATACATTCTGTGCTGGCCAAATGAAAAGTGAGCCAGGAAGCTACCTTCCCATTGTGACTCAGTGCAGAGAAGGACTTTGCTTGCAGTCTCTGGGTCTATTTGATGCCTAGGACACTGTGGGCTCTTTTCTTTGCAGAATTCATTCCTCTTCAGTTAGCCTAATCTCAGCAAAAGGAGAGACTCTGAGTTAATAGGGAAGCAATGTCCTTAGAAGAAAAGACACGGGGGGCTTGATTTTCAATAACAATAGTTAAATCAGGCTAATTATCCCACAGTAAAAATACGCCTTTTTTGGCAATAAAGATAAGTCCTTGAAGCAGCAGTGGGTATCTGTACTAGCTATGCTAATTGCAGCTGCTGCCTGTGCCTTCTGACAGGCCAGGCCAACCCCTTCAGCTGAACAACATCAACATACTCAAGTCATAAGTTTTTGTGTATGGTTGGGATTTGAGCCAGGGGCAAAAGTTGAATTCTATTTCAAGTTAACTCTGCAACAGAGAGAAGCCTGGAGCCAGGAAGTGTTTTGCTGACCAAAGCCAGAACAAGGAGTCCTGAAGTCATGTGAAGTGCTTTCTAACTTGTAGGACTGCATGATGGTGTTAAATTACTAGAAATTATGCAGGATGGAAATGCAGGGAGTCAGTGGTGGTGGTTCAGTATGAGTAATCCAGACACTTAAGAAGAAAGAGCTGTGCATTAAATCCTAAGTAACGTGAGCTTTCTGTTTTTCTAATTAAACCTTAGACCTAAGCACAAACATAAAAAATAATTTTGAATTATGTATCTCTTATGGCTCAAAGCTTTCACAAAAATATTTGCTTTACATATATACTCTTGCCCTTCTTTCCATATAACTCAATAAAAATTGAGGTCTTTCCCAGTCATACAGTACCAGCCAAATTCAAAACTGAATGACAGTTTCTATCGCACTTCTCAAATTATTCTATAACTGCCACACATGCAATCTCCTCTTTCAGCAAATCAAAAATAAAGTTCAATTGAACTTTAGTACTTAACTATTGCCAATATAAAAGACAAGACTGTTAAATAAAGAGAAGCTCATTTTTTAATGTTTATATAAGACAGTGAAGCCAGACAAATCCCGAGAGTTCTTAAGGAATGTGATAGTATAAATGATAATCGAGTTCTATCTCTCTAATCTGCACTGAATCCACACAGATATGAAAACAACCTTTTGTCACTGCTACTAGAAGAAATGTCTGAGTAGACACTAGGAGCAGGTCTAACGAATAACAAGGTGGGGTTTTTTGTTGGTTTTGGTTTTTTTCTGCACGGCCATTTTCCAAGGCAGAGTCACTCTTTACCTTTTTAGGTAAAATGCACCCAACAGGGGATGTACTACAGTTCATCATGTGAAACCTACTTACGCTGACAGAAACTAGAAATAAAATGGTTTTCCCACTGCAACAGTATCTTCCCACGTAAATTACCATATCCAGTCTGTTCCAACTTAATGTCAGTTTCTTTGTGATAACATGGAGTTGCCAAGCAACAGGAAAGACAGAGTCACAGCTCTGGGCAGTCAGTCAAAAGCTCATTGTCAGTCCCACTTCTCAGGACATTCTTTTTCTAGATTTTGCTGCACTTTTTTTCCATAATTCTTCCTAGTCAAAAAAGCAATGCACTGCTTTCCTTTTCCTCCTTTTTTTATTCTTTTTTTTTTTATTTTTTTTTTTTAGCAGTGCTTTGGAATGGTAGAGTTTATTTTTGTCATAAACTTTCTATTTCAATATCCTGTTAGAAATTTTCTATCCCATTTAACACTGCTTACATAATCAAAATGCAGCCTCGGAGAAGACAATTTAAAAGGGGCTGTATATATGTCTTTGAAAGTTTCATTAAAATATAGCTGTTCAGTGTAAAGGCTCATTCTTAATACCCTGATTTACCCATTGGCTTTGCTTTGTTCCCTACAATATACTAACTTGCAAACTAGGTCGGCCATAAAGACATCTAAGGACATACTGGAAGTAGATTAGTCCTATCTTCCTTTTGTTTTAATGGTGCTTTAGATGTTTTCATATCTAGCCACAGAAAGAAGTGCAAAAAGCTCTAAAAATACTGAAAAAATATACAGTATTTTAAAAAGGAGAGTTTGTTTTGCTCCTTCCTACATATTTTCAGAGAGACATCCTTGACTCTCTTCAGAGTTAAGATTTCAGATTTTACAGAAAGTCATAATTACTTTGGTTGTTGTTTTACTGGTCTCTGAGTTTCTTCTGATGGAACTTAACACTTGAAACTATTACCTCTAGTGCACTTGATCATAGAAGATGTAAAACATCTTAGCTCAGTTTAGTGAGCACTTAGGCATAAATATGTAAGTGGTTTTGGAGAGCAAACAAATGCCTTGGCACATGACATGTACTTGTTCTGTTAGGTTTTTGTGCCATTTTGCCGGGGACTTGATCTTCAGATAATCAGTAAAAACATATTAATTATGCAAAACTCATTTTAATTCACACTAAGAAGCACCTCCTATTGAAAGACTTCTTTTGTGCTGCTGGTGCACTCATTTCTCCTATATATTTCCAAAATTTTATATACACGTTTCACATAATTTTATTTGATTGCTGCTTTTGTATTCTTTATAAATTTGTATCATCAAATGTTCTTCCTCATAGCTATTAAAACAATGGAGCAATGTTGCTTGGAGTCAACAGATGGCACTGATACACACCGTCTCAATTTGGGAAAAAAATCCACATGAAAGTCAGGAAAAAATATTATAAGAAAGAGAGTAGGTGATCCTCTTACACAAGAGAGAAAAGAGGAAAGGAATAGTAATAATACTTTTTTTTTTTTTTTCCACTGATGTTATGCATGGTTATACAAGTATAAAAAAAAAAAAAAAAAAAAAAAAACAAACAAAAAACTTATTTAGGACCTAAGAACCTGAGAGCTAATTTGTTCATGCACATAATTTTTTTTAACTCTGCATCTACATGGCTGCAGATTACTCACTTAAAATATGGCAAAGAAGCTTGCAATACACTTGTAAAATATGACACATTTCTAGCTTTGTAGCACAGTTGAGTAGAAATGGAGGAGGGCAACACGACTGAGTAGACTCACTGATGAAATTACAAGGGGAGTGATATTATTCCAGTTACTGACTCATCCTCAAACAACTTCCAGATGTTTGCTAATGCATCCACGATAACTCTTTCCTGTTTCTTTAAGTTACTTCTGAAAAGGATACATCTCAGGCAGAATAAACTCTCAGAAACTCAAGAAAGTATATAAGTATGCATACAAGCAATAGGAAACATTTTCTTTATCATACATAAGGGGTTTTGTAGATGATTTTATTGCAATATAGAGTTGTTGGGTGTTCTGAGGTTTTGTCAACTATAAAATCCAAATAACTTTAAAATATACGGCTAATAATGAAAATAGATGACAGCAAATATTCTACTTTATCTACTTAAAAGAGAACTTTGTTCTAACTCAGTGTTTCTTAATTTTGAAAAAGTAGATTAATCGGACAGATCACTGGAAAGGTTTTGGTTTTCTTTTTTTATATTTTAAGAGAACTATACTACAAGTTTTGAGAAAAGATCATTTAAAGCAGATTTCCTTTTGTTTTATTTACTTAGCTTTGCCTGCTTGTGTATCAGATTTGGCTTTTCAACAGGTCACATTACTGCAATCCCTTTCTAATTAAAAATGAGATCTTCTGCAGATTGAAGATTTGGGAACATTTGAATATTCGTTTCCAAGTGACACATTCTGTAACTGAGCTATTCTGAATTACAAATCAGCAGCACAGTTGGTGGTGTTAGTTTTAATATCTAAACTTGCATTTATATGAAACCTGTTAGTGTTATTTTATTAATAAGTGCATGATAAATGTCAATATTTTGCTATTGTTGGTTGTAATGCTAAAGTACAATATAAGGGGAGAAAAGGGCAAGAGCTCCAGGAGATGATTGCAGGAGGTAGAAAGCTGAAACTTGCACAAAGTTTTTAGGATTTACAATATAAAAAAATGTTAAACTTGTTTATTTACAGTGCTGAAATTTAGTTTCTATACATTTAGGAAAAAAATAAAAATATTCATATCCTAACCTTAATCAGATAAAATTTAATTCACAGTTCTCACAGTTCACCAACAACAACCAGAGTCAGAGGCTACAGGTGACTAGCCTGAGCATCCTACCACTTCAAACACAGCAAAGAGCTTTCATTTTACTGCTGCCAACACACCATTCAGCTTCCTGAAATAACAGCACCTGATGCTGGGTTTTGTTCAACTTTTACTGTGCTGTATCATCAACAGTCCACAAAGTTATACCAACCAGAAAGGCTCCAAGTCAGTTAGTCATTCTTACAGTGAACTGCCTTTTCAGGCAGGCATCAGAGTAAAACATTTTAAAGTCAGTACAGCCAAAGGGCTGTTGGATGCTGAACACCAACCCCAAATCAGGAATTCAAGGCAAAAGGCCACTTTCTTCAAGTTCTGTGGTCACTAAATGGCAAGGTCCTCAGAAAGAGGATCCAACTTCTGAGTCACGCAATGCACACAGAGAGCATCCAAATTACCATTCTCATGGTAAGAAACTTTCCCTCAAGCTTTTCCTGGAAGCCCTCCATGCTAATCTGCACAAATTGAAAGAAACCTTTTCTTTGTTGGAGAATAAAAGTGATTCATTCATGGCACAATTTAATGGTCTGGAGAATCAGGTGGGGGAGACAGCAAGGCAAGTAGAGGTACTTGAGTCTGAAATCATTGATCTGAAGAAAATGGAACCAGAGCGTAAATCCACTGCCAACTGTAATCAGATCTTTTGCTTACAGAAGAAATGGAACTAATAGAAAAACAGGTACAGCTGAAAACAAGTACAGAAAGGACTTGCTATTGACCCTTAAAAGACTTCCAAAGACCCAGGAAAAAAGAGGGCATCCAGAAAGGTTTCCTCTGAAATGATGGATAAGGAAGAAAATGGAAGAAAACAAGATATTTAAATATTTTTAGTTAAGAAACTGTTGGACTTTAAATTCATTATTCATATTTAAATCAGTTAAAATGAAGTGTTTTCATGATCTACATTGATAAATGAGTTGGTCTGCTACTGCCAAGATTTTTTTTCTTTTTTACCTTTGAAATTTTACCTTTGAGATTTTAAAATATTAGTAGTAAATATTAATGTCCTCTCTGTGAATATCATTTTTCTATACAGGGACTTTACATCTTGGTGTGTAACATAACTCCTAGTTCCTTGATAAGGATGAAGGTATCATTTCACAAGACATTACTGCCCTTAATTGCTGCATTAAATCTTCTCAGTCATTTTCTGACGGATTGCTGTATCTGTTGAACTAGTTACAAAGGGCTTTTTCATACACCTACTGTCACCTTAAACAAAAAGGCCTGGCAGATGATACTGATGTTGAAAACAAAGTTTGAAGTTTCATAATTAGCAGAAAGTTGATACTTGATTTTTCTTCCACGAGAGCACAAGAGCTCCTTATTAAAACATAATAAAAGGTAAGGATGAGTTCTTTGTTTGGTACAGTGCAATACAATGGCAAATCAAAGACTAGTTCAAACAGATCAGATTTAGGGAGGCCAACAGCCAAATCAAAGAGTGACGACTGGTAACATGCATGGGAACAGCACATTATCACGTCACTGGGGACATCAGATTCAGATTATAGTTCTTGCACTCAGTTATACATCTGGGAAGAGCTAGTATACTAACAAATTTATTGTAGCTATAACTTCCCTTATTGGGCTGCTACAACACCTTTGTTTAGAGTATATAGGATAGCAGAGACAAAGTGGACCACTTCTCACAGAAAAATATTAGTAAAAGTGAAAGGACAAACTTATTAGTATTGTATATAGAATCTTACAACCACTTCAGCTGCTTCAATTTCAGATGTCTGGTGAACATTTTACACGTCACTCATAAAAATTAGCCTCATAACAGCACTGCAAACTACCATGGAATGTGTACTAGCAGATATCAAATCTATGATGTTCTATAGTAATTTACAGGCAGGGAACATGAAGCTTACAGCACACACCCCTACAGCAGGGGTGCTAGACTAGATTATCTTTAAAGGTCCTTTCCAACTCAAATCATTCTATGATTCTGTCATGGTACTTAAAAAAAAAAAAAATGTTGGTTGTAGAACCAGCATAGTAGCATAGTTTAACTGCTGCTGCCCTGGACAGCTGCGCCTGCCAATATGTTAGGCAAGGCATTTAAACTTTTGCAATTATATATGTACTTTTCCATCTTTCATCTAGCTTCCCTGTTTGGACAACAGGCTATAAGAGACAGGTCTCTCTTGTATACCTTCTGAAAAAGCAGTAGCCCAAGGTAGACTCATTATATTACTCAGATACTACTATTAAAAATCTATTCACATGGCCAAAATATAGGGGAAGAGAATTATACAGAGAGAGAAATATCAAAACCTCTGCTCTAGGAACAAAAAAGCCTATTTCAAACAAGAGCAGCCTTGTTACATCATCGTGACTGCATATATAATGTAGCTTAACCACATCAATACGTAGTTCAATTGTGTACATGCACACGTGACATTACAGAACAGATGACACCAGATTCTCATGCAGGTTGCCACTATGAAGATGACAATTATGTCTGTTTCATTTCTTTTTCTCACATAAAATTCCATTCCTGTATAATAGTAGCTAGTTTAGTACCTATCTTCATGGTAACACTTATTGGTGGCATGGAGTGGGCAGGGTGGGGGTTTCTGTTCATTGATTTACATATTTCATTGTTGAATTTCATTTTTCATTTTATTATGCAGTGTTTTCTGCCATAAGATCTTCTGAACCTTTCATTTCAGCTGTTCAGACTGATTCTTTATCAAGAGCATACTCTACCTCAGTCCTCACACCACCTTTTCAAAGTTCTTTCAGAATGTGCTGAATGCAGGTCTCAGCACAGATCCCTGTGGGATGTCAACAGGACTCCTTCATTCTAAAAAAAAGGCCACTTATTCCTATCTTTTAACTTCTGACCATAAATAACTCTAGCAGAGGGCAACAAAGACAATTAGGGGACTGGAGCATCTTTCTTATGTGGAAAGATTGAGGGAGCTGGGCCTGTTCAGCCTTGAGAAGAGACATCTTAGAGGGGACCTTATGGATGTCTGGAAGTATCTGAAGGGAGGGTGTCAAGAGGATGGAGCCAGGATCTGCTCAGTGGTGCCAAGCAATGGGACAAGAGGCAATGGGCAGAAACTGATGTACAGGAAGTTCCACCTGAATATGAGGAAGAACTTCTTTACTGTGCAGGTGACCATGCACTGAACAGGTTGCCCAGAGTGGCTGTGAAGTCTCTCTCACTGGAGATATTCAAGAACCATCTTGACACAATCCTCTGCAATGTGCTCTGGGACGACCCTGCTCAAGCAGGAAGGTTGGACCAGATGACTCACTGTGGTTCCTTCCAACCTGACCCATTCTGTGAATTCATATTTCAAAGAATACTCACTCTCATTCTATGAGAAATTAGTCTCTAAAAAATATTTGTTGAAATCTTTCTCCAAAACGTCTTTAAGCTAAAATGCACATACATTGACCTGATTATCCTTATCTATATATTTATTGTTTTCGAATAACTCAGAAGATTGATCATGCATTAATTTCTTCTATTAGGAAAAAGGAAAAAAAAAAAGGAAGGGGGAAAGTCCAACTCTTCCTCAATTGTAATTTCTCTTTATTATATTTTATATTCATTTCCTTCATATGTAAATCAGACATATTGGTCTATTCCTGTCTAATTCAGCCACTGGGTCTTTTTAAAGCATTTGGTTATACTGCCATCTTCCATCCCTCTCATTCCAGCATTGCGCATCACATAGTTCATCAGTTCTGTGTTTTTGTTCCCTCAGAACTCTTGAGCATCTGCCATATGATCCCAATCTTTGTTTCTTTTCCTTTTTTTTTCCTAAAAATTCTCCAAATATTTCACAGTCAAAAATTAGCCCACAGATACATCATCTGTTCCAGACATAATTATACAGTGCAAAATTTGTAATAGAGTCCTTCAATATAGATCATATACTGAAGAAGAAAGAAAAATAATGAACAAGTTTGGCTATGCTTTCTGATGTTAGCTGAGTTTGGGAAAAGGGTAAAGCTTGAAAAGCTGAAAAGGAGACTGAGAACTCTGAAAAGCAGAAAATGTAAGCACTTTCATCAATTCTGACATGTTCACCAGAAGAATGGCCCATTTGCAGTGTGCCACATGCCTTAGTTATCTGGCTGCCTATTTTATTCTTGGATGACAAATGCTGCCCATGGTTTGTTTCCAGGTAGGTTCTCTCTTACACAGTAGAGTGGCAGGTGACATTTGATTGTAAAAGCAAAACATTCCAGTATCATACTAAAGTTTTAAAAAGCAGCATGGATTTGTCTTGCAAAACTGCCTGAATAGATGCACAAGAATGAAGAAATGACAATCCACCTTTCCACCTCCTCATCCCAGCAAGATGATTTTACAGGTAAAGTAACCTCAATTTTTTGCATCTTTGAGAGGGAAGGTTTGTACAAGGGTTCATACACCTTTAAGAGTAAAAGGTCTTTTAATTTATATGATACATGCCTGGAGTTTGCTATGAGGCCTTATTATCTTTACCAAACATCTTTTTTTTTTTTTTTTAAACAAAATCAGAAATCTGGAACCAATTTATATTATTTCACAGCTGTGAATACTCTACTAAAGCATACATGAAATAAATGATTTGCAGTAGTCCTTTGTGAGAAACTGCTTTTTTTTTTTTTTTTAAGTTAGACAGTCAGAAAAGTGAGTATTCTTCTAAATATATTACTGTAACTGGGAAGACAGACTCTTGCCTTTAAAAATAGCAACAGTGATAATAAACAATAGTGGTTTTGGTAATAGAATATATTTCCAAATGTCAGTAATGGTATTTTTAAACAAAAACGGCTAGCAATGTACTGTAAATGTGTGCTGTGAGGAGCATTAGGATGTAGACAGACAATCTCAGTGAATGATTTCATTGTTGAATTATGAAATCATTGTGTTTGATATTATTATACACATACAACCCTGATCTGATGCAGATCACAATCAAGAAGAATTCCAAGCAGCCAGAGGTCATCACCAACCCTCTGCCAAGCAGGGTTTATAGATAATTATTGAAGAAATCTATAGATTATACCTAGTTTGAACAGTTTCTATAGTGTTATTCTTTGCTCATTGTGATGAAAGCTAAATTAAGGTAGAACAGAGAACAGTTTTTTATTTTTCTCTACACCACATAGATATGCAAGAACACATCCTTGTACCATTTTCAAAGACATAAGCACAAAATTTCATTTACAGATTCTTCTTTCACGTCTGTTCTATACCTGTTTTCTTAATGTTTATTTCTACAGATCAACTTCCAATGCTCAAAATACTTGTTCTTTGATGGAAACTTTCACTTGGACACATGAAAATATATGAACAATTCTCTTACCTTTAGCAGGTAAGTTTGGCAGTCACTGACATAATCATATTCCAGTCCGTCAAAGGTATAATAATGTCGATCTCCATAAACAGTGCACACAGCAGGACAGGGGTAACTGGTGCAATTGAATATGCCTCTCCGACAAACACTGTAAGAAAAATCAATAATCAGTATCTTCTCATAGCAGTGTTATTTTCTGTATGTTTTCAAGAAAAAGCTTTCTTGAATTCCTAATTTCAAATCATACAGAAATTCATTTACAAAATAAAATTCTCAGACCTTGAAACTAAGAGCTATTCTGTGTGTTGCTTCTGAAGTTATTGGTGATGCCGTGGCAGAAAAGTGTTGAACATTTTGCCATTAGCCTATAAGTACAGTAAAATGCATAAGAAATAAATGCAAAATCTCAAACTTTTCATGGCTTGTGCAAATATTTCCATCACTGCCTCCAGTATAGATAAGACACCATGCCACAACACACTTGTGCATAAGACATGGATATTATATTTTTTATTAAGAAATTTTGATAAATATTCACATATTCAAAGCAAAATACCTCCAGTTGCTACCTGTAGGATTTCAGGCTACCAGACAAACATGGAATGAGTTTAATAAATTAATGCTGATATTTTGCAGGATTACTTTTCCTGTCAGCTACATTCAATACTTTACACTAATTTGTAGGAAGGTAGTATTGGCATCCTCTAGTTTTGTCTGTGTACATGTAAATGCTCAGTTGATTTGCCAGTGCAGTTTTTAACTGATTAAAAGCTGCAAAACCATTTTTTTTAATTATTAAATATACAATTAACTGCATATAGATATTTTGGCTAGCAAATTATAATTTACGAAAAACTGTTTTGCATCAGTATGAGTCAAGTAAAGCTCCTTAAAAAGACGCTGGGTTCTAGCTCATTTTTCAATTCGAACGACTTTTTTTTTTTTTTTTTTCCAATTGCTAATCTTCTTCCTATACAGTCACTCATGGTAACTGGTAATTTACACTGCAAACAGTCCAGTTCCCAAAGAAACAAACTATTTACCACTGTCATATGTATATACTTTTCGTCCTTGGTAGCCTTTAATGATATTCTATTCTGCAAAAGCTAAATGGCTTTTCTTTCACAGATTAACTAATGTAGTGGTTTTGGTTTGGGCTTTTCCTGGTAACTGGGTCATAACTAAGGAAGTATTCCATCTCATTTCTTTACATAAGCAAAGATATAAAGAGGGGA
>JAWWEE010000040.1:39196449-39234534 GCA_035221455.1 Xenops minutus | reverse complement strand
GGAACGGCAGTTGTTTTGGTGAGAGGGAAGTGAAAACTTGTTTTCTGTCTCTTTTCTCCTCTGTATATACATATATATGTGTGTGTGTAAATATATAGAAACTGGTTTAGTTCTACTGAAGTTTGGTTTTGCAGGTTTTTTTCCCCCCTTGTTCCTTTCTTCCCCTGTGGCCTAGAGGGGCCTTCAGGGCCTCTGTCCTGTGCCCTTTGGCTCTTGGCGTTTGGCCAATTTTCAACCAGTCCCAACTAATATGTGTGGAATTAGGCATTTGGTTTTGACTGCTTTTTAACTTGGATATCTTCAGCTTACTTTTCAGATCTGAAGAAGCACTTCCCCCAAAGTCTTCCTACTTATCCAAGTCTATTAGTGAGGCTAATAAAAGCTATATCCTGGAACTGTCTATGGACAAGCATATTTTTTTATTTTAAAAGGATGCAACACATTATCTGTATCAGTTTCACTTTGGTTGTATATCTAGATAATTTGGAAGTATGTGAAATGAATGTCACTCACCAAGTATAACATGGTGTGGCTATCACTTCTCCTGAAAGAAATTCCCGGTCTTTCCAGGTGCACGGACAACTGTCAGGAATATAACATTTCCCTCTATGCTCAGCCATCCTTTAAAATAAAAGAATTATGAAGATGAAAGAGTAAATTCACAAGCAGATCAACATAACTGAATGTGTACTGTATTGTCTAAACCCCACCAAGGGCAACTGATCTTCCGTCCAGCCAAGGACAATTGTTTCATCAGCAAAAGCTGTCCAAGTGAAATGATCTCCACTGTGCACAGGTGGAGACCTGGCTAAGCTCACAGCTGCAACTCTCCTTCTATGTGGAAAGGGCTGTGTTGGTGCAGGGCAGCAGCTCCCATGCAGGAGCATAGGTAATGTAGGTACTCCTCCCTGAGAACTGCAAGCTGCTGAGGCTGCAGCAACTGCCCTGTGGGCAGAACAGTGAGCTGGGCTATGCCAGCTGCTGCAGAGTTAGCAGGGCCAGAGAAACACAGTTTATAAAGGGCTGTAGTGCAGGTTACCTGCCTACATCAGGGAAACTGAAACAGCTAACAAGGTTAAGACGAAACAGAGGCATTTAATGCAAAAATTGTCAAATCTAATTAAACCATGAATAAGTGGCCCAGAGATGTAGTCAATCACTTTTTACCATCTTCTCATATCCATCTGTTTAGCAACATTAACTCTTTTTAAAAAATCATTACTGACACTCCCAGTGCTGCTCTTTAGGGGTGCAATTCCTGCAGTCATCATTGCAGCACATGGCTGAAAGTACAGAGAGAGGTTTTTCAAAGTATGTTCTTGAGATTTTTTCACTTGAAGTGGAAATTAAAAGAAATACACAGTTTCACATTTTCTTCACCCCATTACTGGTTTATTAAACAATAATCAGCTCTAAGTAAAAAAGTTAAGTGTTCAGAAAATTTACTAAGGATAGGAAAACACCAGAACAGATGGCTTGGGAAGGTCAGAGGCTCTGTCAATGAAAGTTAAATATCTGTCAAGAATAACATAGGTATTGCAGATGCTGCCTAAGGGCAGGAGAATAATTTAGCCCCATGAGATCCCTCTCCACACAACTCCTCTCTAGTTCTACAATTCAATTTAGCCTCTTATATCTCCAGCTCAGTTTAAGGGTGACTTTCAGCATGTCTTTGAGTGATGAATTTACTGTCATTCTCAGCTCATTTCCTCATGAAAATTTCGGCTATTCTATTCAATCTTTAAAGTATACAAGAGACTTTGAGTGTTTCTACTTATTGAGTGTTTCATCCTCTTGAGATATCATCTCTTCAAATACTGACTAAAAGAATGACTAGTAATTGTGCAAGGCTTTTAACAATAGAAAATATAAAACATTTTTACTTTAGAAAGACCATTTTTTTACATACTAGAGCCCATCCTTTCATGGGTTTCCAAAAGAAAGGGTTTCAATATCTTGCACAAGCTCCTCTACTTTATGAACACCATAAGTACCCAGGATGCTAGAAGAAGGTGCCAGTCTCCTGAAGAATTCAGAATGCCACTCCAAAAAGTTAGGTCATTCAGTCAAACAATGGGCAGGGTAGAAATAAGGTGGGAAAGGAGAAACAAAGAGAAGAACAGTATCTTAAGATAATAAAAAAAATGGCATTACAGTAAAATGTCTCATAACAAGGTTTTTGTGATTTGTTCACTTAGATTTAATATCAGGAAGTATATGCTTAACATTTTCCTGTATAAAAACAGAATTCCTGAACCTAATTTTTAAGATAATCCTGCTTGCCCCTTCCTAGCTAAAAGCCACAGTCACTTCTTGGAACCATGAGCCTGAAACTTATAATGGCTTCACAAATGCCTTTTACGAAAAACATTACCAACTGCACTAAATGTTATAAATTTACTTTTCCACCTAATAGCAAAACAAGGGTTTATTCTCTTATGTAATAAAAATAATTCATGGTTTTTACTCTATTATTTGGCTTGTCAGTGCCTCCGTTAGAGTTTATAATTCTGAAAATAGTCAAGTAATATTTGATTTGAAATTGTATGACTGTGAGAGCAGGGCTTCAGCTCTGGGTTTTAACTTATATTTTAATTTCTTCAAATTTTCAAACGAACTTTCATATGAATACTGCTAGTTTAAGTTCATGCAAATATTGTGATATTTCAGTAAAAATTTACTGGTTTACTACTTGTGCAGATTCATGACTTTTTTGTGTTAAAAATACTTGTTTATTCCTATAACACTAATGGTCTTAAAAGATAACTTCTCAGTTGAGGAAGAGGTTGTAGAGAACTACAGAATCCCAGGCAAGAACTAGTGAAACCTTACACAGCTATGCCTGAAATCCACCCTTCACCAGTTCTTAGTCATCTAAGAACATCAGCAAGGTGCTGGCATGGGAATTCTGGCAGTCTTGTTACACTGTGATCTGTGCACAACTGACACACTGTTAGGAGACCATTGGCTATACACACAGTGAAACAACAGGGAATGTCGAGAAAAAACAGAGAGCAGGCTGGATATCTGATGAGATAGTGGAATCGTGGTCTCTTCATGGAGAAACAGTGAGACTTCAGCTGAGGCAGAATTACAACATGGAGCCTGACACCAGCAGGAAGGAGGAAAGGGCTCTTGAAGACAAAAGAAAGAGTTGGCCTTTTAACTGTTACTGTAAGTCTGAGACAATTTATAGAACAATAGTTTCAAAATTAGAGGTGTGATACCACTGGAATTTAAAAAGTAAAAAAAGATATGCAGAGTTGAACTGTGGTAAATATGTAGTTGGCTTGTGCTCCAGGTTGTTCCATCAAAGCTTACCCAGGGGGGCATATGCAGCCACTTGCACAGGGTGGTGAGGGGACACAGGAGAAGTTCATGGCAAGGTTTGCACAAGAGATCCCACAATTCACGCCCGCTGCTGGTAATCCAGGCACAGGAGATCTGCAGTCATAGTAGATTTTTCCTTCTGGGCATATGTGAACTTCAAATGTGAAATGCAGGTTAGATGAGATCAGCTGCTCTTTTACACTGAAGGTTTTCTATTTGGTTTAGTTCAGAAACTCTTTATGTAATTCATAGTGAGCCTACATTACAGTACACATAAAAATGCAATCTCAATAGAAGTCTAGAGAGATATAAAATTAGTATATATTCTAATGTAAAAAAAAAGGCCAAAACATAATATTAAGCATCTGGATCTGATACACACTCCATTCTTAAAGATGGAGTAATTATACCTTGAGTAGAAAGAATTTTTAGAAGTGACATAATGTATTGTGTATTGAGATCCCTTCTAAAGCCATTAGAAATGCATTAAAAACTTACTTTCTAGAAATCCAGATCTTAAGGCTTCCTAAACGTGGACAGTGAGCCTAATTATAGGTATTCCCATGAGAATATATTGACCTAGAAGTCACATGCAATTATTTAATTTTTTAATTTCCCTAGTGACTTATGAGTACAATTTGTGCTACAGAAGAACAAGAAAAAAAACCAAGACAATTTGTGCTCCTAACTGCTTATTTTAAATACGTTGTGACGTTAAGTATCTCATAATGAAAATACATATGAGAAAACCACATGACTATTCAATGTCAAAATCTTTCTCCATGCAACTTTAATATGGGACAGGACTGTAAATTACCTGTATTTTCTGTAGTGGCTTCAATACATTTCACTGTTCCATTCAAACATTGACTGGAAAAGAAAAAGAAAGCTATGTTTATTCAAGGGGAAAAGGTTTTGTAGCCACCATGATAAAAAAAATAAAATTCAATGCAATTTAAACAACAGAAATCAAGAGGAGAAAGAGGATTAAAATCCAAAAGCATAAGAAGCATGAGTTCTGCCCAGTATTTCATTGGTATTTTTTAAATGCTGATCTGTAATGAGGGCCTCAACTCATAAAGGTGATTATGTACTATTCCAAAAACAGCCTTATATAGTTATCATAATGCCCTCAAGTCTAAGAGCAGGACTGCAAACTTTATGTGGGTGTTTTGAGATGCTCTTTAGTCAGAGGCTTACAGAATGTTCCGGGTATCTTGTTAAAATAATTAGGTACATAATCCAATTTATATTAGGCTCCCTTTTACTAACTGTATAACAAAAATAGAATCTCAATACAATAAACCTTCATTCTACATGAAAAAAATTCTCAAGCCTCTTAAGGTAGCATCCAAACTATAATAGATGAAAAACAAAACTCTTGGCACTCAAACCTACCAGGAGCCTGTTGGCGTAGGGAGGATTTCTCCAGGCTGGAGGGCTTTACCCTTATAATGACAATGACACGCAGATCTGTTTAAAGAATATTCATGCATTTAGATACAAAAGAAAGATGAAATGGGACTGAAGGGCCATCCATTTATCAATATATTATGATAAGCAGGCCTTATAATTCATTAACTCATTCCTTATATGTACAATATTCGTTGAAAGACAAAAAAAAGTGACACTCAAACAATATTGAAGTCAGTGGCAAAACTCCTACTGTCTTCAACAAAGCCAGGATTTTCTCAATCTCCATATTATTTATTTACTATTTCTGTGCAGTAATCTAATAGAAGAGTTGTTCTTCCCAGTTAGGGGAGTAGAACGGCAACACATAGTTCCCATTCAAAGTATTGTCAAAATCATGGGACAGAGCAATTTTCATAGCAAAATCTATTAATGCTGTCTGTGATAAGAGCCAAATGGCTTAGAAGTAGCAACAGAACTACCTAGACACCATGTGAAAATATGTGTTTAACAAGTTATCTCACACTCTTTAATAGTCTGAAACAGTTTTTATTCCTATAGTATGAATTTATTTATTTATAGTATGATCCTTCCAAAATATATGCTGCCATGAACAGAAGCAACCTCGTATAGTCTTGAAATTTATATAAATACTCATTCCAGTTTTTAATTCAGTATCTGAACTCAGTAACTGAACACAGTGGTAATATGTAAAATTTTGGTACTCAACATACAAAAACTATTTCCTCTCATTGACTGTTTTTTTCCATTTAACTGAAGGGGTTTGCATTGTGAGACAGAAAGACACTCCTAGCCACTCTTTCCATACTATCCCTTACTTTATGAATTGCTGTAATGTAGATTTTTTTCTGAAGTTTTAAAACCAAGGTTTTCATGTGAAAATGCTTTCCCATGAAGTAAAAAATTTCATCACCCTTCTATAAAGCAGTCTGATATATCTCCTCTTAAGTGCAGTAGATGTATGTATACACAGTAGCAGATGAGGCCCCACTACTGAGTAGTAAAAGAGAATATAAAATCTTCACATGTTGTTTGCTATCTTCTTTAGGCAGTCTACATCTTGAGGGAAACTGGAGAAAAGCTACTTTAAATCTTATTAGAAAGAGAAAAAGGTGCCTATATATATTCTAGTTTCTTATGACTTACATTGATACACAAAAGTTGACCGACTCTTCAAAATATTTCCCATCAGGACAATTACATCCTTCTGCACAGTCATCCCCACAGATATTTGCCATAGAAAGTGAAGCACAGGAATGTTTACAAAAAGAAGAGCACTGATGATAAAGCATCCCACTGTGACACATCACAGCTGGAGGAGAGAGAAGGAGAAAGAAGGGAGAACAGCAAAGTCTTAAAATGTGAAAAACTGAAAACAAAGCAGTATATTATGGGAGTGCAAAAAAGCAAAGCAAAATGGTCTCTTGTTGCACTTGGCTTAGTTGAAAAGCAAGAGAAAAATATGTTATTTTACTGATTTCTTAAGTTAGATATGTTTAGATTCAGGTGGGTTTGTGTTAAACAATTCCTTGGCTGAAATTATCTATTTTGAAAACAGTAAGTGTCTATTATTTATATGTGTTAAATTGGGCATCCATGTAGTAACTTGGGCTTCCAAGAGAGGAAAAATGGTCCAGTTAAGGTTGAGGCATTACTGTCTGGCTTAGAAACTGAAACACAGGAGTCAGACTTCAATAATGCTTGTGGGTCCTTTCCAAATCAGAGTATTCTATTATTCTGTGAAATGCCCTGTTTTAAATCATTACCGTATCCTACTTGGCAGTCACTGCCTACCCTGCCCTGCCCACCCTGGGGAGCCCCTCCCAGCCGAGCCTGCCTTCCCTTAAGGTATAGTCCCAGTCCCACCGCTCCCTGACTACTTCAGCCTAATAGGGGCTTCCATACGACTTAGGGGTTCAAAGAAGAAATTTCAATTCTCTCTGTAATCAACAGAGAAAGATAACACCCAGGGGCCCCAGCTCAGATACCTCATGTAAAGACTATTATCATTCCTCTGTGAGTACATTATACCATGGCACAATTCTAGGAATCTTCCTTTACAGGAAAAAAGGTCAAACCCTCTCTTTTGTAGGGCAAATGATATTTGTAGAATTTAACATATTTCTAAAAGATATTCCATTATGAAAATGCTACTCACCACAGTAAGAAATATGCGATCTGAAGTCAACAACCACCCCGTGCTTGCCACAGACATAAGCATAGTGTGCCAAAGCGTTGCACAAACAACTGCTCCCACATTTACATGCATCAAAGCGGCACAGCTGGTAGTACAACCCTGGATTGATGTAGGCATGGCAGGGAGCAAAAACTTCTTGATTGATGATATCACAATGAGATGCATATCCAGCTAAGAGAAGGTGACATTGTTTTAGCCAGATCCATTTTAATTTAACAGTTAGTCAAATGAATAGCACAGAATATTAACACCAAACATAGTCAGCCGTGCAATAAAAACTTGCATATGATGTCTTTCTGTAACATTATATAGTTTAAAATTGATATTATAAGTAACTCTCTCAATGATAAACTCAAGATAAAAATAACTATACTAAAACAGTTATGCCTTCCTCTAGTAGTACAGGAAATTTAAATGCCAAAATAGTATATTTCAAAAGAGTAGTTACAAGAGTCCTTCAAAGCTTGTAATATGCTTTTTCATACTTGACATTTCATTTAGCTTTGAAATCAACAGTGGCCATATACTTTTTGGCATGTGGACTCAGGAAGTATTACAAACTCTAGCTCAAGGGCATGCAAGTCAAGTTGACCATACATCTTCTAGCACCCGTAAACCCTCCTCTGACCATTGAGTGGACTACCATCACAAATGGTGGAATATCTAAGGAATACCATATAATAAAGAACATCAGATCAAGATCATCACAGATCCAGAAAAGACACTTGTGCTTGTAGCATGAGGTGGACCACTTTACTCTCCACTGCTTTTTCCAGTGATGATTACAGAATCGTAGGAAAACTCAGGCTGGAAAGGACCCTTAGAAAGTCATGTAGTCTACCTTCCTGCTTTAAGCAGCTTACTTTTATGTCAAACTCTGCCTTCACTGAGGCAGCACAGAACTGAAGGTGAGGAATAAAAGATCTTGGTGAGAGCTAGCTTGGCTGAGACACGCTGCTTTAGGAGACAGACAATGGAAGGCATAAAAAGTCTTAGAATGCCCTACATTGTTAGAGGTTTAAGGTTATTCTAGGCTTGCTCCCACAGACTCTAAATACGGATAAGTCACACATCCTTATTAAGGTTTTATGTCTGAAACATTAAAAACATTAGACTGTATTCTGTCAGAATTGGCCACTACAGCCTACCCATTGTCTTCATTAATTGAAAAGGATAGCAATGAGAGAAAATGAGACAGTGAAAGTTCAACACAAACCATAGGCATTCAGCCAGCCAAAATTAAATCTTTACTCAGGAATTTGAACAAATCCAAGGCTCTCAGACTGTTTGCATCAGTTTTTCTTAGAGAAAATAGATGGAGGATAAGGAAACTTATAATGCAACAAGCACGGAGAAGCCAAAGACAGGACTTTACATCTAAGCACTGTCTTCTGTACTTTCTTTGTCAATCTACAAACATCTTTCCTCTCAACTGGCATAATTTCCAGGACCACAGACAGTACTCTACCTAGTACTCTGCATCTGTATTAGACAGCACGATTTAGTACTCGTGGCCGGTACACACAGCACTAAATGATCAGCTAGCTTGTATTTATCAAGTTCTTATTTCCTTTTACATGCTAAATGTATGGGAAGAATGGTCCAGGGTGGGGGGGGGGGGAAAGGAAAGAGTGCACATCTAAACCTGAAGTTGAAATACATGTATGTGCAACTTCTTCACAGAGAAAACAAAAAATGTCCCATAATAATATCAGACAAGTAATTTCAGACTCCTGTGTGAAAACATACCATTTTGCTGATTAACACTACAGGGATCAGCCACAGGAATATTGATAGGCATGGAGCAAGCTGAGGAAACCTTCCATGCATTGGCATGAAGTTGTGGGGTCCCTTCAATCATCCCTGCTGGAGATCTGGAAAGGAAAATATCAACACTGCAGGCATCCTGCTGACCTTAGGGACTACATGAACAAGGATGCAAGTACATGAAAAAGGCTTAGATGCAGTCACATTGAACAATCAGCGTGCCAGAAGACTTTCCATCTGCGAGTTATAAAAGAGAAGGTATGTGAAACTTTTTCCTCTATATTTTAGTCATGTGAAAGTATTCTTACACTTGAAGCCTACCTTCACTTACACTTAATTCAAGTTCTCTGAAAGCTGTTGGAGGAGACATTAATGAGAGGAGATTTGGCCTTTATTCAAGTACATAAGCAGAATGACCTGTCAGCCAACTTTGGTGTTCTAGAGTGGGGCTGTTTGCATTTTGATGCTGGCTTGCACCAAGTATTTCAGAAGTATTTGTTATTGCTAGACAAGTATTGCAACATTATAGCCTAAGGAACTTTGGAGGAAATAAGGTAAAAGAACAAGGAAAGCGTGCCCTTCTAATTAAAATATTCCTGAGATTCAGAATGACATGTCTTTTACATTAAAACTTAATGTGGGGGGGACAAATCAAGCAGTTGTAAAAGTTAACTATGTGAGGATGACACAAATAATATCACCCACTCTTTTTGTCAGTGCTCATGTATTTGCTCTGAAGATAAGGGAGCATCAAGGAGGAAAAAAGTGCATTCAAACAATATCATCATCCCATAACTTCTATAAATAATATGCTAGCTTTCTACAGTTAATTAGCAAAATATCTTAGAATGCATACATTTATTACTTTGATATTTTAAATAGTGACTCCCATTTTGATTAAGAGATTTCTTTAATGGGTTAGTTTAATAATGTTTGAGCACATTAATGAAAATAAATAATGGGATGATCACATTCAACAAAACTTTTCACTTGTTATTAAACACAATCTAAATGTACAACATGCAACTTACAGAAAATCATCTCTTAAATTCCCATTGTATGTTCCACATAGTCCTAATGTTCTTCTTTTCCATTTGACATCAACTTGAACATAGATCCTCTCTCCGTCTTTAGCAAAAAGTATCTTCAAACCAAAACTAGTTTTCAGTTGAACAAAGAAAGAAGATATATTCTGAATTTCAATTGCCCCTGAACATAGCAAAAGAAAAAGAAAAACAAAGTCATTGAAATTCATCTTCCAAGTTGTACTGGTTTAACCATCAAACAAAAAAGATTTTGAAAACTCAGAAATAAAACAAGAAATTATGCACAACCCCACCATCAGCCAAATTCTCTATCTGAACTTATTTCCATTAACTACACAAATCAGGAATTGCAACTACTCTCAACAGCACAATATCTCTCACCTTTCTATACCTGCAAGTTATCCAGAAGCCATGCTTGCATCTCTTTTTTGTTTTGTTGTTTTTTAGAAGAAAGTATTGCAACTGCAAGCATCTGGCTTATTTCTTAGCCTCCAGGGATATTATAAGATTAATTAGCAGATACCTGTAAAATGTACTGGAATTTTTAGATAGAAGGTTCTCTTTACCTCTAGTGATACGACATCAGTATAGCTCCTTCCTTGGACTGTATGTAAATTGAGCTCCTATCAAATTCCCAGCTTTCCTTCCCTGCAAATCCATTGCGTGAGGAAATGGAAATTTCACAGTCACAGCATACATTTGCTACACATTGTTGGGCTACTTGCAGCTGTAGGCTTAAAACATATCTACCTTCTCAAGTAGCCTCTATGCATGCACACACGCACCCCCTTAGGTGCATAAACCAAGAAGAGGAAGATAAAATGCTTAAAGCATTTAGCTGATAAGACTGAGGAGGTACACACAATTATCAAGAATGTGACACCAAAATATTTGTCACAGATTATGTTTGTTGCAGACTGGAGACAAGAAAGTGAGTAGGAACTGATTCAAAAGAAATAAAGTGAAATTACCAACAACATTAGGAAGCAGAACTGTGAACATAATGAAAAGCATAATAAGCTATGAAATGCTTTTCCATAGGAAGCCCTGAATGCCAAAAGCAGAATTGTAACCATAAAAATTCAATCACAAAAAACCATAGCTGCAGTCATCAGCACAGAACTCCCCAAACTCTGTTTTGCTGCAGTCTGGAAAAGGGCTTTACTTCCACTTTACTCTTTCATCAAGAGACTAAAAATCCCATAGCTGGTCACTATAAGTTACAAAATTTAACAGTATTATTTTTACCTTCAATGCTTAATTTTATAACATGCTTTTAAGGCTCACTTATTTTACTATCCTGTCCTAAAAGGTGAAGTAACCTGTCTGAAAACACAACATAAGTCAGCACTGAAATAAACGTAGATCCCATGGAGCACACGGATTTTATTCCATACTATTTATTCTAAAAAGCTTTAAACAAGTTAGATCTTAACATCAGTATCAGGGTGATTTCCAGCCTCTCTTCACCTTCTTTTTCTTACCTCCTTCCCCCTAAACACAAACAAAATGAGTGGAAATTCTAGATTCGCTGTAAGATAAGAAATGCAAAGAAATGAAGGCATAATGAAGGACTGTTTCACAGACTTTAAAAGTACATTTCTAAAATTATTACTAAAGTTCTAAGAACTGATTGTATACTTCCTAAGTTAGGTTTGAAAAAATTCCCTTTTCAGAGACATATATTATTAAAAAGTTTTGGAGCATATGAGAGACAGAATGTGAACCCTGGTAAAATTCTTCTCTATGCACTTCTTACCATTGAGGTTAAAAACTTGATTAGAGACTGTTTGGACTTGACCATATCTTGTGAGAGTTACTTGTTTCCTCACATCATCTTCAAGAACTAGGGTTACAGACTCAATGCAGGCGTGGTCAAAGTTCTAAGAAGAAACAAGTTTCACCATCAGAGATAGGCAATTACATTAATATTACCACGGAAAACAAACACAAACAAACAGGGGAAAAGCATCAGTATAGACAGGAAATACCAGAACTGCCATCAGGTAAATCAGTTGTAAATTATCACTCAAAGCATTAAACAAAGTACTCTAATCTGTATGTAGAACATAATAAAACATTGCCTATGCATAATCTCCATATGCAAGGAGAATGTATTTTAGCTATTGTGGCAATCCAGTAGTCAGAGGACAGAGGTCCCCAAGTACTGATACTGCATTCAAAATGCTGTACGTGCATGGCCACCCAGAGTACAGCTCACTGATGTGTTAACCAGGGTTTGAGCAGGAGTCTGACCACCTCTATATCAAGCTGGCACAACCAGACCATAAATGCAGCAATGCAGGAAAAAGAAACTCTAGCACACATGAAGGTGCTTCTCATCTTGAAATGTAGTGATGATCTCTGATTGTAAACAAAAGGATAAAAATTTTCCAGAATTATATTACAATAATTTAAAAGTATCTGACTATCAAAAAATGGTGATTTATAAACTATCTCACAAATACAATTTTAGTGTGCAATCCAGGCAAAATTAATGAACCTAAATACAGAACAAAAGGCGACATATAATCATCCTAAACTGTATCTTATGCTCCCCAGGGGCCCCTCTGTTTTCACTCAGCAACTTTTCAAGGTGCCTAAAGTAGTGCAAAGGGTTATTTCCAGTGGCATCCTTGTCTCTCAGTGCCTACCTAACTAACCATTTCATCTTGAGGCCATGTGAAATGCAGAAACAGTAGTCACATCACCTATGCAGGAGAAGGAGGTGCTTATAAAAAAGGCAGAGGCATCAGTTCTTAGTCTAGCATTTAAAGGGAAACAAGAGACACTTCCACAGTAAGGCAGCTTTTGTGCATCACTCCCTCCTAATGCGTTCAAACGTCCCTGTCCTCAGCACACGGGCAGCTGTGAGTGACGTCTCAGAACGCCTTTTCCTGAGTCTAGATGACTTAACAACATCACTAAATCCACTCCCACGGATAAGCACTTTTTATAAGCACCTTTATTCCTAAAGCCTATTGTTGGATGCCTGCCAAAATACTGTCAAACAAATATGTGTGGGGCCTTGTCTCATGGATAGTTTTCTAAAAGCCATTTTTCCAACAAACTGTTATAAATATGTTATAATGTATCAAATAAAAATCTAAAGCTATAAAAAAACTCTTGCCTAACTAGCAACGTATTAAACCTGCTCAGTGCTGCCAGCAGTAGCTTTTCCAAAGCCTAAGACATCTGCTGGTACCATTACTAAAGACATTTATACTTCTTTAACCTACATAAATGAATAATTCTTTAGACTTTATCCCTCTAAAGATGTAATTGATTTTCCAAAGGGCAATACAACATGTAGCAGTGCAACTACATACCAAAAAAAAAAAAAAAGCTATAAGATAGTTTCAGTTTATATTTGCTATTAAACATAATCCAGAATTTATACAAGATTACCTGAAATAAGGATGCACCCATTTGTTTCAACATTTCAAGAAAAAAGTGGCTTACCTGGCCACAGGCTGCTTTCTGTAAAGTGATTGTGAATTTGTTTTTCCCAGTGCCTTTTACCAAAATGTACTGGCAAATCCCAAGAAAGGTAAAATGACGCCCATCAAATGTTGTGAAATGAGAGCTACCTGTGATGGAGCACTCAGCTTGAAAGAGAAAGGATAAACAAGAATGTTCACTTGCATAAAAATGAATTATTATTCTGTAAATTATATAAGAGAGATAAAAAAGAAACTTTCTCCTTATTTCTAAGAACATAATCCAGGCTGACTTTAATCCATCCAGCTATAATGGCATTTAGAAACAAATTATGCTAGAGACACTTATTTCCATCAGATACCATTTCATGTTGCACATACCAATGTGCAGCATCTTTTGGTTCTAATGAGGTGAGATGCCTTCAAGTTACAAGTTCTTTAAAATACAAAAGACTTTTCTCTTTATTACAATTCAGAAACATCCTAGAATCTTCCTCTCAGCATCTTTTTCCACAACTCAGTGTGAAAGAATACAAGCTTCTTTCTCCATCCTTCTAGGTACTACGGCACTGCTTGCTACTGCAGATGTGAAGAGGCTGCAGGTGTCTGTCACCAGGGGAAATATTTTTTTTCCCAGTTCAAATTAGGAATGTACTGCCGAAGCAAGTCTCCAGCTCAACTCCACTTTCAAAGTGCAGCTCAACTGCACTTTCATTCACACCATGGGGGCAGCATCAGAACACATGAACTAGATTCATTTTGGCTGCAGCTACTGCAGGAGGTGCTCTGTGGGAGCACATTTAACCTGTTCCCACTACTAACAGCAATTCAGCCCCTAGGTCCAGGCTATACTAGTCATAATTAACCCCCACTCATGCACACACAACACTCATGAGATATGTGAAGTGGTTCTCAATGTTAACTGTGTTACAGTACAGATCCACACTGTCAAGCCTTGCTTAGCAACTATTAAGCCTTATTACTTCATTCAGAGAGGGCCCCTTAATCTGAAAAAATAACTGTCTCTTTTACACGTTCCATGGTATAATCTTGTCTAAGATACAGAACTGTCAAGGGAATTTCACTACTTGTCTACTACATGTTCCTCTGTGTAACTCATTACAGAGACATGCTATCTTTAAAGATAAGGATCATAATCCAAAAATAACCTACTGTTACAGGAGAGAAAATGCAGCACACCAAACATCAGAATGATGGTTTTCTTATTACTTGCATTAAAGTTGCACCTAGAAGTGAGGAGATCCTTATACCTGGCCTAGGTGCTGCACAGGCCGTAGAAATATACCACCTGTGTCAAAGAACACTGAGTATAAGCAGGAGAGAGAGAACAAGAGGTGCATGTAGCACACTGAGGTAGGGAAGGTAGGATGAGTATGGTCAGGCTTCACTCCGGTTAATAGCTTCACTCCCGTTGGCCCTCTGCTATTCTCAGTGTCCATCTGCTTGATCTTTCTTCTTTAACAAGAAGCCCAAACCCTTGGAACATACTCAGTTCTGTTGATTTCTGAAAAGTTTATCCTTTTTGTTACGAGGAGAGAAAAGAATAATGAAATACAAATACCTGGGCAATCATGATCACTGCAGTTCCAAATGCCACCAACACAAATACTAAAAAGAAAAATCACAAAACACAGAAATTCAGTTTTCTGATCTTTAGCAAAATAAGTAGCTTTGAGTTAATTAGTATGCCATGAATTCATACTTTCCATAGAATAGCTTCCATATTTTAGTGATACACAGGGCTCAGACTGTAAAACACAGATAAGTGACTATGAGGTTAAATTAGCTATGGACAGTAGTCACAGAGATGAAACACAAAGGGTTTCACATACCAGTTGCTACATTCCTGTTCAATTTTTGAGCCTACAGGGAAAGCAGTTCCATGATAAGTACAAGGACAACTCGACAAAGAGATACAAGTTCCATTTTCCATAATGAGACCTATTGGGAGAAAAGTTACTAGATGAGATTAAAAGCAAACTAACAAACTCCAGATCACTGCTCTTCCCCCATCTGACTCAAATGTTCAAATCTCCCAGAAAGTGATCTCACCAGTCTTAAACAAGGACCAGCAAAAACAGTTGCCTAGTGAGTGCAGAGAGCTCAGAATGAAGATTTCTAAAAGGCAGTTGTCCCTCTGAACTGTTGCCTTAAGAAAAATGGCTCCCTTAAGCATACAAAAGTGTAGAGACTCAAAAATTAAAAGATTCTGAAATCTCATTATCTTTAGTCCTCCATGGACTGTTAAAAAGCTAACCATTAATTTTTGTTCAGTACAAGTCTCAGAAAGTTATTTCTTGTACAGAGCACAGAGAAATTCTGTTTAAGCAGAATTTCTATAGATTTTGGAATAATTCAAGTAAAGTGGACTAAAACTATGCAATATCTTGTTGTAGGAAGGATCAGTAATGGTTCCAGACTTTAACTGATATTGCATGCTGAGACATCTTTGCATTCTAGAGAAATATTTAGCACGCAATAAAGGGAAGAATCACAGCAACAATAATAACAGCTAGGGCAGAATTTACAATATTCATATTTTTAGGCTTCAGTTTTAAGCAGAGTCTATTTAGACTTTATTATGATGTCAAAACTAGATTTACATGTATTTTTTCACAAACCATTGAGAGTATTTACCATCTGGACAGTAACAGCCATCCAAACAATGCAGGTTGCTGCCAAGACAATCTTTTTCAAATGTGCAGGTTTGTGGACAACAACTGATACAGTCACGGTGAACAAAGCTGTCTTCACACTTCTCAGCTAGAAAAAAACCCCATGGTATATTGAACATTAATGCAATTTTTTCTTTCCATGATGGAAAACCTCTCTCTGTCAAAGAAACAGTTGTGCAGCACTTCTGGCATAGGTAGTTAAGCAGATAAAGTACCATGGTTGTTTTGGAAGGGTTTTAACTGATGATACATGGTGAACCTCTCATCAGTATTTAAGTCTTTCTTTACCAAATTCTTATATCACCCCTCCAAAATAAGTTATAGTTTCTGTGACAGAGGAATGTGTGCTCATATCTCAGCTAATTCAAACCTCTGTGCATGAGTTGTATGACTGAGTTCAGCTGGTGAGTGGTGGTGATAACTAGAAGGAGCTGGATTAACTATGTTAATTCTGTTATAGGGCCAGTATCGGCTGAAAGATCTTCTGGGGAAAGGGGCAACAACAGATCTTCACAGATACTTGTTCTTTGTCCCAGAATATGACTGGCTCACAAGATGTTTCCAGCAATCTGTGAAAACATGAATTTTGCATGGACCTAAATCATATCACAATGAAATTAAAAATACTCCGCTAGCAAGCAAGTCATTGACTTCATTGTTTGCCAGCAACAGTGAAACTGGCTGATCAGCTTCAGTATCAGGTCTGAGTCCTATAGTGACAAATGTCATCAAGATGGAATTATTTGAAATGAATACATGGGATACCCCAAAGGTCACATAATATGCGTTATTAAGGAGTCTTACTACAGGCAGGAAAGTCATCCCTCCAGTCCCGCACCGGGGACCCAGCGTGAGAGCATGCTCTAGCGTACTCTGTCACTGCCCTGCAGTATGTTTCATCATCATCCACTCTGAAATGATAAAATAAGAAAGTAATCAAGGAACTCAAACCGATCTACAAATTTCTGCCAAGGAACAGTGCACAGGATATTTCACACATAGCTGACACCACTCAGACATAATGGCACACAGTGAAAATATAAAAAGGAATGAGCTATACTGAATACACTGTTTTGTTTTTATCATTTGATCTCACAGAACGTTTTTTTATTTTAGTATTACCACAATGAACAAAACCACTAATCTATTATAAAAAACCCAATGCTGTTTATTGTGAAAGAAAAACAGGGCCCCTTCTTGAAGACAATGGACAACTGAACAGTCTCAAGATCCCCATGTCAGGCTGTCCCTCCAGCATGATGTAGAAACTCTGACATACACTGACAAAATGCATTCTGATCCAAGAAATTCAAGTTTCCAATTGCTTGCAAGACCTTAACTTAGGTGAGAAGAACCCTGTTGGTGAACTCCTGACCTTGTGCTGAAGTGCTCAGAGCCAGAAGCATTATCCATTGCATACTTTGGACAGGCTCAGGGATTTACAGCACAACCTTGGGCAAGACAGTGTCTTTGCCTTAGCCTATACGAAAGAACCTTATAGTGCACTTTCGCCAGGATCAGGTAAAGAGACATTCGTTACTGTTTAGGTACGTTCAGAATTTATTCAGATGTAAGTCAAATACTATGAAATACCACCAATCTTTTGTTAATGTGAAAGTCCAACAACTCACATCACTTACTGTGAAGGATTTGATGCCAAAATAAACTAGTCATAACATGGCATTTTTGTTATAAGCATGACTATGACAGATCAACTGAGTTTGTCTTTCAGCACACAATGGTCTTAATGGTCTTAAGAATATGTTATATTGTGTTTGTATTCAGCTTTCAACACATCTGTTATCAAATCAAACACCACTATACTCTTTGTCACAGTAATCAGTCTCTCCAGCTCTCTTTATCTAATCCAATTAAATGGGTCTTACTAGAAAGAATACTTGGCATATACTATGGCCCCACAAAAAGCTTCATGAACTGACTAAGCCACAGGAAGAGAGGTCTCTTTTACAAACAAAATAAGCCTAAATTAATGAGGTTCTGAGACACAGAAACTTTGTTTAACATCCACATAGTTGACATCAACACACAGTAGCATGTTGACAAAAAAATCCAATCATCCTTAACATCACAGCACTGATTCAATATCCTACTCAAAAACTTGCTTTTCATTATTCTTCAAAAGTCACAATAAACTTCTGAGCTACAAAGAGACCATACAGAGGCAATTCATCTCTTCTCCAATTGAAGTCAATGTACAGATCATAAACATTGGAAGGACTCTTTGGATATTTGCCTACAAAGACAAAGTCTTCTACCTTGACTCTATGGTAAATCAGAAAACTGAAAAGCCATCAAAAATGAACTATCAAGTTGTAATGGATTATACTGAGTGAACTTTACATTTAGTCTTGTGATCCTTTCTGAATGTTTTTGATTAAATTGATAATACTCTGGCAAGGCTGTAATAGTATCTGGTAAAAATCCCGCTATTTATGACAATTACTTCTTACTTTGAAAACCTTACTAAAAAGAAAGTGGTACACTGCTCAGTTATCTATTCGATTACTAGAGTACATGTTTAACTTGAATGAAAGACTGAGCTAAGGAAAAAATAACAGGTTGCATACAATGTCAGCAGATGAAGGGGTGTGACTTCTACTGAAACAAATGAGAGTTGAATTTATTTTGACAACTCTGAATTTTTGTATATAAAACCATTTTGTAAAAATTCTACTAATTTGAACCACAGTGACTTCTTGCAAAAAATAGTCCACCTGCATCAGACAAATGTTCCAGCTCCTCCAGTATTGTTATTTCTCCCAAGTATTATCTCCATGTATTTTTGTTTCAGGACCTCCAGATACAGGTTTCAGGTTTTTTGTGATTAGCAGTTCATCTTTTGTCATTACTTATTCTCCATGGATTTATCTTCCATTTATTTGTCTCATATTTCCTTGAATACATGTAAGCCCTTAGCAATCAAAATATCCCTTGGCAAGCTTGTTCTGTGTTCTGTGTTTCCACACTAAATCACACCCTGAGAAATGCTATCTCTTTCATTTTGAACTTGGTTCTTCCTAACTTCCCTCAACATTATTCCATACTGGTCCCACAAAAAAGCATGAGCATTCATTTCATGTGTCAAAATTAAATACATAAAAACTCCAGTCTTACCTGCAGAGATCATTCATACAGCTTGAAATATAAGAATACGGATCTATACTTTCATGACAGCTGAGAAAAGGAAACTGTAGGAATATTTGGCACTTGAGGAATATGTCCTGTGCATTAAGGAGAATCAGTAAATGACAGTTAGCCAATACTTTCTGAACAGGCATCATTCTCTTTAGCTTTGCTTCCCCCAATCTAGGGTCCTTTATATCCCTATTAAACTTTGAGAATCTTGCAGTCTCGATTTATTATTATATCTCTTATTATTCTTCCTAAAATTTGCCCTTTCTGCCTAGGCTGGCTTGATTGCATGCTGCTCCTAAACTAGCTGGGAGGAAAGAGAGTGAAATGGCAAAAGGAAGCATTTTGTGCCAGTGCAGGAGCTGACCATGCTACTTCTGCTGTATTTCACAATTTCCAAAATAATGAGATGTAAGATGCCAGGACTGGACACTGAACCCAAGTTTAGTGCAGTAATGAAGAGTTCTGCCAGCAGACTGGTGCCACTTGGCACATCCTAACTTAAAAGCACAAAGGCTCAGATAACATATGAAGAACTCCCTAGCAACAGCCCTGATCTGAGTCTTTCCTTTCTCAAAGGCTCAATGCATTTAAGACTTTTTTCAACATGGTGTATATTGCTAGATTCTTGTACCATTAGTAGGCCATGAATATTAAGTATATATGTATGTATATGTATAAAATATGATTAATTTACCTCAGTGGATTCTGCATAAGCTGAGCAAGGACTGGAAAAATCTGAGGCAGTAGGTACACAAGCTACATCATCTGAGGATTGCACAGCCCAGCTATTTGCAAATTCAGCAATGTCTTCTGTATATTCACCTACTGCACAAAAAGGTTAAAAGATCAACAAAGAAAAAAAAAGCAGTCAACACAAATACAAAAGATGCTTTTGAAATTTCTAATGATTTCTCAATATTTTCATAACCTCAATTACAGATGTTTTTAGAATACAAATGATAAAGAAAAATATTATTTTTCTTTTTATACCTCAGGTTACATTTTATACTACATTTAAATGAAAACATTCAAAAATACATGACAAGGTGTTGTTTTGTGTTTTTGTAAGTGTAATTACTGATAATTTTATAACAAATACACAAATAGTGAGAAGTGTAATGCACTGAATACTTAGGAAAACACACATTTCTTTGAAACACTGTAAGGCTTTCATCATGTTTCACAAAGGTCAGTTAGTGCTATTATCTCTCTCCTTTTCCCTTGTTGCAGAAAAGCCCTACAACAAACACACCACAACACACCCAGCTCTCCTCAGAGCAGCAGCATGGGAGAATTAATGAACAAGATGCATGACTGGAAGTCATGACAACAGACTAAGATACACGAATGTAGGAGGTTGGCAGCAAAGAAACAGACCCAAAATTCTCATGTATTTGAAGCAAGAACTAAATATTGCATTTTCTCTACATCCTTAATTATGTCAAAAAGGGCATATTGCCTCCCCCTTGAAGAACCTTACAGTAATTGGTATCTATTCTATGACACCTATATCTATAACTATGAATGGTTAGGAGATAAGATATTGAAATGAAATCATCTAGGTGTTTGTTTTTTTTCACAGAGCTGTGCTGCACAAAATTTAATCTAACTTCTAGCACAAGAAGTACAAAGTTGGACACACTGCAATGCGAAAAGCCAAAAAGCATGCTAATCAGATAAGTGCACTTAGATCTCCACAGATAAACAAATATAAGGTCCTAACCACTAGTCTGTTTTACTTCAGAGTCAGGGACGCTAGAAATATTTCTCCCTATCTGTAAGAGTAGTTCTTTATACAGAAAACCCTTCCCAAACATAAAAAGCCGGGGTTTGATCTAGATGTAAACCTGTTGACATAGCTCTGCTTTTACAAAAACATTAACATTCTTTTATTTACATTTTAACATGGCTTGAAGAAACCTTCTAAGTCTTCAAGAAATACCACAAAATAAATACCACGGTCCTTGAAACAGTTCTATACCCAGATACAGTTTTGCATATTAAAGCAATACAAAGATGTCATTAAAGATGAAGATAAGGGAACAGAAAAAGTTTGGCTTAAAACTGTGCTTTGAAATGGAGCATTATATGCTTCTCAGCAACTCATTTATTTGAGCATCAGAAATAAAGAGCACTTGGACTCTGTAAGACTCAGGATAGATGGAAGAGCTTTCTTTACACCACTGGGGGAATTAGACTAGCTGGGAGAGATAAGTCATCATATCAAATTATTGATAACATTCAGAAACTCTTAGAGAAATGTTGCAGCTTGGAAGTAATTTGAATTAGCAAGGTATTCTTCTGATGATCTCAGAACTTCATGCTTTGTATTTGCAGAGTCAAGGCATCATGTTATACAACTGGTTCGAGGTTAAAGTGATTCATATGGCTCTCAGTTGTATGCTACAATAATGCTATCATTTCTGATGCAGAAAAATGCTAGAAGGAATGATGATGGTGAAGAAATGTAGCACTAAAAATGAAGAGAAGTAAGTACGGGAGGTCTTTCACAACAGATATTATATTTAAAGATACTGAAATTACTATTTTTTAGAGATCATGTGAATACATTAATTCCACCAAATATGATTTTTCTCTATTATTAAACAGCACCAGTTTAAGCTAGTTACTAAATATACCATAGTCTGGTGTGCAGAAGTTAATGCAAAAAACTTACTGCTTTCATTGCAAAAGAGGCATGAGAAATTTACACTGGGCAGATTTTTAAAGATTATGCAAACATAGGTATACTGAGTCCTCATTCACTAGGAAAGTTAAAATGCTCCACTATCAACCAATGGGGGAAAAAAGTGAGAAAACTTGTGTGACTTAAGAACATGCAGAGCCATGGAACTAGGTTCTCCCAGCAGCTAATAGTAACAGTAAAACAGTCCTATCCTGGTTCTATACGAAACTAAGAAAAATATTCCTTATATTCTCAAGCTTGTTCTTGTTCATTCCCTTTTTCCTCACATTAGTTGCAAGTAGGATAGAAGTCCCCATGGAGTATTCCCTACACAGACTACAGAATACGAGTTCAACAACTCATCTCTGCCTCAGACACAGCATTGGGCAGCTCCTCATCCTACAGGGTAGTGGGAGAACCATAGTGCACCACATGAGCTAGGAGATACAAGGACCTCCCTGGCAACAGTTTGGAAATTTACATATTTCAGCTAGTATTTTTATGATGGTGATAGAAAAGAATGACTTGAGATGGTGCTTTTCCCTTCATCTTTAAACACAGAGAAAACCACAAACATTTGTTTATTTATTTATTATTGAAGGCACTTTCATAAGCCTAAATAAACATACTCCAACGGCTTTTTGAGAAAGAAAACACTTAAGCGTACATATAATTTTTTGAAAAAGAACCTTTACCCTATGTATCTTAAATGATGAGGAAAAGGAAAAGTAGAGCAGATACACTATTTTACTGAAATAAACAGGACCTTCTATTTTTACAGCATTATATTTAAAGTGAACAGAGAAGCTGTAAGGGTTACACAAGGTAAGGGTAAGCTATTTACTTACTATTTTGCAGCATCAGGTCATCATATTTATTGCCATTAAAATTTCCACAAAGGCCACAAGGTTTTCCCTTATGATCTTCTGTCAGCTTAATATAAATGCCAGAGTTTCCATCCCAAGCAAGAGAAAAACCAAAGGTAGTCTTCACCAGAATATAATCAGCCAGTCTCTCAAGAAAAGCATTTCCAACTGTCTGAGGCAACATTAATCTGGAAAAACATAGTCTGCTTCAAAGATCTCAGATGAGATGAGGTTTGTGCTAGAAAAATACCACATAAAACATCACCACCTAACTCACTAAACCCTTTTTCCTTGGTGTAAACAGTGTCTCCATTCAAATCTTCATCGTGTTTTTATTATCTTTTCTTCTATTTCTCTACATTGACCATCAAAAATTAATGATTTTCTGTTGTATACACCTATCAGTTGTACCAATTATAAGCCTGAAAGAGTAGTGAATCTTCACTTTCAAAGCCCCCCTGTTCAGGCACACTGAGGAATTCTTGACTTCACGAGCATGCTGCCTTGGGCAAGGAGCTATACGATGCTACGACCATCAGCAGCCCTGCTGGGCACTGGGTCATCACTGGGTTAGACATCTGCAAATGGAGGAGCTTACAGTACAGAAAATAATATTGACAGAAAAGTTGTATCTCTTCCTCTTTGCTCAAAGACCACCGGGCAATAATAACCACAGACCTAATCCTAGTCTCCCAAAGCTCCTTCTTTTGGGTTGAACAGTATCACTGCAGCTATCAGTCTCAGATACTAATAGCCATAGCATTATGTCAACGGGGATGGCAAAAACACCTTAACTCTCTGAAATTTTCCATACTTTATCAAACAGTAAAATATAATAGCCTTGAGCTCATCTGTTTACTTTAAAAAAATAAAAAGGGGTAAATTTGGGGATTTGGTGTACCTCAGAGATGTTTTGGGGAGTTTGTACCCCAAAGCGGCTTAGAATCTTTGTTTTAACTAATTCAGAGTCATCTAGAAGAAAATCATGTCTTGTACTAGCTGTAGCTACCAGACTAAATAATGACTGCCTTGTTCAAAATGGTATCAGGATGCACCAAGGATTAGCTAGGGCTGCCTGACACAGACTTTATCTGTAAAAAGGAGGGATGAATAATGATTAGGTTACAGCTGAGAAGTTAAACACAAGGTTAATGCAGGAAGTATGTTCTATATTTACTCAGGTATTACATCAGTACTGTTGCATCTGCTCTTACCAACCCCAATATGGAACAGCAAGGGATCAATACAGACACAGATCAAATTATTTTATCTGGATGCTGTAAAAATCATCAATTTCTCAAACTCCACGTCATCCTTTTGCAATAAAATATTAAACTCCGCCTTTAGAACACTTACCTGATTTCATTTTTTCTTACTTCATGGCCTGAAATAATTATTTCTTCGTGGTTTGAAAAAAATAAGCTGATGGACCTCTGACAAGTATATACAGAACCATAACACTGAGGACTGTTATGAACCTTAGACAGGAAAAATACACACACAATAAGAATAAATGTTTGTTCTCAATAATTTCACACCATTTTTCATAAATTCGTATATGATATTTTACATTTCTATGCTCCAGTTACTGAAAGAACTTTACAAATAAATATCTAGAATATTAAAAAGTCACGATCACAAAGATACACAAAACTAGGTGTTCATGCTACCCAATACTACTGCAAAACACAGCAACTGTTTTGTAGCACAGAGCATTATGTAACAGTGGTTTAAGTACTGGATGACATAGTCAGGTATTTTATGTTGACAAACTTCAGGGACACTGTAGTGAGCTAGCTTATAGTTGCCAAAATAGGAGGGTGTTATTTGCAAACACCCCTACTGCTCTGTTTCTAGAGGTCTGATCTATTATGACAGGACTACAAACCAGTACAGAACTTCAGCATAATATCAGCACTCTCCCTGTCAGCTGAGACTGGTACCAACTGAACTAGAACACACTTTCCTGAAGCACTCAGGATTTTTTGAGATTTTGGAGCGCTCCCACAGATTACTGCAGGTATCCAATTTACATGGATCTGTGAAAATCCATTCTGTACTGGCTTTCCAGCCCTGCTAATGGGAAAGGGTAGACTTTTCTGAAGTGTCCTTCTCCCCGTTATACATACATAGTGAGCAAGGGGATTGGTTTGAGTCATATAGCCTCTCTAGACTGAACACAGTACTCTCAGGACTTGAAAATCATGTGGTTTTGCTTGAGCAAAACTTCAACAGCTTTCCTTAATCTCTGTAGGATTGAGCCACACAAACCTGTGGGATGTCCTATAGTGCTTCAAAAGCCTGTAAGTTTATTTAAGACACCATTGAAGAGAAAGAGGAATGTTCTTTGAATCTTAGATGCCTATCATCTCCTAAACTAAAACGTAGGCAGAGTTTAGATAGCTCAAATATAACTTAGGTTACTGTGTGTGTCACCATTCTCTGAGAAAAATGGGAGCTGCCCTACCCGTTTACTTGACAGTACTGTGAAGCTAAATAAATTCATAACTGGGACCATTCTACCAATGTAGTAATGGAGGCTGTAAAAGTACCTTCTGTAGAAAATATCTGTAGGTAAACACATATAGTGCTAACACACACTTGAATTAATCTTCCTTAACTGACACTTAATCCTGGAAGTAAAAATCAATTACTGTCTCTTCGAGTGAAATAAACCAAACTAGGAAAAGCATTAAGAGTTTTTACATGTATAAAGATAATTATAATTAAAGACAATATAAAAGTTACTAGCATTGACAGATGGCTTCTCTGTAAACCCAGCCCAAGATAGAAACACAATCAAGGAAAATGAAAGTAATTTTTGTGGGTTTTTCTCCTCTTGAGAGGTGGGTTATTAAAGCCAGAAGGACCATAATGTGAGGATTTGGCGAGGCTTTTGGCTCTTCATTGCCCAGTCTGTAGAGACTGCAGTCTCACATTACTTATAACTTTGCTGAGTAAACATTTTCAGTTTTTAGTAAAACATGGCATTTGTTCCAGCAATTGAATGGAAGCTTCTCTCTTTCCAGAGCAACTCGAGTCCACTGAAGTATTGATTCTAGATTTTAATATAGTCTTGGACTTTGCTACAATAATTTCTGAAAACTCCTAACAGTTCACAGCTGCATATAGAATCCAAAGAATTAAAATTATATTGTGGAAGGTAGGTGTAACAGCATCTCTCTCTATCTTGAGTAAATAGAAATGGCAGTTTTAATGGTAGATTTATCTTCACTGAGTGGTGTTATCTGAGGGGGAAAGAGATCATCTGTTTATAAATTAAAAAATTCCTCAGAGCAGAAATTGGCATGCGGATCTGCTCTTAAACTGTGCAAGCACTGTACCCACCAAGGCTCAGAATTGGGACCCCTTTTGTCCCCTCTTCCCAACCCAAGCAGCACCAAATCCCAACCATTGTGTATAAAGTAATATAATGACCTTTTATCCTCTTCCCAGAGTAACCAACTGCCTGACAAACTGGTCATCTTTCTTCAGAGGGTATAGGTTTGAACCCTCCCTGACCCAAAGTCATTAACCATGGATACTCAGCAACTTGAAGAAATTACTAAAAAGAGTGCCTTCCATACACAGGTCAAGATGAAGACTTTTGAGCCAATAACCTTCTCTGCATGACGTAGAGGTAGACAAAAACTAGAATGCAAATCCCCAAGGGACAGAGTGGGAGAGTACATCCAATTGGCCAAGGAGGCAGATCCTCACAGCTTGTCAATGGCTGCAAATTGGGGCCCAGTATGCTCAAGTGCCTGGCTATTAGGCAAGTGATAGCTCTTTGCACTTCACTCAGCAACTCCGGTTTTCTTAATATCGGACACCTACAGTTTATTGAAGTTTCCAAGGTTTACTTTGAGACCCAGATTTGGTCCGAGAAGGGAGGGATCAGAAATCCCATTAAGGGTAGGAGGAGTAAGAAATGCTATTTTTAATACACTAACTCTGTCGATTATAATTTCACCAGAGTTGTGAGTTACTGGACATGGGCTTAGACATTTTCAGAAGCAGAGTTTTATATTTAAGTAAGCATTGCCCAGTTTGGTACATTTATTGACTCTCCACTTATTTTACTTACTCATTTATTGTTATATTCACTTACATACTTATTTCCAGTGTGTGTTCACATACTCACCCAAACAGTGTACTGGGGTTCTGAAGTACTGCAGTCTTTTGCAAATATATAGGAGCAATTTCCTGGGAAGTAGTAGTAGATGCCATCAAAAGTTTCAAAATGATACTGTCCCCATGATTTGCAAATCCCATCTCGGTCCTTACCAGTGTTAGGTACTGGAGAGAACACAGTGAGTTTACTACAAGCACCATCATAAAAAATTGACAGGTGTCACAGGCATCTACAAAAGTAGGAGCTCAGAAAGGAAGTAAGAGCTTATAAAGGAAATGCGAGTACAAAAGATAAACTTATTTCTTCAACTTTAAATAAAGTCAGTACTTTTTTTTTAATCTTTAATCTGCAGTTTTAGCCATGTGCAATCATCATTAAGTTTTTTATTTGCTTCAGTGGAGACATTTTAATTACAAACAGAGGCAAGAGATTTAGACATCCTGCCAGTTCTGGAAGACAATTCTTGTTGATCCCTACACACAGCAGATTACAGAAATTAGTTCATTGAAATAGTTTGTAGTTTTATTTGCAGTAAGTCACTGCTAGAAAAAAATGCAGTGGCTTTTGGTTGTTCAGCTAACTATAAAAAAAGCTGGCTGGCTAGGGATGCACTAGACAGTGATCTATCTGTTATGGTATCTATGTATTATTACAGCCCAAATGCTAAAATGTAGGCATTCCTGCTCTCTATATATCCCTAACACACCTAACTACTAGTCAAATGACAGTCTTACTACAAAGGAATCACAAATACTCTGCTAACAGTACTGTTTTAAAAACCTGCATCTCCCTTGAAGCTGAAACCAAACTGTTTGGACCAAAACTTACCAATTTGGCACCTGCTTCCTTGAGCCTGAAATAACTGACAGTCACAATCACCTGCCTCTGTGCAGGCTGCTCCATTAAGGCACTCCTGAGGACATGAACCTGTAAGCAAGCATAGCAGCCTTTTGGTAGATACAGTATTTTGCAAAGAGGCTGAGAGATCTCCATTAAATCTGTTTGTGGTTAAATCACAAGCAGCTATATTATCTGAGAAAATTAACCAAAAACAATCTTAAGTTTTTAACATTTACTTAATTTTATCTTTTGTGTTCCTTCACTAAAAGAGAAGCAAGGTTCTCTCTCTTTTGGTTTGAGACTTGTAAACTAACAAAGGAGCAAAAGGTCAACCTCCTCCCAGCAAACAAAAGGTCAAGTTCCCATGTAAAGAAATTAAATCCCAGTCCTGCTGATCTCAAAATATGCAGGACACAGATTATTCTAATTGAACACATTCAGCATAATTTATACATATGTTCAGCTCCTCCCTCGTAAGCATAACAGCAAAAGGTACATTCAGATTATGAACAGTCCAGAATATATAATTTACAAAGTCAAAACCCGTTATAAACAACCTTCCCCAGATGCTAAAAAAGTCAGCTAAAACGTTTTTTTCTGCTTAAGAGGTGACTGGAGTCAGAGACTTGAGATTCCATGGGAATGGTTTGGTTTATGTTATAATTAGTAATTGTTTCCAAAAGCAGTTACACTAAAGGAGTTTATAGCCTGTTTGAAAGTTAAGACCTCCCTGTCATTTACTAATCATTCGCTGAGGTGGGTCTATATCATAATTCCCCAAAAGTGGAGACAAAAAGTAGTCCCAAAGTAAAACTTCAAGTTCTGCAGACAGTTGCTTTCCTCCTTGGAGTAGGATTAAAACTCTACATACAAAAGATTCCAATGTTGCTGATGGAGATTAAAAAAGAATCAGAAAAAGCAGGAAGCAAATGAAATAAACAGCCCCTTCCTGGTAAAGCTGCTAGTGACATTGAACAGGAAGAAAATGGGACCTTTACTGTAAAGGTACACAGAAGCTACCCATGATTAAGAACATGATCCTTCATTGTGAAAATTCCTTTGCATACTTAGTTTTGAATTTTTTCCATATAAGAATTACTTTCCAAATATACACATACTCCAAAAATACCTACAAAGCAGAAAATATTGCTTCTAGAACAAGCACTAATGTGGAAAACGTCTTTGTTGTTGTTAGAATTGTGAGTTGCAAAATTGCATATATCCTTTTACATAGAAAAATGCAACAGAAAGCACCTACCCAGGCATTTTCCAAGAAGGATATCAAAATTCCAGCCAAAGTTGCCCACAAAGAACTTTTCTATAAAACAATTATATACAACTTCTGTAGCTTGGGCCTGCTTTACATGTTTGTACCATGCTTAAAACTCTCCAGAAGCAGCTGTGCGTTTATTGCCTGAGCACTTCTGTCTCTTTGCACAACCAGGTATATGCCTCTCTGACATATTTACATCCTCCGCCAAAGCCAGAAAAAAAGTATCGGAAAAGAAAAATTGCAACAGAACTAAACTTTAAAAAATAAAAATCAGAAAAAGGAAAACAAAAAGGAAAAGAGAGGAGAGGGAGAGGGATATCAAAGTATTGGCTTAGCTGTTCAGATTTGGTTGTAAGGCCTTATTTTGACAATTTTAAGAGGAATTTTTCTTAATTTAACACTGATAAAATAAGAAAATGAGACAGGGCAGGGTTTTGTAGGGGACATAAGGAAGAAGGCTTCCACCGCCCGTGGGACCACAGGGTCGCTGGTAGGAAGGCAGTATTGTCAGGGCTCTCTCCTCCTGCAGGTGAGGGGCACAGCACTGACCTCCTGGTGCACTCTGCATCTGGGGCCCACGAAGGTGCAACCAAGAGGCAGCTTGAACCTGCCAGAGAAATGTAATAGCAAAATCAGCATTTTGGGGGTTTACAAGTGAGCTGATACAAGCCTGAGGCCTTGCACTCAAACATTGGGTTGGGACCCTTAATACAGAACAGTAATTTGCGTCTCAGCCAGCAAATGGCGCAGTCATGGCTGCTGCAGGAGGGATTGGCAGCCTGGGGAGAAGAAGCACGGCTTTTGAAAGGATGGGAAAAGATACTGCTGCCCTGTGAGGTTACTGCTGTCTTCCCCTCCATGCCCTCCAGTTCCAGTGAACCTTCTGGGTTCCACCTGGAAAGTTTTGTATTTACATTTGGAAGGAAAAGTGAGGGGACAGAGAGCAGACTGCCTTTTGCACTCCAATCAAATACCCATAGTTGGGGAGCTCGAAGCTCCAACATCCCTCTATTTCACCCTCTCCCCTGACTCATGCTCTGTGCTGCACCCTGATCATCCCACTGTGGCTATTCTAGCTGCAATGGACTGCATGTCCTCCTTGAGGTCCTTCAGAATTGCATTCTGGTTTATTCCAAACAAAAGAGAAAGTGGATCTGCCTGGCCTGCTTCCTGTTTAGGAATCAGTGAACATCAGACTATGAGGAAGCCCTGGATGTGACCCAGCACTCTGCTCCTGCAGCTTGCCACATCACATTGTCCGTTCCAAGAACTGATCCCATTCCAGGCTGAAAGTACTCTGGGGCTTTTGCCCCCACTAGTCTGACTGAAAAGTTTACCAGGGTGAAGTGCTGAGTAGCTAAATATTTCCCACTTACATTTATTAATTACCAGTTTAAATACCTTCTTTTATAAATTTGGGCTTTTTTGCTTAAATAGCTCTTCTTCCCTCTGTTTTTTCTTTATTTCCTGATATTCTATAATAAAATAGCTACCCTTCTGTGCTCCCCACAGACATAACTGCCAGCCTTCAGCTGCACAACTAAGTAAAAAAATTGTTTTAGTGTTTTCTTGTAAGCTAATTTCTTTCTTTCCTCCTGATGCCAGTCATTCTCCATGTCTGGAGCTTGCACTGAAGGATCTCAAAGTAAACAGCACCATGCAAGGAACATGTTAGGTTAAGTCTTGCTAACGCCTCTTACGGTGACGTAAAAACTTCCCTTTTCCAAATGGAAATACTTTGTGGGATGCATCCAAGTAGAACAGCCTATCTAAAATCAACCTGAAATGGATTTCCTTGAATCACCACCTGGAAGGCCCCTGCACCAAAACCATTCCTGGTTCCCGTGGCCCACTGCTACCTGGAGAGGGTCCCTTCCCTCCCTGCACAAGACCCATTTCCATTTTACTCTGAGCTGCCTGCCTCAGGACAGTGGGTTTTGGCCTTTGCATTAATTTGGGGTGGCTCAGCATCCTTGGTGTGACAGCATCTCCATGCTGAAGTGCCCTCCAAGAACACTACCAGTCTGCTTCTGTCCGAGGCTTGGTTCACCTTCGCCAGCATTTAACACCAGCTGCCTTCTGACTCAGTTAGGGGCACACAGATCTCAAAGGGACTTGGAGAAAATCAGCCCTGGTTTGACTGCAGGCTCCCTGCAGACCCTGAGCAGGGACCACCTCCGGCTTCCTGCCTACCTCCACCAAATGGGGTTATAACCCTTGGCTGGACTCCATAAGCCAAGTGCATACCAGTTGGGGAACGAGATTTCTCCATTTACTGCTAAACTGGGGATGCACACAGAGGCAGTGGGGTCAGGGTGATGGGAACCAGGGCCAGGCTGGAGCCACCACATGCACAAGGGAGCCTTGCCAGTGGCACTGCCACTGTGCTTCTCACCAAACATGAGCAGCTCTCCAGCACACCCTGCTCACCCTCAGAAAACACAGAGACATGGCGCGGTTATTGCCCGTGGTGTGCGCCAGTCAGCTCGTCAGAGTCGGGTGCCTGCTGGGTGCCCTGCTGAGGGTGGAGGAAGGCAGGAGGCCCGGGCAGGGGCAGCAGGTGGGGAGGAGCTGCTGCTCCTCACCATCCTCCTGTTACCGCAGCCCTTCTCCCCTTACAAAGGCACATTTGTAAGGATGGCAAAGGCCCAGAGCAGAAGAAGGAGGAGGGTTTCCCCCCCTTCCACTTTTGGAGGTATAACCTACCTCGGCTGTTACAAGATCTCTTTTCTGTCGGGTTGCATTAAACTCATTTCTGGAAGAAAACAAAAAGGATTTTGTATTATCAAAGGGCCCTGAAGCAACCTGAATAAGCAACTCCCTGGAGAGAAGTGTTTCTCTGTGATTACCATAACTTTATCAAAGAGGTCTTTCTTGGGTTAACATTTAAAAAGGTGATTTTTTTTTTTCCCTTTTTTTTTTGTCATTGTCTCATTTTACTGACTTGGGCAACACTCCGATCTCTGCTCGGACAGGGAGGTACCTGGAGCTTGTAGGGAAACGTAAATAGGCAAAACAGGCTTACACAATGGGATACAAAATTGTAAAGTGGCTTCATATTTACTTGACGCTCCATGTGAATGGCTGCAAGTTCCCCTGGGTGTTGCTTAAATATACTGTCAGGGTACTTTAATAGCAAAAGATGACTCTCCAGCTGGAGGCAACTTAAAGTTGTGATTAAGTTTTGAAACAAGGACATCAAGCTATAAAACACACTTAGTTCTATCAACACTCCAGGATGGCATACCATTTGACATGCATGTGTGTTTGCTAGATGTATTAGAGATCCAAAGCTACGTCCAACTGGATGCTTCCATTGAAGCTGATGGCATAGTTCCCATTTAATTCAATGGGATGAGGAGCATTCCCTAGTTTGGGTTTTGTTTGGATTTCAGTTTCTACATGAAGACTTGTACTGAAAATGTTTATTTTAAGGTTGTATAGCACTTACTTTTCTGTGCTTCAAATAGCAGCTAGGATTTTATCATGCAATTAAGACTGCAGAAGGATACTCATTTAATGTATTTTTCCAGTCATGAAATCATGATCTCATGCTGGTTTCATTCCATTATTCCTCTAAGCTTTCTCAAGACCATAGAAGTATCATTTTTCATAAGGACCTCCATTTTTCAAGCAGAGGACTCATGCCCGTTTATGTAAATACTTTGAAAAGAGTTGTAAACATTTTGAATGTGTGTTCTACATCCAACCTACATGTAGATTACATTTTACATGTAGAATTCCAGGCTATAATTTGCTTTCTAACTTGCACTGCGTCACACTTACTGATTCTTGTTCTGTTTGTAGAACTTGACAAATAAGGAATAAAAACTTACCTCAAAGTTCTTCTCAACGGAGAAAGCTTGCAATAAGATCCTGCAGATTAAAAAGTCATTAAGTTAAGTGTTTTTTTGCTACAACCTCACCCTGCTCTTGGGAAGCAATATCAAGTTTAAAACAACACTACAGAATTTTGGGTTTTAATGATCCTGAGTTTTCCAGAGCATCTTTGCACAAATTTTTTGTTTCCAAGGAATGTAGCACTACATGCTTTACTTCCTAAGGACTTGATTCTCTGAAGCATTCTTCACCTGCAAGTTTTCATGGTCTCAGTTCTGGTATATGCTACCATGAAAGAGCAAAGAGAGTTCATGGTTCTTCAGAGGCTCAGAATAAAACTAATAAAATACAAGAGGTGCTCAGAGCTTTCCAGAGTCAAACTTGTAGGGTTATAACTATTTTCTCAGTGTTACTTGTAAGACTCAATTACTCAATTGTAAATAATTTTAAATGAGTCCACACTTAAAATAAGCAAACAAAAAACCAAAAAACTTCTCACAAAACCACAAAACAATTTCTTGTATAGCCTTATCTTTATAATTGCTGTAAGAAAACTTCCTCTTGCATTACATAGAAAACATTATTTCGATAACTAGAACAGCAATTATTTACCCTACCAGTCTAAAACTGTTTAAACAAACTGCAGGTGTGGTCTGTTCAAACAAAATTATAACCCACTGAAAATAATTAGATACTTACTCATCTGACAAAAATAGCAAGAAATATAAAAAACTTAGATCTTGTTCATAAATAATTGTTTTGTAACAAATTCAGACATAAAAAATGTATCCTAAAAAAGTTATATTTTAGTTTCTACAACTGTGAGAAAGAATGATGATATATACTTGTTTAATTTGCATTTATAAATTCCATCAAGGTCAAAAAATATAATGATGAAAAAGATGGAATGAAAATGATGGAAAAGAAGGAGCTGCAATATTAAAATACTTAGAAAAATCTTCATAAAAGTTACTATCACTACAAAAAAAGGAATAAAATTCTTACCTTGCAAAGAGGACAGGAGTGAATGCATCAAGAATATACTCCACGGTATCATTAAACTGAGCTTTACTACAATGTTCATTTCAGTATAAGTTAGTAATAGGGAATCTATCCAAATTAATGGCTTTGATTACATGGCATCTTAGAACTATGTATTTCTACAGTGTGCTTAAATCCTTTAAAAGTTAGATAATTGGATGCGTTATTTAAAACAATGCAATGCGAAAAGGAAAAGAAAAGGAGACATCAAGCTTGGTAGGTACATACAGTTTCAGGAGCTTTGCGAGTGTTGCCTACAAGCTCCTGGCTGCATGTCTCTCATTAGTAATGCATGGTAACTCCTCGGCAGTCTGTATTAGTTACACTTGCACCAGACCTGCGGGTATTACTCCTCTGTTGAATTGAATCGGCCCTTTATAACATAGCAGACAATGACATAGAAAATGTTGCCATGTCATGGTGGTTTGAGATATCTTTCAGTCGTCACACACCTTTGTGTGCTTTGAGTGCTACTCTTTACTGCTTAGTACAGTAAATACTTTTGCGGAACCCTGAAATGATACTATTAAAACCAGATGATTTTAGACATTAATATATTAATGTTTCTTATCTGCTCTCAAATGAGAGAGATGAACTTCTATTAAATAATATACTTGGACTTTTAAGAACATTTTAGATGCCTTTTTGTGCATAGTCTGCTTATATTACAAAAGAACGCTTCTGAGAGGATAATTACATTCCATTTTTTAATAAAATGTTATTAAAATTTTGTATTAGCAAAAAAGAGAAAGTCAATAGGACCAATGAGTTTAATTTCTAAATTTGATTAAAATATAAAAATATAATTTCACCAAAATTTAAAATTATGTTTTAAAATAAAATACTCTTACTTGCTTTACTGCAACATAAGCAGAATCATTAAAGAGCATGTTTTTAAAGACACATATAATGCTACTTAAAATTGCTGTGGTTCATTATATTCTGCAAAGCCTATCTTTTGCCTAACCCTCCACTCTTCCCAGAATGTGCTTTGTGAGGCCATCGGAACATGCTACAAAAGGTGGGTTTGGACCCAAACAAAATTTGGAAGTTGACGATCTCAGGCAAAGTGTTCCCCATCATTTCTTCTAGACTTTTCTCTGTTCTGCTCCCCAGCCGGACAAGAAAAGGCAAATGAAAACACTCAGCCTCTCCAATCACAGAGGACAAAACTCTGTTCCACTTGGCAGCCAACAGCACTTGTGCAGGTGTCTGGGATCACTGGTGGCACAAGGATACTGAGCTGCAAACTGATAAATAACACTACACTATCCTTACTAATGTTAGACCTGAGAAGCTGACGTTCCCATAATCGCATTTCAAGAGAGTTTTTGCTTTGTTTTTACTTTTGGCTAGCTGTGGGCTGGTCTAACAGACTGGCTGCTTCTCTGCACCCACACTGCATCTCCCAGCTTACTTGCATCTGCTTCATTTGGTCCAAAACTACTCCAGACTGCAAACAGAAGCAAAAGGAGTTCCTTATCCAAACTAACACACTGACATAGTCACTTTCAGACTTTTAACTTTTAAATGGGAACTTAGAGGAAATACACTTTCAGTGCCTCATAAACCTACTCGGAAGGTTGTTCTTGAGATGAAACCAAGAATTAGATTTTTCAATTTCCATTACCGGTCTCTATGTTATCTTACTGTTAAGTCTGGTTTAGAAACTGTTCCAAGCTCCTATGAGAAATCTGAACTGGGATTCCTCCCTTCCCCAAGATTGTATTTCCCACCATGCTTCATATACACTTTCAAAAATAAATCTTTCTATTCACATAACATTAATAGAAATGAACGCTTACGGTTTAACAGAACTGTCCAAAATAGATTTGTGGGTTTTTTTTACAATTTTTCTATAACAAAGTTGAGAGAATATTTGGTGCATGTTAGCATTTCGCATTAGCTTAAATTCTAATATTTAAAAACTAGGCCAAGCCTCATCAGCTGCAAATGAACTTTGTAAGAGTTAGAACAATAGGCTTCATTAGGTTTGGGCAACTCTGCCCAAGGCAGGGTAGGAGAAAGCACAGTCCAAAGCACATTAATGATGTCAGCTAAGGAAAAAGAACTATTCAGCCAAGTACACTGTACCTTAACTCAGAGGACTTGATTAAGAGAGATGAAAAAAAATAAATCAAATTATATTGATGCAACAGTACATCTACTTGCATTATCTAGACAAGTATTAGAATACTCACAGATTGGCACTTCTGAAAAATTTGAACAGAAAAAATGCATTGGCAAATAATTGCTTTTGTAAAAAAACAAGCACAATACAGAGCACACTGGTTCACTCTAAAATTTTACAGATTCTTCTTTAAAAATAAAATTTAAATATTTCAATGTTAACATATTTGTATATTACAGTCAGAATTAATTTTCTTCAAATTTTCCAACATGACATTTGAGAAGACTTAAATTTATATACAGGTTACACTGCTTATCAGGATTATAAACAACAGGTGAGAAAATAACTGCCTTCCATGCCCTGGACACAAGCTTGCCCTGGTTTGGAAGTGTCATTAACAAAACTTGGCATTTTCAATAAAGAATTCAGATGAGGCCACATTTTGTTTTGCACACCTGATCTTCTTAAGGATTAGCATTGGTGAAACTAACGAAAAAGCCGGATGATACGAGGTTAGGAGCATTTCTTCTTTTCCAAGAACCATGGCCACAGCTGCTCAAGAACCTCACTATGGGCTTGAAGATCAAACTGTTACTATTTCTCTATTGATGTGTGTCTCTGGCCAGAGTGGATGCTCAATGACAAGAGCTTGATTAGCATCCCTGCAGAATCAGGGCATGAGGAAACATTTTTACACACAGGTTTTCTCCTTGCACCTTCAAACTTCCCAGTCGTTACCCTTCCCCAACGAAGCTAAGCCCTCTAGTGGGTGATCAGTAAGAAACCTCTCAGGATAAAAATCTTCAGCCACCCAGGCAGACACCAGCCTAATTCCACAAACTTTTCTAATTTAGAAAGCAAGTGTGTGGTAATGACATCACTCTACAGGATTAATGGGGCATTTTTATGGGATCAGACTTTAGTTCAGAAAGCATTTTACTATGCCAAGAGTCCTCTGGTTGAAGAAATGACATGCAGATATCATCTCTGGATATATTAGTAGCGATGCAAGTTTTATTTTCAGCCTTTCCATGAAAGAACAGCAAAACAAAAATCCCAATTGTTACAAGCTTTTCTGTGGGCAGAAAAATGGATCCACCAGGTTTCTTCGTAACTGTGAAACCCACCCTGAAGGCTACTGGCATCAGGTATTGCATCTCCCCCCGATTTTCACACCACAGCAACTTTGCATCATCTCTTTTCCCCTCTATCCCACTAATCTAAGAGCTAGGCAAGAAGGAGTTCTGGACAAGCCTAGGGTACATTGTGCCAACTGGCAGGCCAGCACACAGTTTGTAAGAAAAGAGCGAACTATTGCTTTTCAGTCACCACAGAAGCCAAACAACTAAAAGGCTTACTTTTCCTCAGCTGAAGCTAATTAGCATCTATCAAGATGCCAGTTTTCACAAAACTCCTAGGAATTCAAGCAATCAAATTCAAAGTTAAGTTTGCATAGCATCTTTTCCTTGGAAAGCCAGGCTGAGAGGCTGGGCATTGCAGTTTTCAGCAGCCCAAGAGCTTAGAGTTCAGAAAGGGAGGACTGAGAAAAGCAGACCATGCACCTTGCCAGGGATAGCAAATAGTATGGAATAGAGTATCTCATTCACTTCATGTAAAATCAAAAAATCCTGGTATGTAAATTGGTCATAACATACAACAGTGCCCTCCACTTCAATGGGAGTGAAGGGGATTTTAATATGAGCATTTTACTTCTATTCAGGTCCTGGAATGCAGTTATTTTGTGGCAGACACTGACAGCTAAAATGGGAGATGGATGAAGAATTCCTTTTCAGAAGGAATCTGTTTAAGTTACATTCTTAACTCTTGAATAACTACACTGCAGTGAGGATGCCTTTAATATTTTTCTAGCAAAAAAAGCAGAGACATCATGACAAATGCTAACATTCATAAAAAGCCACAAGCACCTGTTATTCCAAACTAAAGGAAAAAGGCAGAATTTTACTATTCTTTCCACTTCCCCAACTCAATCCACAAAGGGAACTGGTTTAACTTTGCATTGACCAAGTACACTGAAATAACATCCTATTAAACAAATGAAATACCGTGTTAAGACTGATGCCTAAAGGTTTGGTGTGTATTTTTTTTAGGTTTGGTGTGTATTTTGTAGACTTTTAGAGCTTTAGAAGTATAGGTTTTCTTGCTCACATATTAAGTGGTGTTAGAAGTTACTAAAGGGACTTTCTCAC
>JAWWEE010000040.1:39169246-39196349 GCA_035221455.1 Xenops minutus | reverse complement strand
TTATAGCTATCTAGTATGTTAATTGTTAGAAAGGGTATAAAAACTGTAACCTCACTGAGGGCGGGGTTCTTCGGGGACTTTTGGACGCAGAGATCCTTGTTGAAACAACGCACGTTTTGTAGGCCCAGCGGAGGCTCAAAGCCTCCGAACTCCCAATAAAGGTATTGTCTATCTTTCTCCATTAATGTTCTGTCTGAGTGCCTATCTTCCAGGATTTTAGGCATCAAGACAAAGCCCAACAAAAAAAAAAAATCTCAAGATTGCTCCTGCAACAACTTTAGTATTGTCTTATACACAGTAGTTGGATTCTCAGTCTTTGTCTCCAGTGTCGTATTTTCAACTCATTTTTCCCCCTCCCTTTCTTCCTCTAAGGCCTTCAAATTGCATCACCTAGCTCATAAGATAAGCAGCATTCTGACTTCCAAAGGGATTTTTCTTTTTTTTAAATAGAATTATTTAAAGTTGATCACCAGGTCTACATCCCTGTGCTTGTACTGTATGAACACGATGAGCTTGAAGGGTGAATCACTCACCCAATCTTACAACACAAAATCAGTGGTTTACATTTACAAATATTTAACCGAATACATGGGACTTATTAAGTTTCCTACATTTAGACGTACTAATCTAGAATACTCCACTTTTTTACTATTTGGTAATGCAAGAGTTCAATAAATCTCCCTCCCCTGCCCCTGTAAATACTTTGGTTTTTACAACATGAACCATATCAGAAAGGCAAAGACTGAAGTCTGCTTTCATGAACTACATTGTTGCTTGTACCCACAAAACCCAGGATGTAAGCCTTTATGTTGATAACCACGCTGATCAACAAGAGATTCCCAAGACCCTACCTCTCCAGACTTACTATGAATGGATAGAACTGTCATCACCCCTCTGATTCTACTTTAATACCAATCAACTTGTGTAGTCATTTTAAGTTAACACACTTGAAAAAAGTATTTACCCATGCAGAAAAACACAATTCAGAAACATGAAAATTATCAAATTCTTTGTGTTTATTGACCGTCACAACTGTAAAACAATTTTAACGGTAAGACTTCTGGTAGCGTGCACGAGCACCAGGTCCTCCAAATTTCTTGGATTCGCAACGGCGAGGATCTGCAACAAGCAGAGTCCTATCATACTGGATTAGAATATCCTTGATCTCTTTCTTGGAAGCTTCATCAACATCTGTTTAAAAAAAAAAATCATTAGTTTAAGCAGTTTCACATGGAACAGATCCATATTCACACTTCTTGCGATAAAACTACCAAAAGCCATATGCTTCCACTTAAAGCTAATACAATCAAAACCTACTTACATTTTTGATAGTAAGCCACCAAAGCTTTAGAAATAGCTTGACGGATAGCTGTTAGAAAAAGATAAAAGATCAGTAAGGATTGCAAATCTATTTAAAACTTAAACACAAAGTGCCAGTTATCTGAGAAACTTGCTATTTTGTTTGTTGACAAGTTGTCCGTTCCCTCCTAATCTCCCCTCCCTCATATTCTACATGAGGTTTTCTTTGGCAACTCTGAAGAAGTCTGTGCCAAGTTCGTTTGTGACTTGACAACTGCCAGCTAACCAAGAAAGTGTACAAGGGCAGTCTGATCACTTATCTTTGAGTACTAACACAGATCCATCTCCTATGTAAAAGCAGTCAACTTTCAAAATCCTTAGAAACATAGTTCTCTGAAATTTCTGTACTTTTTACTTTTCAACAAAGATAAAAATGATCAGTGTTGCAAGACCAAAGAGGCAAAAGGGAAACAGGATGGTGTGAGTGCTAGCACATGTCATAAAAAGCCCCTGCAACACAGTAACCAGGACTCAAACAGGAAGCATAGGAGGAACTGTCAAGATGTTGTTATGCTGCTGTCTGTGAAAACATCAACATCAGAATTTTGATGAAAATATGAATGGTATGAAAAACAAATGCTGAAAGATGCTTCTGAAAAACTTAGAAATATACAACTGAGATTTCCAATAAACGCTGTTCTCTGCTCCCAAAAATCCTTGTTTGGCTATATTTGAACTACCCTGTTACTGCCCCATGTAAAGATAGTTTCCTCACATTTCCTCAAAACTTCATCAGTTTACTTCACTCAGCTTACTCTAGATGCTACAGTTTTGCATGTAACTAACAACCCCTTATGAAAAACTGTATTTGTGCAGTGGAAAAAGGAACAGAACAAGTTTAGCAATCATTATTCTGAACTCCAACCTCTTAAATACAAGGCCACATTAGGTCTGGCTAAGATGGAGGTGATTTCCCTGTGACAGCTCTCACATAGTACATATTCTGGCTACAGCTGAGCAGTCCATGCAAAGCATCAAGGCTGTGCCTCCAACATTTCCCCCTCACCACGAGGCCAGGAATGGGCAAGATCTTGGAGGGAATACTGCCAAGACAGCTGACCCAAAGGGATATTCCATACCATAGGATGTCTGCTCAACAATAAAAGCAAAGAGAAAGGAGAAGCAACTGCTCCAGGTATTGAGGCTCTATTTCCCAGGAAGTGGCTGAACATCACCTTTTGATGGAAGCCTTTTGTTTTCCTTGCTTCTGCACACAGCCTTTATTAAACTGCCTTTATCTCAGACCACAAGGGTTTTTCCATCTTATCCTCTCCCCTTCCCCATCCAGGTAAGGAGGAGAAAGACCGAGCAGCTTGGTGGGCACCTGGCATCCAGCCAGCGCCAACTCCTGGCTTGACCCCTTCTAGTCCCCACCTGAGATCCCACCAAAAATCCTACCATAGATTTGCGCTACATGGCCACCACCCTTCACGCGGACTCTGATGTCAACACCAGCAAACCTTTCCTTCCCCAGCAGAAGGACGGGTTCCAGCAGCTGGAAAAAAAACACAAAGAAAATTCAGTTGTCATCAGGACTGGAGCATGCATGGGTTCACCGAATGTGATGTTACTGAATATTCTGAAAAATGGAGCCTTGTTTCAAAGGGCACACCCAGACTGAGTACACAGCTTGCAGAGTTCTTTGACATCTACTAGTGTTGTCTTATTTACTGGAGTCTTGAATTTACTTAAGTTTCAAATATCTTAATAGCAAAGCATATAGGAATTAAAAGCAAGGGAATGGTTTAAGTAGAATGCCATAGCTACACGCAGAAAGTAAATACGATTTATTGAAACTGAAAACCTGAAGTAATTTGTAGGTAGTTTTCTTCACTATTTATTACACTTTATATAGTAAAATTTATATTTTCTCAGCAGTGTTCAGCAGCTATTTCTTAAAGTTCTAAACAACCTTTTTAGGAGGGCATTAAGCCATTCAAGAAATGGTTAAGAAGTGCAGAAAATACTTCACATAATTACATTCATGTGAGTTAAGCAAAACCCCTGATTACAGAAATGCAATTTTGTGAATTTTCATAATAGCATCTACATTTTATGTAATCAGGTAACAACCAAAAATTCTATACTGTCAGTAAGACAAGCGTCTCCCTTATCAAGCAATTAAGCATATAAAAGTGTTTGAACATTCAAGTGGAGCTGGGCAGAGGCTGAGCGTGTGCTTACCTTATACTGCAAAGTTCTGGGCTCGATCATTTCCAGAGGTCTTCCATTCACTTTAATGAGGCCATTCCCTCTCTTGCAGTGGGCAACAGCCGTCGCCGTTTTCTAAAAACGCAAATGTGGATTAGTACAGCATTTCGTATTTACACAAGTAGTGCGAACTTCTATTTAACAATCTAATAGCTTCAGTCCTATGTCCAAACTTACCATCTTACATTAAATAAAACAGTATCACCCCTTACATTTCCAGATACTGACTCACAGCATTAAGGCAGAGCCTTAAAAAAAAGTGCTTGTAGTTACAACACTTAGCTGCATACCAGCGAACGGCACGCTCCGTTCGGTACACCGTAGTTTTGTGGCCTTTTTCCTCACAAGAACATATACCCTGAACTACTCGTGCCGCTGTATTCCAGCGGGCAAACCTCACCGTCCCGCCGCCACCTCACAACGTGGCCCTCGCACACCGCCATGTGAGCCAGGCCCCGGTGCTTGGGGCGGCCGCTCCGAGTTTCTCCGGAGAGCCCCCGCCCCGCTGGCCGGAGCGCAAACCTCCCGCGATGCGGGGGCGCCCCGGGCACACGGCCGGGCACGCGGAGCGCCACGCGTGGGCTGCGGCCGGGCCCGGCACCGCCGGCCCGCACCGGCCCGGGCCCCGCACGGCCCCGGCGGGGAGTGCGGCGGGAGGGAAGCAGAGAGAGCGAAGCAGAGAGAAGCAAACAGAGAGAGCGATAAAGAGAGCCCGAGCGCGAACGGCGCACGGGCGCGGCCCGGCCCGGGAGCACGGAGCCCACCCTGCGGCCCGGCACGGCCGCGCCTCACCTTCCGCCCGAACACCTGGACGCTCTGGAGGGGCCCCTTGGCCGGCATGGCTGCTCCGGCACAGACACACACACAGAGACAGCGAGAGGAGCGCGGTCAGGGCCGGCCGAGCGCGGACACGCTCCTGGGCAAAGAGGCCGCGCCTGCGCAGAAAGGCCGCACGGGGCTGCCCGGCCGCAGAGCAGGGGCGCCGCGCCGCAAAGCGCAGCGCCGCGGCTGCCGGCAGCACGACACAACACCCGCCCGCCCGGCGCGCTTTGCGGCAGCCGCGCTCCGCCCCCTCCGGCCGGGCCCCGCCCCGCGCGCCGGGACCGGGAATAGGATCGGGATCCTGACCGGGATCGGAAGGGCACTGCCTGCCCGAGCTGCAGCAGCCATTGCGGCGCCCGGAGGGGCTTCTCGGGAGGGGATGCAGGGCCTGGCGCGGGTTCTGTGGCGGTGGCAGCGAGGCGCGCGTGCTGCTCGGGGAGCCGGGCACGAGGCGGAAGCGCAGTGGCTCCTGCTGAGGGGGGAGCAGGCCGTGCCAAAGGTGCCCCAAAGGCTTACAGCCGCTCCTTGAACCGCCGGGAGATGCAAGAGTGTAAACTGCGTAGCTTTAGAGGTTTCCAGTCCGGTGAAGTGGTGGAGAAGGTGAAGTGTCAAACGCTGTGTTCTCTTCCAGCACCGCACGCTGAGGCGCGTCAGGCAGTGAACATGAATATAACACCCACTTACATACTCAGCGGCTGTCACACCGCAGATCAGCTCGAGGAGTTCTCCTTAGATTCAGCGCGTTCGGGGAGCCCCATCAAATTTAGCTTCTACCTCCGTTTCTTCGTCTGTAATGTCTGTCATAAACCAGGAATTTAAGTCACGTTCTGACTGAAAATATTTTACTTCTAATGCTTTAGTATTTAGTATGCGAAATTTTCTAGAAGGACAAAAGCAGAACCTGTCGAAGCAAGGTCGTGCTTCTTAGATATATTAAATTATAGATATTTAAGTTACTACGATGAATTGACTACTCGAAACAATCAGTTCCTTTGTCTCTGGACAGGATTTTAAATACAGAACATTAGTCATCAGTCATGTGAGGATTTAAACAAGCACTTAGCTTTATGCAATTTGAGTGATTAGTTCTATTCAAGTGAATAGTACTGTGCAGAACATGTAAGATTTAGCACATCTCAAACCCTCAATTGTACAAAGCTTTAACATGTGATCCAAGAAGTGATTTATTTTTTAGGGCTGTTTCCTAAGGAACAGTGTTTATGCAGTCAAACGTGTCTGTCATCCAGTCTTTCCCCATCACTGGAGGAAGAATGGTCGCCCCCTTGTTGGCCAGTTTCAGTAAGTTTTCACAGATGAATGGAAATTTCAAAACCAATTTAGCTTGTAGATATTTGGTGAAAATAGGTGGCCCTGTATAAGAGAGATCTTTAACTTACACAATGAAAGCAGCCAGAGGAGCTGAAATATTAAGACATTATAAAACCTTTATTTAGGTGAGAAAGGGAAAACATAATACCTAATTAACCCAGTTAGGCAAAAAGGTTCAGCTAAGACTTAGGATCAACCCAAAGGTGAGCCTTCAGTAACTGAGTTTTATTGGGTGTTCAGGGCACTTTTAAAGGAAAAGAAAGCAAATCTTAATACATTCTCTATGCAGGCATTACCTGAGCTCTGCTACTGAAGTCTTGTGTTTTAATATGAAGTATACCATTAAATAGGGCTTTTTTTCAAAATGTATAAAGCTTGCATTTTGTGAGCATGCTTTCTTAGGTCCCCTAAAATTCATCCTCATTTGTATGTTCATCTGCTGCATGCTCATCCTGGACCTAAAAGCAATTGTCCTAGAGGAACTTGTGTGTAAAACCAGGAATATGCCTAAATATATGTATCTTCTGTCTTCTGTTAGCAAAATAAGAAGATAGCCAACACATAGTGATAGTGTTGCATGGAAGGTAAGGTTAAAGGCTTTGTGTTGCTTGTTCCCTTTGCTTTCTAGCACAAAAACAGGAATAGAAGCTAAAAGGCATTTAGAAACCACGTACCACAGAAATTAGGCTGTAACACTGTAAGAGTGAATTAGATCATAAATATCACCATATACAAAAGAAGCAAAAAGAAAGGCACCAGAATGGGAAAAAAAAACAAACCTCAGGGAAGACACTATACTTTTACAAAAAATCCAAGCACTAACAATATCCCTATTTAGTTTTACTGAGCACAGAGTACTTTAAAATGGTAATGTAGCTTAGACTTCAAAAAGGAATACGTGGTAAGAATCTCCAAGCACCACCTACAAACTCTTCTCTTCATTTCCTTTTTATTTGTGAAATAATTACACCTGTGGAATGTAAGGCATTTGGTGGCCTTTTTTAACCTTATTTTCCACCAGTGTGAAGAGTTATATAGCATACAAAGCAGTGAATAATCAGGCTCAGAGAAATTAAGGCCTTTGCTGGTAAACCACTCTTAGCAGAAAGAGCATCTCATTAAAAAGCTGGCAGGTTTGTACGCATCTAGATTGGGCATTTTTATTATTTCCTAACAGAAGGAAAAGTATTTGGATTTTATTCAACTGTAAGTCCTTGATTTCACTGTGATTCTGCATTCTACTAATAGATGATCTGTTGTCTGTCTTTGTACCAACAAGTATCTTACAACTACTAAATCTTTTACATGGGCATTTAGTGAGGCTTTAAGGGATTGAGAGGCTCACTGCCTGGCCTCCTCCCCTGGAGCTGCTTTGACCCTATCGAAGACTGTAATGTAAGAAGCTGCTGTGACCTGCTCATCTCCCAAGGCCAGCCACACACATTGCTGCTCTCTCTTTTCTGGAAATAGGGAGGGTATGGCAGCAGGGTATGACACTGTAAGGGAATGTTGCCGGCAATGTCTCCAATTGTTTCTTCACTTTGTGACAGGAGCACAAACCTTGTGTAAGTAACATGGCTCCATATGGAGGAGGGTAGGAAGGGAACAGCAGGAGCTGGACAAAGGTGAGCTAATCAGAGCCAGTGACCGGGCTGAGTAAAGCAGCTAACAGTTCATTTGGAAATTTGCCAGCGTGGAGCATATGGAAAACTGCAGTACAAAACCTGTGTGTCAGTCCACTGCCCACCAATACTGTTAGGTTGATGTATTTTGATTCCATGAATTTCAAATTTGTATGTACTTGTGATTTGAATGCTAACAGATTTTGTTTGTTATCCCTATGCAGAACTCAAATCTTTTGAAGATTTTTGTGATTTATGTGTTTTTGTGGGGTGTGGGTTTTTTTCTGGGATTTTATGTAGTTTGGAATTTAAAACAGCAAGTGACCAGACTTGCATGTGAAATCATGATGTTCGTTCTCCACTTGGATCTCATAATATTTCAAATCAAATTCTCATGTAATTTCAAAAGGTAAACATTCAAAGAGGACCGCATTTTAGCTTCCACTTAGCACAGAAGCATGTAGCTGCTTAGAGTATAAGGCAACAAAGAGTCAAGGACAACATGTTAACAAGGCCAGCTGTAATGTGACTCTAAATTTCCTCCTATTTTGAAAGAAGAAAAAATGCTCTCAGTGGAAAAATAATGGGAGAATTAGTGAGATTATCTTCCTCATGCATTATGTGAAACATTAATAGAAAGATGAGAGGTATGGCAAAATACAGTCAGTTACTTTTACATATATTGTCATAGAAAATAAAATTATTGTTAAAGTACAGGAGTATTTAGGGGAAAACATTTTTCTACACAGTTCATACTCACATTTAAAAAAATCCACACCTTCTACCAAAATCTCCTAATTTGCAATGGAATTGTACATTGTAGAATTTTTATTTCTTTTTTTAACAGCATGGTTAGTTTCAAGCAGGGAACAGATTTGTTCATATTTCTTGCATGATAAACAAAGCATATTCTCTGAAGTTTTTACTTCTGACAGCAAAATCATCTCTAAACACTTTAGAAGCCAGTGTTAGTCTTGTGCAGTTTTGTATCTTTTGAAAATTAGGGTATTCGTTCACTGAGATGTATGAAGTATTTCAGGAAAGAATATCCTGATGTTCTTTTTTAATGGCAGCTCTTACAATCTGAAAGGTCTGGGATACCAGAATATAGTTCTCATATTACATTTTGCAACTGATGCATGTTTGATGATAAAGTGTAATTAGCTAATGGATCCCATTATTTCTAAGGCTTGCTTTTCACAGATCATATTCATGCAGGCAGCAGCTGAAGAGTTTTCTAAACTCAATTAGTGCAAGAATGCTGTGGCCAATGGAAAAATGTTTGATGCATGCCAGAAAACAAATCTTCCCAGCTCTTGAAAATATGTTCTGAAAACAAATAAGAATCACACAAGATTTTCATAGCAATAAATATTTATTTTCCTCAGAAAATATTTAAAATCTAAAGCAAAATTTTTCATTTAATTATTCTTATCTACGGAACCTCTGTAGCATAAGCTCTGTAACATAAGGATATGGATTATCCTGATTGTTGTGAATAGTGACTCCCATTTGCAGGTTATAAATGTTAATGTCACATTGAGATTGAAAACACAGGCCAATTTGTAGTGTAGAAATTGACACAGTGATAGGCTTGTTCACACTGAAATTCAATGCATGGAAATAATTAGCAATACAATCGTTTACTCAGGACCCGTGCTTAGCATTGCTACTTGGGAAAAATCACAATTAATGATTGTCTTGACTTTCATTTTGAATGAATAGGCTAGCTCTTTCAGTACAATAAACAAAAGAAATACAAAGCCCATGTTGTATCTGAACATATAGACAGACATTAAGGCTCATTGTTTTAACGCTGTTACTTGTCACTGAAATCTGGAAAAAGTTATAACTTAAATTCGCAACATGTATCCTATTTACAGTGGCTGGAAATTTGTATGATCAGTTAACATAGCTCAGCTGGAAAGTTATAGCTCATTTTAGAATCTATCCCTTTATTAAAGGCTAGTATCTAATGATTTAGGGCTTAGACTTGGAATATGACTTCATGTATGTTCTTGCAGCATACAAGGCTTTAGTGAAATCTGTTGACAGCAAAGTAGGATTACTTAAAACTCTTCTCCTGTATGTTCACAGAAGCTGCTCTTAAGTATATGTGCGTGAGGTCACACACTCACACTTTTTCATGTCCACAGGAATGAAAGCTGTAAGAAGCTGACTGGGCAACAACCCAGTACCCCTAAGCTACACAAATAAGCGAAGAAGTAAATAGAATCACGTACATGAAGCTTTTTTTTTTTTTTTTTTTTAGAACAGAACGGCATCTCCAAGTTTCCTGCTGTATTTTGCTGCCCCTGGAGGCTGCTTCTCAGTTTAGTTCCCATTTTTAGAAACAGAGCACAGCAGGGTCCAGTGGGATCCAGCTGCCCTCTCTCAACTCTTATGCAGGGAGAGAAGTTGTAGGTCTTAGCTTCCTCGGGGCTGTTAGGATCCTTTCTACTTTTTTATGTTAAAGAAATATTGGAAAGAGTGACCATAGAAATGGACACCTCTTTTGCACCTAAAATACAGGCTTTTTGCCTCAGTTGGCTTAGTTATGTTCAAATTGCAAATACAGTACTGTACTCCATGATTTGTAGATCTACCTTTCTCTTTAAATTACACTTTTGGTGTAACACATACAGCAAGGTGCTGACTTCTAGGTAGATGAAAAGGTGTAATTATTGTTATTGACTGCAGAAAAAGACTTAAATATGCACACACTTTGCTAAAACATCAGTCGTGGTTTAGAGCAGAAAGAGATAGATTTATGTGAAGTTACATTAATCTCTACTGAGGTAGTTTCTGTTTCTGATTTTGAATCTGTTGTTTAAAGTGAAACATTTTCCATTGCCTGTGGTAAGAGAGCAGATTAGGAAGAAATATCAGAGCTCATGAACTGTTGTGTACTCACTGACCTACCAAAGAACTGAGACATTTTCTCTAAAAACTGGAGCAGTTGAACTCTAAAGGAGAATGAACCTTTTTGGCAAGGCTTTGTAAGGACTCCGGATGGAAAATCTTGTGTTTATGAAGTGGAGAGAGCAAGCAGAAATGTAGTGACTAACCAGTGTGTAGAATTAAGCGAAAATAATAAGACGTTTTATTCACACAGGTCTGAATATAGCTAGGTTATCTGGATACTGGATGCTGCCAAGAATCATGGAATTATCAAACCCAGAAGAATACCTGTCTGGTGTAGTATTGACAAAGTGGCTGCTACCAGCTGTTGCTCTTGAACTGAAACAGAAGTCAGTTCTGGTTGCCTTGTTACGTGTTAATAGCTGATGCATTTTAAAGTAGTCTATCCACCTCACTTAGCCCTTTGTTCAGGGACAGCGAAGAAGTCACAGAGTCTGGTATCTCCAAATGACTCTTCTGTAGTTCTTTCCACCACTGTTCCCAGGAGAATCTAGCCCGTAATATCTACACACTAGGAGATCTGCACAGTTCACAGAAACACAAACAGGCAGTATTACAACACACGTATTAAAATGACATTTTTTTTACAAGATCAAAAACAGATAGAAAAAATAAAGTGCTGTGGGAAAGCTTTTACCAAATAAAAATGTCTGTGGAGACTTGATCATATGTGGGCCTGTGAATAACACTCGGGAGACTATAAACTTTAGACAAACCAGATGGTTAGACAGCAAACCAGATGCTTTTATTTATGTGGACAAAGTTCACATTTTGCAAGGTACTTTGTTCTTCTAGAGATGGTTTCACACACAAAGTAAAAGAATTATATACATTTCATATGATGATGGACTGGAACATTCATATAAATTAAGTCTCATCCAGTAGTCCATTGTTCTTTCGATAGAAATACTATGGTAATTACATCATTGGAATACTCTGTAACACGTGGTTTCTTCTTTTCACTCCAGTAGCATCCAAAGGCTTTAGTGAGGATTATGAGTTGCTTTTTGTTACATCGTAAAATTGCATAGGAACATACAGTTTCTTGCTCAGATGAATTTTAGAGTCCAAAGAAGACAAAATGTAATGCAGGAGTTGACCAATGGTAGAGGAAAATAAGAGAGACTACAGGCTGTTACTGATGGGTTTCAACTAGAAACTAACTCTCTGTTTCATTATCTCTGAAGTTAACCACATGGACCTTCTAGTCCTTTGGGTTTAGTTTTACTGCAAATCCAGAAAGTACATTTGTCTTAATTATAAGATATGTGCATACCAGCTTTCCCTTCTCTCATAGAAGCTGCTTCATCAAAGTCTTTTAAAATCTCAAGATCCCTTGAAATGCCATTTTATGAAGTGTCATCTGCACTCACTCAATTGTGCTTTAGCCACTCCAAGAAACTGTTGCCCTGTCTGGTGGGAGTCAGTTCTCTGACAGAATGGCAAACAGTAGCTGTATTCCAGATTATTTCAATGCAAAGTCAACATTTTAGGATAAAACTCTTATACTAGCTATACTGCTCAGGCAGTAGAGAAACAAGTAGCCTCAAGAACACAGCAGTCATAGCAGCTAATTGTCTATAAATAATTTTTTGAATGTTTTTGACTGTCAAAATTTCATCTGAGTTTTTTGACCCTTTTATTTCTTTTCTGATGGTACTACCTATTGCTTCTTCCTGATCTTAGAAAAAGGTATTTCCAGAAAGTGTATTTCTACAGTTTAACACAAATAGTGACATATACATTGTAATTAGCAGATTAAGAAACAGAAGAAATTGATTTGGTGACTTGCTTAATGTAGTTTAATAGATGCATGAACTTTTGGCATCTGTTCCTTATGAAGAATCAGATCAAAATTTTGAACATCACTTCAACAGAGATCTGTTCTGGACCCTCCTCCTATTTGCATTTCATCCAAATTTCAGCTTTTCTGAAAATTTAATCTTATCCATATCCTTGTTCAGCTCTTGGTTTTATAAAAATGTTCTTGAAGGGTTATGCCTCCTCAACAGAGCTGTGGAGATTCAGAAAACAGAGCACACAAAATATTTTAGTCCTATCAAAAGCATCAGACTGATCTAAACTTTAGAAATATCACCTCCTGATTTTTTTCTGGGAAGTATTTACTTTCCAAAATAAATATCATACTAGTATTGCATCAATGAACTACAACAAAAGGAAAATATGTATTTTTAAAAATCAAAATTGCTTAATTAATTTTAGGTTAATCAAAATCAAAGGGAAAGTACAGTATCTCAATATGTGGAAGAACTGAGCTGAAAAAAAAAAGGGTACATCAACACAAATTATAGTTCCCCTACAAAACAGGAGAGCCATAGAGCCACATGCGTTTCAAACCATAAAATTAAGTAGTATTTTCCTCTAGTTACTGAATACAGACATTGAATGAACACTAGAGAAATAATAACGACTTGCCAAAGCAAGACACCTCTCACAGTGTGAGATGTTTTGTACATAACTCTTCATGCTCTAACAGGCACCTTGGATGTTGTTTCACTTTTGTAGCTCAGATGCTGCTTTGGGCTCCATGGGAATCCCTGAGTTTGGCATATTTTCTTAATGAGGAATAAATATGCATGTATCAACCATGTAGCATCAAACAAAGACATTGCTACAGTGAGCAACAATCCTCCCATAGTGATCATCGTTGCACCTTGAATACTGTGTTTGGTTTTGGGCCCCTCACTGCAAGAAATATACTGAGGTGCTGGAATATGTCCAGAGAAGGGCAGTGAAGCTGGTGAAGCGTCTGGAGAGTAAGTCCTGTGAGGAGGATCTCAGGGAGCTGCAGTTGTTTAACCTGGAGAAAAGGAGGCTCAGGGGGGACCTTAAAACTCTCCAAAAGGAGGTTGTAGCTGGGTGGGCATTGGTCTCTTCTCCCAAGTACCAAGCAATAGGATGGAAGGAAATGGCATCAACTTGTGCCAGAGTGGTTTAAATTGGATATTAGGAAATAATTTCTTCACCAGAAAGATTGTCAGGCATTGGAACTGGCTGCCCAGGGAAGTGTTGGAGTCACCATCCCTGAACGTATTTAAAATATGTGTAGATGTGGTGCTTAGGGACATGGTTTAGTGGTGGACTTGGCAGGACTAGGTTTACAGTTGGACTTAATGATTTTAAAGGTCTTTTCCAACATGGATGATTCTGTGATTCTATGATTTTGTCTCTCATCTTACACAGTGGAAGATATTGTTGGTGCAAGCATGTAAAGTCCTGCCAAATGAAGGAGTTTTGCAAGTAATATAAGTACAGAAATGCAAACTCTAGTGATTTTATACCACACAGAAATCAGTAGTTAGATGGGAAATAAACTCCAAATTTCAAAAAAGTTTAAAATATATATAGCATTTAGATGCCTAACTCCCCACGGAATACAAAACCTCTGCCTTTAAGTAACTTAGGAGCCTGCGTTTACAGAATGACATAGATTCGTAATTTATATCATTTATCATTTTGAACATCATTTTCTGCAGGTAGTTGTATCTCATGAGGTTGACAGATATTTGCCTTTCAACAGCACAAAAAGTCAAGCCATTTTTTGTGCAAAAAGAGAAAAAGACCACTTCTGTGTATCTCAGGCTGTGCATGTATGAATTTCCTCTGTGCAGTGATCAAATCCTCAGAATACAGAGACTTAAACAAACTAACCAATAGTTGTGTCTGAACATGCACAGAGTCCTTGCCTTCAGCAACAAGAGCTGCAGTTTTAATGTAATGATTTAATTCAGTGCCTTTATTGATTGCTCACAATGAGGCCATTTGGAAACCGTAGCAACTGAATAGTTTCTTTATGTAAAGTAGTGTCAGGGCAAACTTGTCTGCTTACAACTTGAAATGCATATTTTACCTAAATTCTCTATGTTCCTGTTAATGTCTGTGTGTTTGGATTTCAAATTTTGTTGGCATATGTCCCTAATTAATGATGTGACAACTGTTCAATAGGTAGCTCTGGTCCAAACGGCATAACTCTGCTCTAAAGAATGTCTGCAATTATTCTTTCCCAAACATCCTATAGAAACAACCACCTAATGGGATGTTCTGACAAAGAGAATGTAATCTCGAAATGCACTTTATGTCTGTTATTCCTGCATTAAAACTCTCTGGAGGAAAGGCTGGGCAGAGGGTTTAACTGGAGCTGCACTGTAAGGACCAGTTGATGATTTCACGTGATTGTTGCTTTTTTATTTCTGTGCTTGTGCGAAAATCTTGCAAGCCCTGCACACCACCTACTTACCAAGAGAAATGCTTGCTGCTTGAACTGTTGACAGTTTAGTATAAAAATGTTGTGAATTGATTAACTCTTTGTGAGCTTCAGCCCTATTGAACTCTTCCATGGCTCCTCCAGGAGCTGCAGCTGGCAGTTTGAGCAGCACCACTCCAGCTGGTGGTTTATATTGTCAGCAAACTGCTTTGTTAAATTTAAAATGTTAACCTGGAAGTTATCAGGCAACTTTCTTGAACATGAAACCCCTTTTACTGAGATGTCTGCTGGCATTAAGATAACCGTAGAATTTATTTGTAGTGAAATCGTCTCTAGAGGCCCCCACGACCCTGAAGGTTCGCTGTCCTTCCCTCCTTAGGCACTGTATCCGCTGTCACCCCACAACCCAGAGGCTGGCGAAGAAACAGGAACCCGCCAGTGCTGGGTGGGGAGAAGAGCTGTGGGGCTTCCAAAGAGACCTGGTAAAGAATGAGCAGGCGATGAGAGGCAGAGCTGGTCTGAGCCTTCAGCTACTGCCGCCTTTGCTGAACTCCATTCCCCGTTAGAGTTTGATTCCTCCATTTGCAAATCGTCGTGGACGCTTATATGTCTTTTTTTATCTTGCCCCCCGCCTTTTCCTGTGCTTCGTTCTCGGAAGGTTGCTTCTGCTGCCCCGGGAGAGTGGAAGGAAGCCCCAGCTGCTCTGTTTCCCCTCCGCCTTACAGCCCCGGCAGAGTCCTGGCTGCGCCGCCTTTACTCGCACAGTGGGGGCTCCCTCTGCCCCTTGTCACACAGGAGCGATTACGGGTCCCACTGGTAACTCGTTCCACCACACTGAAACGCGTTCCTTCTTGTACAAAGCTACTGCCACTTCTCTATTTAGGATACTCTAGCCCACGTATTTGAAGCTTTTCTGGCACACAGACCAAAAAAATACGTGTGTCCTGGTTTTGTCACAATACTGATCCAGCTTCACTAGTTTGCTCAATCTGCTTTGTGGCACTCCAGCAACACAGAGCAACTGTAAAGCCTGCTTAATTGGGCAGTTAAACTTTATGACTGCTCTGCATCCCCGAAGCACTAAAAGGCAGCCGGAATGCACTGGGAAATCTTGCCCATCAGTTGGAAAAACTAAGGAAGCACAAACACCTCCTCAGACCAGCCCTCACCCCATGCGGAGAGGCTGAACATCGCCTCTGGTGCAGCGGGGCTGCGCTGGCCGCAGTGTCCAGGGGACAGGCGTGTGCAGAGGTTAGGCAGAGTTTCCCTTTGCAGAAATGCAGGCATAGCCTCTTCTTTAAAATGTACTTCTCACTGTTTATAATGCAAGTCCACTAAAGATAGTGGTGTTTGAGATGTAAAAATTGCACTCAGCTCTCATCAAACCCTTAGACTGTGTGTGAGCAGAAGAACTCCCGAAATCTGTGGTGATGTTTATAGGATCAAATCTTACTCTTCAGGAACACTGCTGATGTAAAATTTTGTCTTTGCTTCTAGTAGCCCATCTGGAAATAGAAGAGTAACTCGACTGCTAGCAGACTCATCACTATTTTGTTAGTCTTTCTTGGAGACTGTTGCAGTCACTATTCTCTATATGAAAATAACAGAAGTATTCTGAGCACAGGATGCAGGATCGGGAGCATTGCTGATCCCAGTCTCTGCTCTGAGTCTGCTTCTGACTCACTGGCTGACCTTGAACCAAAGTCTTAAGTCTGAGCACTACCTCCTGTGGGAAAGCTGAGCTCTGGGTTTGAAGCTTGCCTTTTTAGATCTACCGCTTCAAAAGTTTTCTGCTACTATTTGCTTGAAGCATCTCTTCTAGAGGCGAGGTGTTAAATGTTCCAGGAAGGGGTTAAGTGAGTCTTGCTGTTTGATTCCCTAAGGAAAGGGTAGCTACTTGCTAGAGAAAGAAGGGACATGGGCTGTGCATGGTTCTGAACTTACCACAAAAAGGCCCAAGATTAAATACGTAGAGATTGTAACTCGAATATGAAATTATTGCTAATATGTTTATTGGCAAAAAACATCTCTAGGAAGAAGAATTTTTGTTCTCAATCAGGAAGATTTAGTTTAAGATTATGTAAGTAAAGCACCCACACAAAACCTGCTATTCCTTTTTCTCACTCCGTTCACGTTAAAAAATATACTTGTTTGTTATAAAAGACTTGCTTTACCCTTACTCTTAGCAGTGCAAGTAGCTGGGAACTGTCCCTTTTAAATTTTGTGGCTGCTTAGTTACCACAGCTTCTTGCTATCCAAATAGACTCACTCTGTCAGGGCTTCGAGATGGAGAGAGATAAACACAGGGAGCAATTGTGGCTTCCTGCCACCAGCCCTGCTCAGAAAGCAAGAAGGCAATAGCAGATGAACTGTTGCTGCAGCAGCAGTGGGAAGCTGTGGCCTCACAGGAATAGGGCAAAACCCCCAACCAAATATCCTGAGAGCAGTATAAGTAATGTCAAATAATGTGCTCCCTTCTAGTCCTACTTTGCTTAGTCAATAGTTTTAAGGCAAGCACTACTGTGCCAGCAAATAGTCTCTGTAGGTATGCATAGAAAGTATCAGGTTTGCAGGGGAATACTCTATATGCAAAACTTACTATGGTGGCAGCCAAATTTAAAATTATGCAGTATAGTCATTTATCAGCTGTAATTGTCGCATCAGTGTTGCCTCAATGTAACTGTCAAGTGCTAAGTTTTGTTACCTGACCATATATTTTCCTTGTTTATTCAGTTTTGAAAACTGTGACCAGAAAGGAACAAAAAAGAAAATTGGCTGATGGGAGAGAAAAAGAGAGAAATTGAAAAAAAAACACCTGAAACAATAAAGTTGAAAGTCAAGAGCTCCAGTGGTGGGAAAGAGGTGAGATCCAAAACACACACAGCTCTCAAGCAAACGAGCCTTTCCGTTTACTTTGGTGGGATGTGGAGCAGGCAGTTTTCCTATCAGAAACTGCAGGACTCATTCCTGCTGTCATAGAGCTTTGTAACAGGAGTTTAATCAGACACCATTTTGCAGAGGGAGGGAAATAACATCATCTGTTTGTTGTTTCTTTAACTTTCGGCAAGGTTGCATGGGGTGCAGTTAGCTGGTGCTAGCAGTAGCTAAGCCCAGCCATGTTTCACACTAAAGGAAGGTTACACAATGCTGTGGGTGGCAGAGTATTTCTGGGAGGCACACTTCGCTGCGGACTTTGCTTGCATCACTTCCTGAAATATAGATTGACTGATGTGATATGTTCTTATTTTTATTCGGCTTTTTTTTTCTTAAACCACACATTAGACTTGCATACTGTTTGCAGAGTTAGGTTTTGAAGAGAAGATCATAAAGGCTCAGATCAAGGTGCACCGTATTTTGACATGAGTTCTCTCTGACTTCTCCATTTTTTCCCCTGTTTTTCTGGCATCTCTGAATGGAAACTCTGCCAAAGCACTGAATAAAAAGGGAATTATAATTTTTGCAGTATTTGTCATAATTTTAATTCACTTTACTTTGGGCTGTCTTCAACTTGTGCTTTCTTAATGTGCAACAGATTTTTGAGTTGACAGTGGGTAACTGTGAGGAGCCAAGAGCTGGTCAGCATGCAACTGGAGCTTTAACTCTCAGGAAAGTGTAGGAGGTAGTTTAGAATTTAAATGGTTTTGTTGTTTTGTTTTGTTTTGTTTTTTTTTTTCCATGGGAAAAAGATACCTCTTCTCTGTCTCCTCTGCATGGGAGAAATGTGAAAAAGGGAGGTCTGGCAATTTCCTGCTTTCCTACTTAGCAAAACTATGACAGCAACTGTCAGCGTCCTACCGTTTAGCCTAATATTTACCTCTGTCAGTGTATTTTTAATAAAATGATTAACAGAAATGGATTTAAATAGGATATATTGCATACTCAAATTCAATCTCTACCAGGACTGGAGGGGAATGCAACTCTAGGAAACAGTGTTTTGATTCGTTTGGTGTTTCTGCATGACATTATTTAATCAAAAGCTATTTGTTTCATCAAATTAGTTTTGATTATGTTTTTTACTATTAATGTGGACTGGCTTTGAAAATTATAATTTATTCTTGTACTGCAACAGAGAAGGATATGGAATGACAATCAAAGATCAACATGGTTCATCACTCAAAATGGACAGCTCATCAGCTGTGTGATGTGAATGCTCTTACCTGCAGTGAAAATGCAAATGTGCATTTTCTGAAGTAATTTAAATCCATATCTTTAACTTCCTATTTTCGACTCATGTATAGCTATTTCCAACAAAAGGAAACAAAAAAAAATTAGCAGTTAGCTCTTCCTCCAATATAAATTGCACGTGAATTGTCCTGTTTTATTGGCAACATTGGACCTACACTCTGTGAATTTATCTCACCTATTTTTCTTAGCTCATTTGTACTTTTTAGTCCAAAGCCTACAGTTCATTTAATTCTGCATTAAGTAAGAAAGAATAAATCTATTTTTTTTCAGTTTGTTCTTTACAAACTTCATTTCATTCATGGCCCTTATAATAAGAAATAATTCTCTTCCTCTTTATGATCCTAAACAAGGTTGTTTTGTAGGTCCTCAAGAGATCATCTTTTGCATACATCTCTCCCAAGGTGAAAAATTTGATACATACAGTGTTCCCTCACAGGAGCTGGCTTACCAAAACTGATCACAGTATACACATTTGGATTGTGGTGGCGCAGTCATTTTTTTTTTAAATTTTATTTGGATTTTGACCATTGTGGATATTTCTAGCTGAATATCTGCTAGATATTTTTCAGATTCCCTTTAGAGGCAGATGCATCTCCCTGTGTCCTACAGTGGATGTCTGTCTTCCAGACATGGCTTTGTATTGCACATTGATGACCAGGTCCCAAATCTTACAGTGCCTGCTCTGAAATCAGTATATATTCAGAGGATGGAATAGTGATCTTCAGTTTGGGAATCAGTGAATAATTAGTAATATTTCTGACAGCAAAAACCCATTTGCATTAAAAGTTAACCTGCTCTGAGTTTTGTGCTCCTCTGCTCAATAATGTGTTGATTCCACAAAAGCTGTGAGACATTGGAAAACATAACAGGTAGGCTATGATATGTATTAATAAAAATTATAACCTTAAACTTAATTATTGTCTTTTATAACATCATTGAGGCACAATATTAAATGCTTAATTTAATGTCATGAAAATCCCAGATCTATAACAAGGCATACTAATTTGCATTCTGGGTTTTTTCTGCTTGGTGGTGGTCTCATTGATCCCTACTGTACTTGCTGTCTATAAGATGCAACTCTAAATGAGCAGCACCTGTGAAGGTCAAAGAGTGACTCTTTGAACATCCTTCTTCAAATATGCCAGCAAGCAGGGGGAAGTTACTGTAGCACTAGCAGAGGAGTTTGTAAGAGTTAAGAAAGGCTGGTCATAGCCATATTAGGCCATATTAGGGGAAAAAGCATCATTTTGCTTCCTCAGTATTGATTGTACCTGAAAGATCCTGATTCCTTTATTTTTCCTGCACATGTCTTCTACAGATTAGATGGATACATGTTTACACTGAAAAGGGCTTTTTTTCCTACCTTAGCTCTTTGTTTATCCTGCACAATAACAGCTGCTAAAAAAACCCATACATTTCTTGCCGCTCTGCTCTATAATTGTTGATGGAATCTGTCTTATTCCAAATAAAATGATAAATCTTGGAACCATGGCAAATCTCCCATGCTTTAATAGAGCCTTTCTTGAGACAGTTGTGTTCGGTTTATGTTGTGCAGGGACTCATTACTCAATACCTCTCAGTTTAAATGAAAGCTCCTTTTGTCTGGGAGCAAGAGCTGGAATGCCAACACACTGTGGCGTCCCACAGGAATAGGTGCTGGGCTGCTCAGTCACCGACTTCCCTCTGCTTCAGATCAAGACCTGTGGAAATAAGCACACCTCTCTGACATGCTTCATCGCTCTGTGGTTTCTGAGCAGAATCCCTGTCAACCTGCTACTTTCCCTTTTAAAAATGCTGTGTCTCTTTCCAGCGATGGACGAAATGGTTTTGTACAGCATCCCAGGACCTTACTTTGCCTCATCTTTGCTGAGAATGGTGTAAGTTTCATTTGCAAAGTGTTCCTGAAAATAAAGAAGGAAAAATCTAAAAATATTTAATGTTGCCATTGCACATCCACAGATGCAAACAGTTCATGGCCTATTGGAAATAATTTTTGCTGTTATTCAGTATTTTAATTTCAAGTATCTTCTTTTCATAAAAATCCTGATATAGTTTCATTTTCATTAAATTAATGATTATGAAAAGTATGCTTTTGCACTTAGAAATATTCACCCAAATTTTGCTCAGTTTTGGAGATGTCAGTCTATGTTTGATTGTAATTCTTCTTCAACCAAGAAAATGAAGAGCAGGAAATAAAAATACGGCTTTATCTTCTCTTCTAAATGTCTTCTGTGGTTTTCCACCTTGCCTATGAAGAGAGGAAAGTAAATAAGACATAGTAGTTCTTTACTTACTCCATTGTTTTTCATCTTTCCCTAGCTCTGAACTATGCTTGTACAGGTCTGTTTGCACCAATAGTTTGGTATTTTGTCATTTATCATATTTTTTTATTTGTTTGTCATGCATTTAAAACAGTATGAATCACTCAAAAAGATAGTGAAACTAAATAAAGCTAATGCAAAACCACTACTATTTGGTTTAGAGGGATATTTTATTCAGTCTACATTTTATAAGCTCCCTACACATGATCATTAATAATGGGTCTTTTTATGAACACTCTCTGCTTCTTGTAAAGCCAACCAAAAAGGACATGGTAATCTTGAGCATACTAATAATATGGATATAAACAATTAAAACTATGCCTCCCAATTTTGATTACTGAGATTTAACTTAAAATATTGACCATCTTATTATGCTCTATACTTGCAGTTGTAGCTAAATCCACCAATGAGTACAAGAAATTCTACATTGATTTCATTGGACTGTGGGCAAGATCCTTTAGATTTAAATTACTGTGCAGTTTTGAAAATAATCAAAATGAAAGTACAAACAACTCTTTTTAAAGCTGTCTACAGTTTTCATGTTTTCAACAGATTGCTCAATTACACTGCATGACCTGAGAGTTTTATTTATATTTATCTTTGAATCGTGATTATATTGTACTGCAGTGACTTATATTTTTTAAAAATAAAAGATTTTCTGACCTCTTCTATGCTAACATATCAGTGACCAACTGTTCCAGCACACAAAAGTGAGACATGGAGTTTATTTTTATTTGAGTGTTTTTACATTTCTACATCCACAGGATAGGAGTGGTAATGAAGTGCTTTAAGTACTTGGAAAAATAATACACTAGGGTTTACTATACAAGTTCAGAGATCATGGTGGGGACAGCCTGGGCTCTTTCTGAAGTTGTGGAGTTCCCTATTTTCCATAAAGAGGAACAACATGAGGCAATAGATACTCAAAATAAGCAGATTTAACCAGCCTCAGGGGCTGATAGGTAAAGCCAGAGAGAAACAAGTAAGTTGGGAGACCAGGGGAGGAGAGTGTACAGCACTGCAGTGGAAGGCTGTGTTACCCACCCGGGTGCAGAAGAATGCTAAAAGCCCCAGCACGGCTGCAACAGTAAGAGAGCAACACACTGTTAGGGAGGGAACAGCAGAAAGGCCATGCCTGTAAGGAGTAACAGGAAATCCTTCTGTAATTGCACTAATAGTAAGAGGAAGGCTGAGAAAGCTGCACTGAAGGGAGGAAAGATCTAAACAGATGATGCTGAGAAGGTGAAAGTGTTTCATGCCTTTTTGCTGGAGAACTCTCTGCAGAGGATATCTGCTACCAGATGCCTGGCACAAATCACCTAAGTGACAAAGGGTTAGGGTAAATACAAGCACTTGAATAAGTTTAAGATTCCCAAATCAGCTAGAGAGAACATCTCCCAATACATTTAATCCTGAAGCATTAGACAGAGTAAGCCTTGATCTGCTGTGGGGGATCATCTCATTTAAATATAGCCAACTGAAAGTTTGGTATCCATTGCAAAACGTTTCTTTATTTTAGGGGTCCCTGACCTCCTCAGGGCATCCCTCACCCTGCTCACAGGCCAGGACCCCATTTCAACCCCCTGGGGCCACCAGTCCCTGCTCCAGTGACACTGCAGCGGAGCTGGTCTCCAGCTCCCCACAGCCTTGCTCTGCAGGAATACTTAAGCTTAAAAATATATTACCATGTGGTCTCCCTTTTCAGTAAATATGTGTAAATAAAGAAGGGAAATATCCACTGACCCCTGTAATAATGCAGATTAAATCTGTTCCCTTGCATGCTCCATTCCAAAATATCTGCATCTGCCACCTGTTCCCTTCATATCCTGACCTCCATGCAAAATGACTTTGTTTTCCCAGCATGTCAATTAAATGAAGGTATTTGCTCTGCACATATCTGCAATGCTTGTTCAGCTCTTAGAAACTGCAAGTATTCTGCACCTGGCAGATTGCATAATCCTGCCCAGTGAAAGAGAAATATGGTCAATAAGTCCTCAACATAACCCTTTCATCTCTCTTCTCACCAGCAGCTTGTCTCTCTGCAGTTTCCTTTTACAGGGTGATTTGGAAGTTCCTTTTGAGTACCTTACATTTTATCTCTGGTTAGACATGAAATAACTCCACACACTGTACTGGAAGGAACATGTTGTTCTAATACCACAGGCACAGCTGCTTGGGCAGAGGAGACTATTAACAATAAGCCATCCAGATAAAGTAAGTAGATACCTGCAAAAAACATTGTTACCTCATTAGAGATATTCTATCTTGCAGCACAGCTCTGGTTGAGAACCCATTTGGCTAGGGAAATATGAAATGAAAGGACAAACACACAGATGATCCTTTTTAATCAGTTTAATTAAAAAGGAAGGTTAGTACTTACTTTTACTTCCTCTCCTTTTAATCAAGACAAAAAATGTAATGTAATTTTGCCTGTGTACCACAGGCAGCCAAAATAGTAGAAAAACCCCTGGTGCACAGTTTTATCAGCTTAATCTTTTTCTTCTGAATGTCATTTGGTATTTGCACTAAGCACTCATATGGACAAAATCCTTAGAAAAATATTCAAAGGGAACACTGCCAGATTTGGTGGCTGTGTCCTAGTTAAACTCTCTTTCCACTTTTAGCTTTGTATTGCTAATGAAAGATACCCAAACAAGACTATTCATTGGTGGAAAGGTTGATTACAGAGGTGCTGATTGCTGTGACAGTAGAGAGGGAACTGTGTTTGTTCGGGTCTTTTAATGGAAAAGTGCCAATCCCTCATCAAATGCTGTTCTTGTTTAGCAAATGTGACTGAAATGGCGACTGCAAAGGAACCACTGCAATCTCAGTTTCCTCTTACCCCTGAGGCAGGACAGAAGCCACTAGCACCAGTTCAGCTGCTTCCCAAGTCTTCTGAGTCTGTGGCTGAGTAAAAAGCACAAGCTGGAAGGATTGGGGATATTTATATTTCTTTAGCTATTCTGAAAGGACTTCTCTTGCTTCCTTACCACGTTTCTTTCATATGGTTTTTGACTGGCAGTCCTTCCAGATCCAGATTGTCACTGCTCAAAGTGTGTCTATTCTAGATCCTCCTGCCCTCAAAAGAACTCAAAACAGTTGGCATTTTACTAACTTTTTCAAGTGTTTTTAAAAGTTATTTAATACAGACAGACCTGCTCATCTAGGTAATTTTGAATCCCAAATTAAAATGATGTGACAATCTATTTACCTTTGAAGCTGTCTTCAACATGATGAATAGACAAGTCTAATAGAGGGAGAGAGAATACGTGAGAAAATGTGGCTACCTCAGGTCTATCCAGGAGAAAACAGAATGGAACTGGAATAAACCCCCATGTGCAGCTGTGATGGTGGTGTGGCTGCCATTCCAGGGCTTGTGAAGGCACAGACCAGTGGAGGTGAGGCAAAGCATGTGGGAACCAAAGGATGGAGCTGAGCAGGGGGAGCACCTCTGTGTAGCAAACAGTGGGTGGTGGCCTTACAGGGATAAGAGCAGCTAAGGGCAGGGCCAAACCAGATGAGATCAAATTGCCCTAATTTTAACTGGCAATTAATTATATCTGGGGCTTTTTTTTGTAGGTGAAGAAATTGTATGCGATCCTATGAACTAAAAATTGCACGTGTTGAACAGAGTCTTATCGTGGCTTGCATAGCACATTACAAAACAAAGCCCGAGTTGAAAAGAATAGTACTCTGAGAGGCAATGTGTAAGGCCCATGAGGAAAAAGGAGCTTTGCCTCTACGTTACTTAATTACTGAACCATTTCCAGTATTATGTGCCAGATAATTATTGCAGTGCATGTAAGTTGTGCCAGTATGTTCTGATACATCAAGAGGCAAGCCAGTTACATGACTTGTCTTGATCTTCAAAGAGTAACAGAACATGCTGACCTGGAAGAAACCTCCAAGGTTCATCAAGTCCAACCCTTAGCCCTGCACAGAACCATCCCCAAGAGTCACACCATGTGCCTGAGCGTATCATCCAAATGCTTCTTGAACTCTGTCAGTCTTGGTACTATGACCACTTCCCTGGGGAGCCCAACCAGTACCCAACCACCCTCTGGGTGAAGAACCTTTTCCTAATATCCAGCCTAAACCTCCCCTGATACAACTTCAGGACATTCCCTGGAGTGTCCTATCACTGGTCACCACAGAAAATAAATCAGTGCCTGCCCCTCCTCTTCCCCTCATGCGGAAGTTGTAGACTCCCCTCAATCTCCTCTTCTCCAGGCTGAACACATCAAGTGACCTCAGCTGCTCTGCATAAGACTTCCCCTCAAGGACCTTCACCATCTTCATTGCCCTCCTCTAATAGCTTAACGTCTTTCTTATATTGCAATGCCCAAAACTGCACACAATATTCAAGCTGAGGCTGTTCCAGTGCAGAGCAGAGCAGGACAATCCCCTCCCTCAACTGGCTGGTGATGCTTTTCCTGATGCCCCCCAGGACATGGTCAGCCCTCCTGGCTGCCAGGGCACTGCTGACTCATATTTATCAGAACACAAAAGATATGTCTCTTTTTTTTTTTTTTGTTCAATACATCCTTTCCCAAACTACTTTTGTTGTGTTCCCTTCCCAGATGAACTGTTTTATTCATTGCCCATGAATTCCTTGATGCAATCTTCATGTCACAGCATAATTCCTTCAGTACATTGTCTGCCACCTGAGCATAAAACCAGAATTTACTTAGCTGCTTTTCTAGTAGCCTGAAGGCTATTTCCATCGTGAAGAGTGCAATTCAGTTGGCTAATGCTGTTTGAGAAATTCTGGAGTATCTAACTCCTCATCAGAACTGACAACACAAAATCTGTGGGATACCTATACCCTTGTCAAACAGCAGGTAGAGAGATGTGGGACCTTTGGTTCATGTGAAGTTACACAAGATACCTACATTTGGGTAACTGGATAGATCTTGAACAGCTGATCATAAACATAATATTGTGCTGTGGAAGGTTCATTTCAAATATAAACCAGTATTTTCCTGACTGTTATCTTTTCCCAGTGCTGTACATCTCTTCTTGCAGTCTGTTTTCTGAAAAGCTGTTAACAAGTAATTGTGTTCTATCTCATCCCATGCTCAAGGAAACTCAAGTATTGGAAGCTAGAATAACGCTCTGAATTACACTGATATTTACACTTTTATTTCATTTGCCAAGTTAGACTTATGCATCACTCAGTTTCTAATCTTGGTTTTCAGTAGCCATAGAAACTGAAGAAGAGTGAATGACTTATTTCCTTTTTCATTTACTGATCTTGAAAACAATTCCTGAATCTACAGTGCTGTATTATATTTCATCACAATTGCTTCCAATCTAGTTTTGTGTCAAGAACTGTATATAATTTAAAAAGATTTGCAGGTACCTCATATTTTAGCATTTGTTATTGATACTGCAACAAAGGTTCAGTGTGGTGCAAATATTTTGTTTCATTGCACTAAAACCCCAAAATTGCTTCCCTCAATGACTGTCCATCCTGTAAGTAGATGTTTTCATATACCATGTTCCTACTTTACAGTTCTGCCATTTTTCACTGCTTGCTACATACCCTCCTTGGCTCCCGTTGAGAATGATGTTTGCAGGAGGAAACAGATGGTGAAGTACTAATGCTAGAAAAATAATTAGCTCCTCAAAGCTGTTCCTATGGCCACTGAGGCTTATGGAAGTACTAGAACACGTATGATAACTTACGTAGCCTTCAAGCATGGCATTTTTACAAATGCTTATTATTAAAAAAAACTTGTACAATACCTTTTCTTTTTCTTCTGCTAAATCTCCTAGATGTACATGTAAATGTGTTCAGTACTTTTAGAAACAGACTTCTTTTGAAATCATGCCTGAGTCATTCCTCAGTTTTTGGTTTGGGATGTCAATTGTCATATCCCATTACTTCCGGATTTACAAAATCAAATCACCTTAAAAAAATGAGATATTAAGCATACATATTGAACAACTTACTTAAGTTTTTTAATGAAATTTGGATATAAATACCTAGGATTTCAAACCTTTCTTTTTTTTTTCTTTTTAACAAAGTTTCATCATCATGGCTAGGCTTCGCGAACGAAGATTTACAAGGGCTCTACCCACGCTTGCTACAAGCACGCTGGTGG
>JAWWEE010000040.1:39128362-39159377 GCA_035221455.1 Xenops minutus | reverse complement strand
ACCTTCCAGTCCTGTGTCCAAGTCATTTATGAAGATGTTGAAGAGCACAGGGCCCAGGATGGAGCCCTGTGGAACCCTATTAGTGACAGGTCACCAGTCTGATGTCACCCATTGGGGTGACCCTATTACCCTCTGCGATCGACCTGTGAGCCAATTGCTCACCCACCACATAATGTGTTTATCCAGCTGTGCTGGACATTTTGTCTTGAGGGATCCTGTGAGAGACAGTATTGAAAGCTTTACTGAAATCCAAAGAGATTACTTTAACTGGCTTCCCTTGATCAGCTGGGTGGGTTACCTAGTCATAGAAGGAAATCAGGTTTGATAAGCAGGACTTTCGTGAAGCCAAGCTGGCTGTGACCAATGACAGTGTTTGTCTTTTAGGTGTTTTTCAATACTTTCCAGACTGATGTCCTCCATAACTTTACCAGGCACTGAACTGAGACTAACAGGTCTGTAGTTTCCAAGGTCCTTCTTATCCTTCTTGAAAATTGGGCCAATGTTCGCCAGCTTCCAGTCGGCTCAGACCTCTCTGGATTCCCAAGACTGCTCAAAAATCATCGAGCGAGGTTTTGTGATGACATCAGCCAGCTTTTTGAGGATTCTGGGATGAATCCCATCAGGCCTCATAGATTTGTAGAGATTCAACTGGAGCAGCAGATCCCAAACATGTTCAGGATCAACTGGGAGTTGATCATTCTCACAGTCATAGTCCTCCAGCTCAAGGCACTGAGACCCCCTTGGTCCATCATCTGTGTTGAAGACAGCGGCAAAGAATGTGTTAAACACCTCTGTCTTGTCTGTGTCCCTGTTTGTGAGGTGACCATCCACATCCTGAAATTGTTGGCATCATCATCCTGGCAGTGAGGTCTATAGCAGATTCCTGCAGTGACATCCACATTATTTGTTTGCCCCTCTATTCTTACCTGGAGGCTCTCAACTGTGCCTTTGCCAACTATGAGCTCCATTCATTCTAACCCTTCTATTCCATGCAGTGCCACCCCTCTGCCTCTTCTGCCCTGCCTATCCCTTCTGAAGAGCCTTTATCCCTCTGGTGCAGCTTGTTAACCACTTGCCAGCTATTATTCCAGAACAGGATAGTGAAGTGATACCTAATTAGGAAATGTACTGCTTTAACTATGGCTGTAGGCACTGTGAAGTCTTAGAAGACACAGATCCAGATAAAATCATGGAGAGAAACAGGATGAGACAGTCTTATCCTATCTAACAGTAATTATTAGGAGTTCCATGAAACTTGCTATATCCACCATATGTTATATGATCACTTGTGATCGTGTCAGAATAAAACTGAAGCTTTAGGACTCTCTAGTGTCCTGAAAACACAAACTCTCTGCTGCTGTTGAATTTTATGCTGATGGAAGCCATTTGTGTGATTGAAACCTATGGTGTTTCCATTCAAAACACAGACTGAGGAATCCAGATCCAAAGCTACCTTATTCTTTGGATTAACTGGTTCACAACCTGCTGAGTTTAATGGTAGTTTCCCCATTGACCTCAGAGATTTCTGGGCTGCACTGTGCATTTGTAGATTTATTTGCTAATGAGCCTGTAAGGAGTACGTGCATGCTTGCCAGCATCTCACCCCTCTAAGAGTCTATAATTTCATAGGAGCAGAAAATATAATTAATCCTAGCATGGACTCCCTAAAAAAAGGAGGGTTGTATGGAACACTAAGAAAACATCACTTACCTTTTTATAAAAGAATGTTTAAGGTTGTCAACTCTGTCTTTTGTGATAACTTTTCTTAGCAAGTATTTATGAGGATGGCAACATGAATACACTGTAATTCAGATAATGAGGCATTGCTTGGTAATGCTTGAAGATATTTTGTGGGATCTAGTAGCCAAAGAAATTGCAGGCAAATGTATATTTGGGAACTTAAATTTGGCTGTATTGCAGTTTCAGACAATAACAGAAGATGAGCAGTTGAATTTATGACATCTATTTTTCATGATTATTTGTATGGAAAATAGGTTACCAACCATGATTAGCTCACCCATCATTACATGGCCTCTTCCTTTAAATACCCTGTTCAATGTCAGAAACGTGAAACACGTTAAAGTTCTGGCAAGTCTTTTTCTACAGTACATCATTAAAATTTCATATGCAGATTAAGCTTTTTGGGTGAAATAGTTCACTGTGTGTACTGATGCATCTTGATTTTTGAATATGTGACAAAACCAACTCTTCCATAACTCTCTGGATTTGGTTTGTCCTCACTTAGGAAAACAGGGAGCTGGCACATGTTGTTGAGTGAGACTCTCACACCTGTGTGCCATGCGGTGTGATGTTTCCTCCAGGAGTGCCGACTACTGGAGCTAGCAAGAGACCTGTCTGTAAGGAATGGTCAACACCCAGACCAGACAAAGCAATAACAACAACAGCAACAAACCCCATTCATGCACATTTGTGCATGTTGTTTTTTTCATACCCATTAGGTACAGATACCCTTACAGCAAAGGAAAGCTATTGTTTAAAATTACTCCAATATACCATGGAAGAGAGAACCAAGACTGATGGTGAGGAAAGACCTTTTCCAGAGAGCACAGCCACAATCCCTGACAAGGGATCTTCTTTGTCACAAGGGCACTGAGCCAGAGTGTATATTGTGTCATATGTGAGATTCTCTGATTTTGAGTCAGCCAGTTCACACAGTAATAAGTCAGAGCACTGCGCAGCAACAATTGCACTAATTGGAGCAAATTGCCCTTAGGGGGGAAACTAAAAACAAAGGGATAAGTTTCCCATGATCTTTGCAGTGCTGAATCCGTTTACAACAGCAAGTTCTCCATCATAGTGGGCAAGAGCAGCAGTGGGCTGAGAATCAGCTATGAAATCAAACAGCTCTCGGCAGTAGCCATGAGGCCACTCTTCAGGAGGGAGAGAGTAAGACTGGCTTAAAGACTTGTGTTGTTCTAGGATGAAATGACCGAAGAAAAAAATTAAACCTTAGCTTTCTTGTTTGGTATAGAGATGATAAACAATGTGCCATAATAAAAGGACCTCTCCTGTGCAAGGAACATACTCTGGTAAAGTATGAAACAATTTTTTGGTTTCTTATGTTTCCTGGAGAAACTTGTAATAAATATTTTTGCACATCTTACTTATATCCTTTCCCACTCCTAAAATGATTATCCCTGGGAGCAAGAAGTTGCCTATTCTTCTGGCATGGTCCTAAGACTCAGAATTGCGTGGAGTATGACTTGTAGGACTAAAATGTTCTCTGGGCACTTTAGGCATTGTCAGCCTTCTACATTTCCATTTCAGTCTTTTCAAAGTCTCTCTGAATAATGTCACTGGAACATTTGTTTCCACTGAGTTGCCTGTGGAAATACATTCTATTTTTCTGGGGACAAAGTTATTTTTATGGCTTATTTTCTGAGTTCTTTCTTGAACATATACAAGCTAGTAATGATACTATGTTGATAAATTAGCTGATGCTGAGTTCCAGAATACTGTACACATGCTGTGATAGTTCCAATCCAAATCTGTTTACCCTGAACAGCAAAGAGTCAGCTACTACAGTCAGTATGATGATGTCTGAGTGTTCAAGTTTGATGGTCTTTTCCATTCTGAAATCCATTAGACCAGAAGTGTTACCATCAGTGCTGATGGGCTCAACCTTGGCCTATGGTGTGTCCATCCTGGAGCTGGCTGGCATTGGCTCTGCCAGACATGGGGAAAGCTTCTGGCAGCTCCTCACACAAGCCACCCCTTTAGGCCCTTGCTGCCGAAACCTTGCCAAGCAAAGCCAACACAAGGCCATTCTGAGGACACATCATTATGCATTTGCCCTGCTTTTATATTTTTCCATAAACAACAGATATGGCCATGTCAAAGACAGGATACTGGGCTAAGTGGACTCTTCAGTCTGACCCAACCTCATTATTCTTCTTCTACTATGTTTTTCTGATGAATTTATTTTCTGCTTCATTGACTCATCTCCAGTGCGTAGGGCCCATTACTTTGTTATAAAGGAACTTAGATAAGCAAATTATTCTTGACAATTCCTCAAGGCCTGCTACTCCTTACTGCTTTATTTGTTATCCTCTCAGGATGCATACAGACGAGCTGGGATACCTCCTATTTGGGCTTGCTTTTGTCAAAACCTCATTTTTTCCTACAGCAAAAGCAAAATTCAATTTGACTTTAGATACACAGGTTACAACAATATGGAGTATTACACTTCCTCTAATTTTCATTTTCAAACCAGTGGTCTTTTCTTTGCAATAATTCAAATTTAACTACTAGATAAAAAGTGCTAAATTATTGCTTAAATAGTTGCTAAATTCAGTCAAGATAGATATGAGGCCTCAGCATTTAGTGACCTGTTTAGGTTGCTTATCTGAAAATGATGGAGTATGAGTTACGCTGGAACACCTAAATAATACAGCTGAAAAGCAATGTGAGCAGTGTCTCTGATCATGGTGTACCACAGCAGACTGTGGTGTTGGCTTCAGAAGAAAAAAGGAAGTTACTTGTGTTGCTACTGCATCTTTTCATCCATCCTTTGACCCCCATTTCACAGTTCAGTGGCAGCACTCTGAACAATACTGTTTTCAGCAACTGTCCTAACAGTTGCATAAAAGGCAAATCAGGAATCTCAAGACACACACAGGAAAACAAACATGGATTTTGTTCTGACTGAAGTGTGTTGTATGGAGACACCAAATCCCACACTGCAAGTACCAATGATACAACAAATAACTCCATTCGTTCTGATATGGTCTTCTTGCAACTCAATCACTTTCATAGCTCAAATATGTTTCTTGTTCAAAGACAATGGTAGGTCTTCAAAGTCCTCCTGTTTAGAAAACTACAAGATTATTAGACAGCTTTTACTGCTGTTTTAGATAAAGCATCAGTAATATTTTTAATTGGCTGGGTATAACTTGTTAATTTTGTTTCTGACAAAGAATTTAAAAGAAGTCATGGTCAATGAAAGTTTATTTTAAAATTTTGAATAGCTTTTAATTCTCTGAATCTCTAGTTAGATCTGTGCAGCTTTCCTGACACATTTTCACCAGGTCTATATGCTGTGGATGAGTATATGGCTCAACAAAATACAGGTGAAACAAATGAAATCACAATGAAAATAGAGTTTTATTCTGTATCATTAGGTTCTTTAAGTATAATGTATTCCTGAGACTAGGCCCATGTGATAGATTTTGAGATGCTTCTGCCAAAAATAAAAAATTGGTGTGATTAACATCCCTTGCTACTTTTTTTCCCCTCTCTTTCAATATTGTTTTTTCCTATTCCTATCTTGCAAAGTTAAATGCAGAATTTGTTTATATCATCATGGCTATTAATAGCTTGATGGTGCCATGTAGTGTATTATCATTACATACATTATATATTGCTATACAAATACTAAGTTTTGCAGATATCCCAAATTCTGAATTGACCATTTTTCATTGTGCAGCTTCAATAAAATTGAAAGAAAATTTAAGCCTTTTCATTCAAGAGCAAAAATTGGCTGAAGGGGAAAATAATGGATGTTTGTTCTGTAAGTTAATGTTTAAATTTAAAAGATTGAATTATGAAGTCACATATTCTTAGAATAACTTTATAAATCTGAAATGTTTTTGAAAATTAAAAAGCCAAACCTAACCAAACCAAACTAACAAAAACAGACAACAATGGGACTGAGCCAGAGCCCTGGTATCAATTCACTGTTGGGAGGTCAATTAGCCAGTTCGTTTAAACCTGATTGTTGTTTTAGTTTTAATGAGCTTACCTGAAAGTAGAAATATACAATATAAAAAGCAGAATTGTCACTCTGTTTCTCTTTTGTTTGTGTCTGTTTTCGTTGTTGCTAGACAACATGTTATTTTTTAGTTGATTTCCTATAATTAAAAAAATACCACTATAGCAGATAATATTAGAGAAAGTAAAATAACATACTGTCTCTTTAGTCTTAATAATGGGAAGATATTTGTCCAGATAAGGTCACAGTTGCTTCTAAGTATAAGTTACTTAATTGTTTTCAGTAGGGCTGTTGTGTCAGCTCCGGGACTAGGCAGTCTAATCTAAAGCAGAATTCTCCATCTTTGAAAGAATGTTTCTGGGCACAACTTTTGCAAGATATAGGGACAGACTACTAGGTCACCAGGGGCTGGGCAGCTTGGGGTTTATTATTACTTTTTATTCTGTCTTAGAGGAGAATATGCATAATAGAGAAACATCATTTTACTGATATTGCTTTCTTTGCCCGTATACTTTTAGTTCTTCATATTGTTCAGGCAGAGAAAAGGCCACTGCCAAAACAAAGGTTCTCTTCACAGTAACTCCATTCACCAGTTGCAGGCATAGTTTGTGAGATTTTTTTTTGAAAAAGCCTTGGGGTTTTAATTAAAAAATCAACATTTTATGCTATTTATATTTTCCATGTGGTGGCAGATATCAGTAAATTTATTAGGTATGCACTCTAATGGTGCATTTTCAATGGAAACGGGGAGAGTGGCACCCCATTAGTAACATCTGCACATGTGCCTGATACATCTGGAACTGTGTTGCTGTCCACTCACAGAACAGCTCCATCTTCCTGGATAAAAATAAATTTCATTTCATCTAAGTTTGTATATGGATGGACAAGCCTGTGTGCATGGCTTTGCAAAGAGCTCTCCCTCTGCATAAACATTCTCTTGCAGGGCCAAAGCTGGAGGCCAGTTCAGTCAAGATATGCACCGATTTAACAACAAATTGTACTCAAGATGCTGTTTTAATTGACGCATCTGTGGACAGTCTAACCCACACTTTAATCTGGCTTGTATCAACTAATAAACCCATAGCTTTTGTGGGTAAACAAGCCCTGGCCCTACCCAAATCTTGTGCCTGTGCATGGAGTTTATAGAAAACTATGCAGCAGGCTGCATGAGTTACAGGATTCACTAGGAGGAAAGAAAAGGACTTGTCCTCAAGTGAACTGTGCATAAGATGCCTTTAATTCCTTGTGAGGGCTTTTGAGGTGACACAAACTGTGGGGATGCTGGAGGTGAAGGTAGAATTACAACATAAATTTACGTAAGTTTTAGGAGCACATTTAAATTTCTTAATTAATTGATTTTTAAAATAGTCCTATTAGCCAAATGCATGCAGCAGTCCAAATAGGAGCAAATAGCAGTACAGCAAGGGTAAATTTAGCATCCACCAGTATGCTAAAAAACAGTTATCCAAAACAAGGAACAAGAGAGTGTGGATTTCAGGGCTGGTTAGTTGTTTGGGGTGAGGTTTTTCAGACTCTCCTCTGGAAAGCTAGAGTGATCCTCTTGCGGAGAAAGAGGGCTCACTTGGAAGTTTTTTGCAGGATAAGCAGTACACATATACAAACCTACAACTGCAAACACAGAGAGATATATACCCTACATTGCCTCAGAGCCATTAGGGCCGGCTCCAGCGGAAGAAGGCTTGTTGAAGTGGTCTCTCATTGGGTACGTAGGAAAAGCAGGAGCAGAAATAAATATTTGAACGAATATTTAAAGCCACACTGCTTAGCACTGATTTTCAAGTAGCTTACTTCCAAATGCTTGTTACATGTTTGCATTATGATGTTTTACTTTCTTTTCTCATCTCTGTCTTGAATCATGTTCTGTCTTTCCCCTCTGCATCCATTTTTTTGGTCCTTAGACCCCCACAGCTTTTTTTTTTTTTTTTTGTAAACACCATAGTAAATTTTAATGTGGGAGCACCTACGACTTCATTATGCTTTTGGTGCTCAACAATACTACTACAAACATTTCTGATTTTACATTTTGATCTCAATTGTTTAATCTGCAGTGTGTTTAAACTAGACATTAGTACGGTTACAGTCCTTAGCAGGCAATCCCATTCCTCCAGTGAGGATGCCTATTTTGTATAAAACATGTGATGTTAGAAAGGTTTGTTAGCGTATACAATGACACAGTTAGGATGCCATCTATGGTTTTTGTTGGAGGCTATTATACAGAAGCTACAACCGGATAAATGTCATTTAAATGCCACAAAGTGCATCTTTATCGTGGTGCAACACATTTTTATATATGCAACTCCTGTTATTATCAGTAGGATATACATCTACTCTGCCTTACTCCTGGCATGATACATTAACTATGAATTTATAGCTGCACTCTAAAAGGGCAAGGATTTCTGTATAGGTACTGATGAATATATACTGGGTTATCTTGTTTTTACTATGTTACAGAGAAGAAAAGTTTGCCAGTATTTTGCATACCTGTGCAGCTTCAAGAGCAAAAAAGGAATAATGTATAGCTGAAATGCCTCACCAGCACTTAAAGGCTCTGGAAAGCTGCAGCAGCACATAAATAAAGAGCAACCCACAACTCTGTGCCAGCTGCGACTTAGTTGGGAAACTATGCAGTGATTAAACAATGAAATTAAACACATAGGACCTGGTACATTTAAATATTTAAATGCCACTTTTCATAACAAATCATACTAATGCATAACTGTGAGTCTGACCTTGCTCTAGGATGGCCTATAACACTGCAAGCAAGAGAGATAACTTCATGCATTCCTCTACATCTTCAGTTATGATCTGTGCTCTCACATAAAGGCAGAGCTACCTACATGAGACCTTGATTAGGAAACATCTTTGATTTTATATATTTATCAGGGATTTCATGGTCATTTTTAAGTGAAAGGAGTGTGCTTTCATATAAGCATAAATCTGAAGTAAATAGCTTGACCTCAGTAGTGCTACAGAAAAATGCAAGTCTGTTTTCTAGATGGCTGCTACTTAAAAGTTTCCTCTTAGTATTTTAGCTTCTACTCACATTACCTTATAGAATAACTCCATGGCTTTTTTCAGTGGAGTTATCTCTCCCCTTCATCTGACATTAAGGTAAACTTCATGGTGGAAGACCCATTTAGATGTCCTTCAGGAAGGAGGGTTACAGGTAGGAGGAAATCTCCAGCAGAAGGGAACCTTTGAACCAGCTGCACAATGAAGAAAAATACTGCTGTGTGTTTCCAAAAGAAGTTCATACTCCAAAAGGAGAAGGTCAGTAGGAGTCCATGCTATGGCATACTGAACAGGAGCTCTCAATCTTTTAGTGCTTTTATTTATGCCAGCAAAGAGGTGGTTATAAGATACTGGCCCCTCCTTGCTTCCATGCCAAAGCTACATTAAAAGATGCATGTAAATACATTAAGTGCTTTCCTAAAATTAATTTCCCTTGAAAGCAGTTGCATGACTGTAACAGCATTGTGCAGTCATTGAGTAACTTGCTACTCTCTGTTTATGACATGTCTACAGGGGAAAAAAAAGTGCCTTGGTAACAGCTAAGCTCACTTAACTAAGAGGTTAAAACAGCAAGAAAAACAAGGTAACTTGGGTTCTCACTCTGGATAATAGCTCGAGTTCAGATCAGCATTTTCCACAGATCTCAACTCCAGGTGCCAAGCAGAGCTAAACCAGACTTCCACTGTCACTGTCTTAGCCAAGGCTTTGTGTAGCAGGAGGGGGTGGGAAAAAGCTCAGTCTGTCACTATGCTGCTCTAAAGGTCACTCTTCCTTGCACAGAGAGCCTGCAGCAATGTGAATTCCTGAGTCAAGATTGTCGGAAGTGATTTTCATCTGAAACTACCTTTGAAATCATGTTTTTAAAAAAATCAATGAAAATGGATCATTCTCACAGAAGTCTGTTATCATGGGAGCATTTTCTCTTGGAGGGAATTTATCTTGATGCAAGTTTTTTAACCGTATTTAATCCTAAAGACATGGCATCTGTAGAACAAACATGCAATGGCCCTTGGGCGTTATTATTGTAGCCCCACCCTGACACCTGCACATCTTCTGTTTGGTTGGATATTGCCTTGGGGAAAACATTTGCTCCCACATGCAAGTCTAAGATTAAAAGGATTTTCTATCATGTGTGTATATCCATCCATCCATCCATCCATCCATCCATCCATCCATCCATCCATCTACCATGCGGCTACTGGGCAGCAAGAGCAGAGGGGACATGTAGCTCAGGCTGTGGCCCTCTCACCCCTAGGCTGAGAGGTTATGTTCAAATCTCATTTCATGATGCTGTGGACAGAAGTCTGAACAATTTGTGGCTTCATCTCTCAAACAAGGTATTAACCAAGGGTTTCCACAAGTTGAAGATTTCAAGGGATATTTTGGAAAGAAAAGGGGAATAACCCTTGCCTTGGCCAACATCCCAGTCTTCAGCAGTACTAGCATGAAAACAGAGTGTGATTAATGCTAAGTGCATAATGGCTGCCACATTTGCCTCTGCAAGCAGAAGGTCTCTTGCAAACAAGCTTTTTATTCTTTTTTCAAAAAGTTTCTTTAACTGCAGGACAAGCATTGTAATTGTTGGTGTTCTAGTCTTTTGCAAAGATTGTCTTGACTCATGAATATGTTTTCACTGCCAATTTTAAATTGGTGTGATTGAAATACTTTCAGAAGATTTCCATTCCTCTTAAAGACAGCAATCTGTGGCCTGAACTTATTGTCTTCAAACTCAACCCTGATGCTCTGATAATCTCTGTAAAGACAGAATGGTACTTACTGTTCAAAGATGGCATTTTTGAATGAAATAAGCTTTTCTCATTCCTGTTGCTCTTGAAATTTGATGTAGCTAATGCTGGAGAAGTTTAAGTGACCAAGTTTAGTTTTATTTTCAGAATTATACTCCCTCCACAAATATGAATTTAGAAAATCACTAACAATACAGACTCAGACTGAGGCTCAAACAGTTCCCATGCTGATCATGTATGCTTTAGACCTAGCACAGAGAAACTACATTAGAAGCAAATGTTACAATAAAAAATTTATTTTAAGCCACATAAAAATTCACTTTTCCGAGTAGTGAAGATGGACTGTGGTAGCCATTTGTACAGCTGTACAGCTCCTGGATAGGGAAAGGAACACTCCCTGAGATCATAGAATCATAGAATGTGCTGTATTGGAAGGGACCCACAAGGGTCATCACATCAAACTGCTGGCCCTGAACTGGACCACCCTGAGGGTCACACCATATACCTGAGAGCGTTGTCCAAATGCTTCTTGGACTTTGGTAGGCTTGAGATCAGTGTCCACCTCAGTGGACCAGTGGATCAGTGTCTGCTTGCTCTCCCATTGTCTCTCAATGAGGAAGCTGTAGACTGCTATGAGGTTTTCCCTCAATCGCCTCTTCTCCAGCCTGAACACTACCAACCAGCTTTGTCCTTGAAGGAACTGAGTCATCTCTAAAAAGTAGGAAATGAATAATTAAAATGGCAGAAACTCACTCTCCTAAACTGTAGGAAATAGAGAGGTGAAACACGTCCACTTCTGAGATGCAGCCTTAGCTCTGCCCTGAGGCCAAGGAGGCCAGCTCTGCATGCACCAGCAAGCTACAGTTGCAAACGCATCTTGGAGAGAAACTATACAAACATTGTACTAAAGTACTGTAACACCTCTTTACTATGGCAGAGTTCAGCTTTTCAGACACAGTGAACAGGAGTCCCAAATAGCTGGCTCATTCTCAAATACTCAGGATCATCCTGTTGGTATGAGGACATTTACCCACTGGGGTTACTTCTGGCATTGCAGCTTGGCTAGACCAGGTGAACAGCCAGTGCTTCCCCAGGGTGATATGCCCCGGCATTCTGCTCCACCTTGCCTGGTGTGTACTGCACCAGGGGGCAGCTTAGCAGTCTGCTGTCAGTCCAAAGCCCCTTCTTTAAATTTGTAAGGGGACTTATGAGGAAAAGTTCTTACATACCAGCTTATGCTTTCCATAGTCTTCTCTTGTCTTTTATTTTGCATTTCCTCTGTAACATTCACATCTTTTTTCATGTCACAGTTCATTCTCTTCATTAATTTGCATTGAAATACAGGTGGTATGCAGGTCAACAGATGTTTCAGTATTAGAAATACGTAACATCAGGGAAGTTGTGTTTTGGTTTAGTTTTTTTATTATTTGCAGAATTTCAACAATTACTAAAATGGGGTGTCCTGTGCAGGGCCAGGAGTTGGACTCAATGATCCAGTTGAGTCCTTTCCAACTCAGCACATTATATGATTCAATGATTCTATGAAAGCAGTAGGAATAACTCCAGTTGACAACAAATTAGTTTCTGAATGTTATTGGCATGTAAGTAACACCAACACTTGGTAAGGTAAAGCTACAGGGATTGCAAGACAAGTCATGAGAAGTGAGGCTGAATATTTGTATAAGCCTTGACAACTACCAGGGGAAGAGAGGTTGTGAAGACAACTCTTGGAGAGTTCAGCCCCAGCCTCCAGCTTGACATCCACTGAATGACAAGAGCTTTGATGAAGAAAAAGAAATTACATTGATGAAGACTCTTATTTGGCTTTTCAGCAACTATGTGGAAGCTGGAAGACTTAGATGAAGGCATTTCGTCTAAGACTGCAAAGCCTACCAAGTCAGCATGGAATTGCGACCATGGGCAATACAGGGTCAGTAACAGAGGAACACAATGAATCTTCTTCCCTTTGTCTCCCTCTGATTTAGAAGAAAATAATACCATAACTTTGCCACCTACAGCCTCCTCCCTACTTCACCAACGGGAGAGAAAGATCTAATTTGCCAGAGGTGGGAAAATGTCATGGAAACATTGGGGACATATAGTTATTGTGAACACAACTGGTTATGAAGATTCATAAGTCTTCAGAATGAAACTTTTTGTTGTTTAAAAAAATTATCTTTTTAAAAAACCTTTAAGAAAATAGATTTTTTTTCAGGCCTTTTGAAAGTCCTAAGGGGAGGACATCTTCCTAGATTGGCACATTCACATTGATGTTGTTGCCAGACTAACAAGTACTTCAGAAACAAGCTACTTTTCCTGTTCTTCATGGAGCTGCTGGGATCCAAAAGCAGATGTGAACATAGCTTGAACATTTTGCATTTCCATGCAAAATGACTCTTTAATGTGCATTTGTAGGCCAATGCTGGAAACGCCTCATAATTAGACTGTGTCTAAGTAAGCCAAAATATTTTTGTTCTGATATTTGAATATTGCATTTTACAGATTATTTGTAAAACAAAAAGGAAAATGTTACCAGAAAGGAGGGTAGAGACAAAAATACCTCTGCTGATCTTGAACTGCCAGACACAAAGACAATTATCAGAGCAGACTGTAGAAATATGCACCCGAAGGAGGCCTTAAGGGCATGCTTTGACATTATGTCAGAATCAGAGGAATATCTGCTTTATGCTAATTTGTGTCATTGTAGTTGGCTTGCATATAGACTTTAAATTAACTGCTGATTTTAAATGAATATGCCAGTTTTGAAAGCCTGAGTAAATAATCATCTACATAAGAAATCACAGCAGAGACATTTCTATAAATATTTAAGCCATGAACAAAGAAGATTCAAGGTACTGACCATTCTTATATGAATCACAGGTTAGAGTATCATTACCCTTAGTGTGCAATGTACAATCTGCAGTGAGTACAAAGTATATACACAAGTTAGAAGACCTAGTTTAGCCATAATATGTTATCATGTGGCAGAAAATGCATGCAACTTAGATCACAAAAACATCCATACAGCACAGTAGCTCTTAGCAAATAAGTTTTAGGTTCTTCTTTGTCCTAATACTTTAGGATGCAGTCTTCTGGCGTTTGAAGGCTGCAAACATCTTGTATGCTTCCTGAATCACTTCTAGTTCTTCTGCTCTCTTGAAAAGTTCCTGCCTTCACTTCTTAGCTTCTGCACAACTCTTGACCAAGATAGAGATCATGTCCTTTTTTTTCTATTTCTTCTTTCTTCTGGTTAAGTTTCTATACTTGCTTTTCAAGCACAGCACAGGGGGGCCACTGAGAAGTATTTGCTGAGCAGGGAGAAAGCTGCAAATGAGAAAACTCTTTAAAGTTTTTCCATAAGGATATTATTAGAAGTATTTAATGTACTTTAGATGGCTCATTCAGGACAGTTCAGCAAATCCCATTATAATGAATACATGAAGGACGTGACCAATGGACTGCTGGATGTCAACAGTGATGAGATAACTGACTATACTTGTGATTCTGACTGATATTTGGCTTGTCAGGATGCCAAGGGATCAGTGGCATAAATTGAAATGGATCAAGGACTTGTGCAATGGGATATTTCAGAGTGATAATTCTGCCAGAGTTTTGTCGTTATTCCTTGGGTTGTTTTGCATCCAAGCTTATCGCTGATTCTTCACCACATGGACTGAGGAAGCTAAGGGCTTCTTTCCTGAGAAAGTCAAGGAGCTAGACTTCGAATATCTTTTGGGGAACAGGGCAGTTTTAAAATACACTGCGAATTATAATGGGGGAAAGTAGGGTGTTGAGATGTAATTGCTGTGACTTTGGGCCATAGAGTCAATAACATGAACAGTCCTAGTTACAGAAACACAGACATTTTTGGTGAAGGATTAATCACGAAGAATTAATGCAGCATCCCAACATGCACTGATGGAAAGGGATCTAAAGGGAATGCGTGTCAGCTAGTTTTATTAAATCAGCAAAGATCTGAGATTTTACCAACCAGTCTTCAGACTGCAATATGGAAGTAAATGTCAAACCAGGGGTAGTTCTACTGATAAAATGAGGGTCGTTAGTCCTCACCTGCCTATATGTAACAGTAGCCACATCAGATTTGCTAAATGTTCGCAGTCTTCATCGTTATTTTGACATCTTTCAAAATATGCCCATTTTTACTCCTCATCACCATACCATAGAAACTATAGTTATACATGCAAACAGGCTGCTGACAGTAAAATTGACAAGATATCTTTCTGCTTCTACTGTTTGTGGTCTACAGCCTACAGACTCTGGTACATTAATTCCATCTATCAAAAAAGCTGTCTTAATATCTCAGTTTATGTAGACACTGCTCACAATCAGCCTTAAGGATCTCCTTCAACAGTGCAAAATCAGAGAGAATTTTTTTCCCTGCCTTTCTCTAGGTCCCTGAATGCCTGGGTGCCAAAGAGCTGGCTGGATGAATCTGTTTTAAATGAGCTGGAGAAAAAAATGCTAAAAAAGTTCATGCCTTGGGACAGCAGCAAATTGTTTTGAAACACTATAAATGTAAGAATATTAAGGGTGAATTATAAGAAGCATATTTAATGAAATACAAGTTTTTAAATTATTATCATTCACATCTTCATAGTAACTTCTGCCATGCCTTATTTCCTCCTAAAAATTTAAAACAAACATCTATCTTCAGTTCTTTAAAAGAAAAGTGAATTCTTCCTGCACGTAAAACCTAGGATAGCTCTATATACTATACACACTATACACAAATAAATGTCACATAGCAAAATAAAGTGAAAAACTGAAATTCTTTGTTTTGCATTGGTCTAAGTGCAAGCTTTAGCATTGCTGAGATAGCAATGATGCAGTTCATCACCCAGATGTACAGTAGTGTTATGTGCATTTTAATTAAAGGCAGTGCTCCTGATCCTGCTGAGGATTTGGTCACTGATGTGCAGTGGAGCAGGGTCAGTCTCAGTAGGCAGTCTTCAGGATCTAGAAGCTGCACCTCCAGCAGGGATTTTATTCAGGAAAGTAGTGAGGTTTTGAAGTGAATGCTCTGATCATCCTCACTCACTGGGTATTGGCTTGGTTTGAAGAGTGGGTTTGGTGCAAATGTAAGATTTTCATTCTGTGGGAAATGAAACTGTAACTTTCACTCCAAAATGTACCAGCTGCACTCCAAGAATAATTAGAGCAGAAGGATTTTGAACTACATGTATGGTAGGTACCACCCACAATATAAACCTAGAAATAGTTCAAGCATCACAATAAATCTGATCTAAAGTAAGATGCCCATACATATATATCCCAGGGAAGTGGTTGAGTCACTATTGAAGTGGCACTTAAGGACATGGTTTAGTGGTGGACTTGGAAGTCCTGGGTTAAAGGTTGAACTAAATGATCTGAGAAGTATTTTCCAATATAAATTATTCCATGATTCTGTGGTTCTATAAAAGTAGGACTCGGCACCAGCCATTTCCAGCTGCTGATCTGCTCCTATTGCATGGAATTGTTGTACATGTGACCACGCTGCTAACATATGGTAGCATGCAGCCTACTACAAAATATAGAATGTGGAGACAGGTTGTATAACAACACACATTTCCAAAAACAGATGTATAAAACATGAGATCAACCGTGAAGTTGTGGAAATCCAAGGACTGTAAGCTAAAGTTGTAAATAATAACTATATCTTTCAGATACTTCCCTGCAAGGTGAGTCCTTGGATTCTACTTCCTTTGCTTGTATCATTTGCAGACTGACATGTAATTGAAAGAGCTTGATTCACTTGCCCAACCATTTACACACCCAAAGAAAATATAATGGAAATGTTTAAAATCATCCTGCCAGAAGCCCAGACCTTTCATTCCACTTTGCACTTACATTTTGTTGGTTTAAATGATTGTGAAGTTGGGGATATTAATGTTGCTTGACTTCAGGCACCCATCTTAGGACACCAGTCTCCTTGGACTCTGTGGTCATTGGAAAGAGAAAGACTTTTCTGGAAGGCAACTCAGATCACCTATCTGTTGATGACTGAACTCAGTTTCTAACACATAGCAATAGAATTAGGACCCCTAAAATGTAAATGTGCATTAAAATAGTGAATTAATGCATTTTAATGCAATAAAAATTATGGAAAAATCAATGATTCTTTCACACCATGAGATTGAAAACAAACATGGTTATTTCATGAGAAACCCATGTAATTCTTAAATCTGATTCAATAGAATTTTAGATTGTAGAACCAGAGGAAAATAATCCTAAAGCTTTATAATTATTGCCCTTTTAAACTACTTAATAAACAGCAAACAGGACAACCCTTGCTTTAAAAAGAAAAGACCTGGCAAAGTTTCCAGCTAGAGCAAGGATAAGACATGATTATAATCTGTTTACTGAAAGACGATAAAGTCATCTGAAAAAACAAAAGGCACTGGAAAGCTCACATTTACTTTGGATACGTATCCTAAACATGATGCAAAACATGACATTACCTTTTTCATTGCCTTATAAAATATGGAAAAATATGAAAATAATTTTAAATTGTTGTGCCTTTTTTTTTTTCCCTGGGATAAACGGAGATCACTGTCAATAAATTCAGAAGATGTTACTGTGAGTGCATTTTACAATTTTATGTACGTTAATGGAAGAAAAAAATTCTTTTTAAAGAAAGTATCTGACAGAAACAAGTGAATATGGATAACTCAGCATGCAGGCTAATTCCCTTTACAAAGACTTTCTTATGTAAGAACATCCCATCCTGAATAACCCATATGACTGCTGAAAATAACTAATTTTGCTAATGGTTTGTAGGTCTAAGGTGAGCTGGGAATGAACTGATGCACTGCCTGAATGGCAAAGGCCAAAAGTTTTTTGGTTTTGAAGGAACAAAAGCTGACATAGTGTCAAATGGCACTTTGGCAGAAGTCCAGCATCTCATATATATATACGTACGTACGTACATACACATACATAAATATATATATATGTATATATACACATACACATATGTATGTATGCAAGCTTAGCAGCTTTCCAGCCAGATGCACCAAGGGGGAAAGACTCACATCCAATTCTGTTGCATTGCACAAGAGCAATGGGTGCTACAGACAGAATTGCCATATGTATTTGGTCAGATCAATACAAATACCATAATTAATCCCCTGGCAGTCATTTCACAGGAACTGTGCAAAGGTGTACACAACTCTATAGCAAAATATTTTATTATAATGACTAACACATATGCCAGAGAGCTAACCCATCTTCTTGCACCACCTTCAGGTACTGAAATGCCCAGTTCCAGTTTATTACATCCTTTCATTCCCTAAAAAATTAAGGCTTCTGCTTATATTGAAGTAGAGGCCTTGGTAAGTATATGCTTACTTAATTAGTGTACATGTAAGCATATGCATACCTCCTAGGCCTTAGGGATTTCAATGGGACCGATGACATGATTGCACCTCATTACATTGATTAATATTGTCTGAAAACAAATGTTCCACAGATTTCTTTATAGTCCTCCTCTAACTTTACTAAAATTAATAAATGCATTCTCTTCTGGGTATGACTATTCAATGTCTAGCCAAGGAGGATTACTCTTCCCTCACGCAGCCAGTCATTGGGTGCTGTACCCTCAGGAAGTGGACATGGCTTCCAAAAGTCTTATAGCCAGCAGACAGATGTCATTAGATGTTGGTAGATAAGGCATACACAAAAGATGTCCTGAGAACAAGTACAGTGGCTTGAATTCTGTTCTCTGCCTTGCCTCGAGGTCTCTGTTGTTGACTTTGGCTTCACTGTTCAGGATCCAGCTGGCATCTGCCACCTGTTCATGTGTAGTTCTGGCCCAAGCCATCTGTCCTTGCTGCTGCTCTGTCTCCTCCTTCTCCTGGACTCACCTCATGAATTGCACTCCCTGGTTTCCTGGCTCCATCTGAAGTTCAGCTATGCTCTTGTCAAGGTGCATGCAAGCTTCCTGGTGCCAAAGCCTACTTCCAGCCATATGCCATCCCTACTCTGTTAGGCTAATGACTATTATAAGTCTCTGGTTCTTTCAGATTACCTTAATTACATCATCTGGCTCCTGCCTCCACCCAGACTCCAACCCCAGGGCCTCATTGTGAGGCTTGCAACACCCATGTCCCGTCATAACAGTCTTCACAGACAGGTGCAGACAGACGGCAGCTTGTTTCACTGGTGCTCCAAGCCAGGCAGACACGAGCCAGCTTTGGTCTCAGAGCTGTACACCTACATTATCTGAAAGGAAGAGCTCTTTTATTTCCAGACAAGATACGTTGCAGCTTGGAGCACAGACAGACTGAATCCATCTCAGTGTATACTTGCTCAGTTAGGCATACTGTGCAAACCTATAGTAACTTTTAGGGTACAGATTAAATTTAAATACTAAGTAGAGAGAGACTGTTTACATGTCTCAAACGTTTGCCCAGATGTTGAGCAGTATCCCTTGTGACACACAGGTAGACATAGACAGGAACATACTCTGTGGATTGGAGAGGACCAAGGCACAATGATTTTTACTAAACTTCAAAAAAACTGATTGTAACTTACTTGCAAACATTATCTGCATTCACCACGTCGTTCAGGTGAAGCATAGCAAAACTGCATTTCATTAATCTGGGTACCAACTGAATTCTAGTCTCAAGTGCACTTTTTTGAATGTGGTGGGTTGACCTTGGCTGGACACCAGGTGCCTACCAAGCTGCTCTATCAGTCCCCCTTCTTAGCTGCACAGGGGAGAGAAAATAAGATGGGAAGTGACCTGTAGGTTGAGATAAGGCAGTTTACCAAAGCAAAAGTGAAAGTTTGCATGCACACAAGCAAAGAGGAGAACAACAAGGTTTGTTCTCTTCTTCCCATCAGCAAGAGATGTCTGGCTACTTCTCAAGAAGCAGGGCTTCAGCATACTCTGGAAGGCAAACATTGTAAATAATGAATGCCCCACCCCCTTCCTCCTCCTTCCCTTAGCTTTTATATCTGAGCTGACATCATATGGTATGGAATATCCCTTTCGTCGGTTTGGGTCAGCTGGCCTGGTTGTGTCCCCTCCCAGGATCTTGCCCACCCCCAGCCTATAGGTGAGGGATGGAATATTGAGAGACAGCGCTGATGCTGTGCCAGCTCTGCTCAGCAGTAGTCAGACCACTGGTGTGTTATCAATACCTTTCCAGTTACCAATGCAAAGCACAGCACTGTGAGGGCTGCTATGGGAAAATGAACTCCAGCTCAGCTAGACCCAATACAGCGAATTAGGTGTCTCTATTTTTTTCAGTAGAGCTAGTCTGAAGGTTCGCAAAATAAGTATTTTTGTAAGTGGAACCCAAATCTTACCCCTAAAGTACTAATTTTTGAGGTTCAGTACTTTATCCAGGGTAGTTTAAATAAGTTTACACCAGCTGATGATTTGATTCTGTGTAACTTCCACAACCAGTAGGTAAAACATCAACAGATACAGAAAAAGCCAGAAAGATATGCTTGAGCTACCTTAAAACTAACTAGTCTGGCTACTGGTGGTAGCATACACAGAGCTGCATAAAGCTCAAGTGTAAACTAAGTGAGGCTAGATTTAATTTAGTCTACCAGAATTCAGTTTAGGCTCAGCTCTGTGATTGCATAGCTCGTACCCAATCCAGACAACACAAACCCAACAAAGCCACTGTACACTGGAATAATTAAAGTAAATATTGAATCTAAATGGTGCCTATTTTATGGAAGCTTTAGAAGCAAACTGAGCTTTTATTAACTTCTGAATTGTTTCTAATACCTGAGTACCTCAATGGGACCACTCATAAGTACTGTATGATGTGAACAACAGTGGCAGGATCTGCCCATAAATGCTTTCAGGCATGTGACAGAGACAGATACTTTTGTGCTTTTGTTTCTAGGTAACTGCCTGGTCTTGTTTAACTATGTTTTGATTATGGTATGGACTTCACTAAACACTGTATGGGCAAACGGCATGCTTTATGTTATACATAGCTTTATCTCTCTACTTATGAGGACCATGTGGGGTAATAGCTTCTTTGAGGCCTGATCCTCATCTCTTTACTGAAGTTAAAGTGTGAATCTGTGGGAATGTTATGTAACAGGGGAATGTGATTCCAGATCTGCTATAATGTGTTTAACCTGAATAAATAGTCAGGCTTGAAATTGTCTCTGTGTTGTATAACACCCTCATAAGTTAACACATTATTAAATTACAGATTTTGGAATTTATACTGGAAATCATTTCCTTGCATAAGAAACTCCAGTGGGATTCAGTGGGATATTATTGGAAGCTAATACAAACTCTCTAAAACAAGTAGGAGTTTCTAAACTGAGCCTTGACTGTTTTAAGTAAAAACAAAGTAATGCATCTAGACACTCTATAGACAGAGCAAGAGATCTACTGTAAGCTCTATGTATGTGTCACTTATACAATTATTAGACTTCTAGAAGAAAATGTCATTAAAAATACTGCACATATTTGGGATATAAAACACTAAGACATGTTTTCGTTTGTGCTGCTGCAGAGAAGTATGAGCGTTATATGACAGTGATTGTATGCAGGATACAGTTGCAGGATATTCCTGTTCCGTCCAGGGAACTGCCTGGCGTCTCTTTGAAAGTAAGAATCTTTAGAAATATGCAATTCAGAAAAGCAGTGACATAGATTTTGAATTTTATGTATGATCTAGATCTTTTTTACAGAAAAAAAAAGACATTGAAATTGTACTTTAAGCCATTATTTTTTTTCAGTTTCCTTTTCTGTGATAGTTAGACACCTTCTATAATCTTATCTAAATGGAAAGTGATGAGGGAATAGGACCAGACCTTCTCCTTTTAAAGTAATCATTTGCCATTTATTTTCCTGAGAGTAAAACCATGATTTTATAAAGATTGTAAAATTTAATATTATGCACAAATTCAAAATTATGCAAATTCTAAATTTTTAGAATATGGGAGCCCACAGAATTGTAACACAGACATTTTAGCACAGAAATCCCTTTTGTGTTTTCTAACATGGAAGAGTGTTTGTCTTATTTTAGAATGCTCCTTGCTAAATCAAAATTTCCACTGCAAAAGGAGCTTCAGCGTTGGGTGCTTCATCTCCAGTAGCCTTTTATATCTATATTAAGGCTTTAATTTAAATATTTTAGATCTTAAATTGTGACCACTGGAAGTGGGAAGATTCTAATTAATGTGATCAAAATTCTTTATTCAGCTCCTGAGGGTTAAACACAGAGGTCAGGAATACAAAAGAACTTTGAATTATTTATCCTGTGTAAAATCAAGATTCTGATGCACAGCCAGGAATGTTCCAACTTCCTATTAGTTATTCTACTTATCAACCCACAGTCCTAAGTAAGTATTCAAAATGTTAAAAATAATCAAAACAATTACATTTTAAAACTGTATCTTTGAACTCTAGTTATATACACAAGTAGTTAATTTTAATGTTTTAATTTAGTTGAAATAATGTAATTTTATATGTATCTATTCACTATTTGTCTTAAAATAAGTGTAACCTAGAACTTTCCTAGGACCAGCCTTTACTTTCTTGAGCCATTTCCATGAGAGGGAGAAAGCAACAAAATACGCATAAATAGAAATCAAGAAATGCTGAATGCAACCTGGAGTCAAGTGCCTGATCTCAGTAAAATCAGTGGTTTAGATCTCAGTTAGTGCTTGAAATAAAAATAAACTGTAACTGTTTCATAATCATAAAGAAGTAGCTATACCAGTGTTGAACAGGGAAGTGACCACCACCCAAACCTGCCCGAGAGGAAGAGGCAGGTGGCATGGGAGATGAAGGACAGCACTGCCTGGCTGTGGATGGGGGGATGAGTTTTGCTTGGGTTCCTGGCTCACTTCATGCCACTGTTGCTGTACACCCAGGACTTAGATTGTGCTAAGTGTGTCCCCTCAAGATTGTCAGTTTTTAAAATTAAGACTGCCAAGAATGATAAAGTTGTTTTTATAATTTAATATGAACATAATTTATGCCTTCACTCGCTATTATGATTGCACAGAATCCTATTTGCTACCCGCCACATGGAAGCAAACAGAAAGTCAAATGAAGACAGATACCTAACCTCCACAGAGAAGACAAAGGCAGTGCTCACTTACTCTTGTTAGCAGATTTATTTATGTGCCAGAATCCAGGTCCAAAGGATTTAATCAAAGGGATTAAACCATTAAAGAAATCTTCTCAGACAGGAAAAAATACTGACTTGGTCACAGCTAAAACTATAGGTGAGATTTCTTGTGATGGTTGAGCCTATATAGTGTGTTCCTCCTTCTGCAGAGAGTGACCCTGTCCTTCCTCAGGCCTGGTCACACACCAGTCTTTTGGAAGCCCCCTGTCACCCTCTGATAAGTCTGTTCAGTTTGCTACACCAGCAGAAAACTAGTTGAGCCAAAAAGTAAATAGTCTGCCAGTGTAGACAACTCACTCAGGTGTTAAATGAACACCAAAGCCTAGAAAAGATTGGGAATGGCATCTGTGCATCGAGAGGTAGGGAATGGGCAATACAAAAAAAGGAGGACTGGCCTTTTCCATGGCAGTAGCCTGCCTGAATATCTCCATTATCTAGTGAAACCTTAGCCTGGGTAACTGAGAAAATGCTCAAAGACATGTCTTTCTCTTAGGCAAAGAGAAGGCTGAGTTATATGTCCAAAAAGTCTAGGAGAATAAAAAAAAATTTTCTAAAATCTAAAGGTTACAGCCTTTTCCTCATCTTACACTAAGTGACTAAATAATGCTTTTTTGAGAAGAAGCTAGTTTTGAGTTATTTAAGCATCTGCTAAAAGGAAAATTAATTTTACAGGCACCTTCTCAATGGGATGTTCTGAGTTATCATGATGAAGGGGGAGCTGCAGGAATTGCAGGCCAGTAAGCCAATTTAGGAATGGTTAGGAAACATAATTTCATCAGATGAGAGTTGAAAGTCATAAGCTTATCAAACCAGAGCCCATTAAAGAAGATTCTGATACGTAGATCTCTGTGCTTTCATGGTACAGATGTTAAAGCTTCTGGACTACCTTAGTGTTACATTAGTGGTTGCTGTAGATTAATGTTGCCCCAGATTAATTGTCTCAATTAAGTTACTCTTCCTTTGAACTGACAAGATGAAGCAATTCTATTTCACAGAATCACAGAACATGCTGAGTTGGAAGGGAACCACAAGAATCATCAAGTCCAATCCTTATCCCTGCACAGAACCATCCCCAAGAGTCACATCATGTGCCTGAGAGTATCACCCAAACCCATCTTGAACTCTGTCAGACTTGGTGCTCTGACCACTTCTCTGGGGGGCCTGCTCCAGTGCCCAACCACCCTTTGGGTGAAGAATCTTTTCCTAATATCCAGCCTAAACCTCTCCTGACACAGCCTGCCATTCCCTGGGGTCCTGACACTGGTCACCACAGAGAAGAGACCAGTGCCTGCCCCTCCTTTTCCCCTCATGAGGAAGTTGTAACTGCAAGGAGGAGCCTCAGTCTCCTCTTTTCCAGGCTGAACACACCAAGTGACCTCAGCCGCTCTTCATACAGCTTCCCCTCAAGGCTCTTCACCATCTCCATTGCCCTTCTTTGGACAGTCTCTAATGTCTTAATATCCTTCGTATATTGTGGTGCCCAAAACTGCACACTATATTCAAGCTGAGGCCACCTCAGTGCAGAGCAGAGGGGGACAATCCCCTCCCTCGACCAGCTGGCGATGCTGTGCCTGATGCCCTCCAGGACATGGTTGGCCCTCCTGGCTGCCAGGGCACTGCTGACTCATATTCAACTTGCCATCAACCAGGTCCCCAAGGTCCCTTTCTGTGGCACTGCTTTCCAGCATCTCATTTCTTTATGGCCTTTTGTGAAGGAAAAATATGAGGCCACCAAAGGAGCCATGTGACAGTTTGGGATGAAGCCTGATCAGTTGAGCTGTAGCCTGGGGAATTACCTACAAAAGAAGTAGCTTGCCATAGCAAACAAAAAGCTTATAACAAGTATGGGGGAGAAAAAAGCTGTATTAGAAGTGCTTATTAGGACACTGAACTACTAGAAAAAGGTAATTTCTGAGCAAGAAAACTGCTTTCAGTTGCTTGTTTCTGTTGTATTCAGAGACACAGATTCTTAATGAATTCTTATAAATAAGCATTGCTATACTCTAACAGCCAGTTCTCTTTCTTAAGAAACCACTTGGTTTTCATTTTAAAGGCTGTCTGGATAGACTAAAGGCTGACATTCTTTTTGCAGGGATACATGTGTATCACTTATGTTACTACATTACTAAGACTAATCAGGATGTGAGTGCACAGTTACATGCTCTGCTGGCTTACAAAAATAGAGCCTGTAGGCTCCATGAGCAGCAGGGCATAGTCTTAGATGCTCAAAATCCAAGCCAAGCCAATTGTTCAGTCACACAGAAATTTCAGTATTTTTAATTTAGAGAAATGACACATTCATATACTGAAAAAACCTATTTTTAAAGGAAATTCATATACCTTCTGGTAGCAGAAAGGCGGAAATCTGAGTGTCACAGCTGTCAGTAACCCCTGTGTGTATGTATATGTGCCTTGTGAGTGAGAAGCTAGAAGATGATGTCTTTCATTTCTATTTGTCCAAAATGTCTTCCTGCAGCCCTGGAAGTATGTTTCTCAGCTGTGATATGTTCAGAATGCAGCTCACAGGGAACATCTTGCATGCATTTCAGAGGGACAGGTCATTCCATTCCCACTCAGTATTTAAATTGTGTGTTTCAACAGTACGCTCCTTGACTCGAGCTAGACACAAGAGTGGGAACGAAACACTTCACCTTCAGAAATGCTGAGCAGAGGTTCATAAAAGCTACTGCAGAATCACGTGGCCTTTTTTATTTATTATGTGACCTTTTTTTGGACATCAAAATAAAGCAAAGATACTTGTTCTCAAGAGCAAGAGGCCAAAATGGACAACAGTCATGGTAGGTATCTAACACTCTGTCTACATCTATATGCATGCAGTATTCCCAGGACTGAAAATACTGAATAGAAACAGAGTGCCTATATTTCTAGCTACACAACATATGGCCCAGTGATTTTTATTTTTTTTCATGATGTGACTAGACAAAACTTAACTGAAAGTAACAGTGGTTTTATAAAGTCAGCTTTATTTTCCTATTTCTGAAGAATATGGTGTTACTTTTTACTAGGCAATTTTTTTGCTTAAGCCACATACTGTTGAAATTGTCCACTGAACATATGTCTAACTGCACAAGTGTAGACAGAGATGGGTACATATAGAAATATGTGAGAGCAACTCTATGTTTAAATGTTAGCTTGCACTGCCATTCGGGAATACAGGGACACCAATCTGTGTAAATGTCATGGAAGATGCTGGGAGAATACACCATTGCAAATCTGATTCAGAACTGCATAATTTATAAATCTGTGCTCTGGTTGCTATGGTAGTTTTAGTTTTGGTTTTGGTGACTCAGGATTATGCAGCATCAAAAAGTAACCCACCTTAAGATGTAGGATTTCTCTGTAGGAATCTTACTCAAAACTGACAAAATCAAAGAGCAAGAAGTCTGCTTCTTTCATAGTTTGCTTAAAAATTTTGATAGCAATTTGTGCATAGTCTTCTTATGACTTTTTGTTTTTGGTTTTGGGTTTTGTTTTTTTTTCTTTTCAGTAAGGAATGTACCAGAGTTTTCACTGTTACTTGTGTGGGGGTGTGACACAATCAGAGTAGAGAATATACCAGATTTAAAGATAGAAAAGACTATAACTATCATGTAAAACAATGAAAGAAATGCCTTATTCTTATGATAAGTATCTCTGCCATGGCCTTTTTATATGAAAAAAATACTTTAATATTTTCCTACCCTATCTCTTCTTTTACCATTCATGATTCTTTATAAAAATCTGTTAAAATTTATTAGAAATTTTTGTGTCAATATATATACAATATTTGTCACTATCCCTTCAAATTAGCTTTTTTTCCCAGAGCTGAGTTTGATGAAATTAACTGCGATATATTGGTTTTTCTTCGATGGGGAGAGAAAAATACTAGGACAAAATTTTTAGAAACCACAGTATGTTCAAAATGGAAAACAAGGCAACAATTATCCAGTGTCAGAAAAAAAGTTCTACATCCCAAAAGCTGACTATTTTGGGTAATGCAAAAGTTTCATCTGTGTATTTCTGTGGTCTAGAAGCCTGTGTGAAATAGCTTTGAACAATGGTTGCAACGCTTTTAAGAAAAAATTAAAACCCAGAAAGCATACTGATAACAATCTCATTGCTAAATCATTTTATTGATCACTTGAAGCCTGACATTAACTGGAAATATACACACACATAGATGTTATCTCTGAAAATGTTTACATGGTTACCTCTAGATAAAAGTAGTCCTACTGAATTCAGTGCTAGTATTTGTATGTGGAAAATTACATATTCAATCACCTTTAGTGCTATGTGTATACACACAAACAAAGGATTTAACAGCACATCTACTGTGTTGGTTAGTCTGGTAGTGATATATCAAAACAGCCTGGTAAAACTCGGTCTACTTAGTGTGTCCTTAAGTTGCACACATCAGGTAGCTCAAATGGTTTAAATATCTATTGTTAGCATACTATGATTATTGTAAACACACATGCACACTTACGAAGTCATCTAATTCACTCCTGTGATACTCTCTTGCAGTAGTAGTGACTCTTTTAGAACGAATTTTATACTCACTTTCAAAATGGTCTTCAAAGAGAGTTTGCTCTAGCCCTCTGCATAGATGAATTTCACTCTCCATACTTAGGTAGATAATTGGAAAAGAATATCAGATTTCTACAGCAATTATTATTGGTAATTACATTTGTTTATCTCAATTAGAACTGAATTAGAATATGTATACAGTCTCATCTCCTCTCAGCTACACTGATTTTACAATGAAATTAAATGACATTAGAATGGTAGGATGAGGTAAAGAATATGGCCCAGTATGCCTTTGCTATAGAAGTTACAAACTTTTATGTGAGATATGAGACAGGAAAAATAATAATACAAAAATTAAAACATAGTTGTTGCTATTAATAATAATAATTTTATTATTATTCGCTGCTTGTTTTCAATTTTGTTTAATACAGAAAATACGAACAGTTTCAGAGATTAACTAGTTTACATGAATGACAGCTTTACTTTTTGCTTAAGGAAGACCACATTTTGCTAGATTTAAGACCCACATATAAGTTCCTGCAGAGCACACAGCTATCTCAGAACAACATATATAGTCTATATACATGGAATATCTGAATTTCAGCTGGATGTACAAATGAGTTATACATGGCCTGTAGAGTCTGCAAAAGGCCTCAAACATAGCATAACTTCCAACCATGAGGCACAACCCCAAAGAAAGTAAAAAGTCAAGGCAAAATAAAGCCAAGAATGTGGAGTATACAAATAGCTGTAGTGTATGGAAAGATATTTGCTGAGATCCTCTGAAAAAGCAAGAGATAAATCAGCAAAAAATGCCATGGAAAAAGAAATAAAAGGAAAGTATTAGACCTGGTCTTTAAAACCAAACTCTGTGATATTTAAAACCAGAATTGAGCTATAGAACCTGTGCATTTCACTAAGATATCAAGAAGAGAAAGTTGGAGTTAAAGGAGGATCCATGACCAGAAATAAAAAGCTGAGCTGAAAAACTTAAATCAAGGAGAGGAGGCTGGAGCCTATCAAGTTGTCTAGAATTACTTTGTTGCTAATAAAGCATTTGATTTAAATACTACTTGCTGAAATCAGTGTATTACATTCTTCAACTATGTCGTTTCTTGAAGAGTCAAATTTTCAGCCAGCCAGCTGAAAGAGAGAAGCAGCATGTTGGAGAGGGTACAGTATCAGAGACATACTGGAAAGGAGAACCCAGCTTTTATCTTGCTTTACCTTTTTCTGGCATGTAGTTTTCATGACCTTATGAAATGGCCCTGCATTGAGAGTCTGTCCTCAAGAAAGTTTGCCCATGAGAAGAAGATCACAGCAGGTGGCTGGAGCCTGCGCAAATCCCCTCCTTAGACATGAGTCTGGTGATGCAGCCAAGCTCCCGGCTAGTAGATATCTGTACTAGGCTCATGATACCAGCACTATGCCAAAGCACGGCTGAATCACTCCTGTGAGTAACAAGCACTCAAAGACTGTTTTTGAAGTGGACTCTGAGGAGTCAGCCTTATTTTCAAACCCAAGAACCTAAAATGTAGCCCTGGATAGTCACACAGGCTGTCAATGGGAAGGTATAAATTAGGTGCCAGGTAATCATTCATCCACCTACTTAGACAGCAAATCTTTCTCTGGCAAATCTTTCATCTTGACTACCAGATGTTTGTCTTTTGTTCTCAATCACATTGCGCCTGCAAGTTGTCAGTGCATGTATCGCATGCACTGCTGCATGAGTAAATCTGATGGATACTATGCAAATATCTCTGATGAAAATCTGTTCTGAAAGATATTAAGAACAGCACATTGCTGCAGGCACCTTACAACTACTACTTCTTGTGAAATGCTGCTGACATCTTTATCAATAAAAATGGAAATAAGAACCCTGAGTTGGCCATGAGACTACCCTCATAAGAAGGAGATACCATAATTAGAAAAGTGCCAATCATGCAAAATTTGAAGTGTATGAGGTTTGGTGACCCTCTCAAACTATACTTTGTTTCCTATAATTAGTTGAAAATAAAACTGTTTTCCCAGTAAGTTCAAAACCGCATTTTATTCCCAGAGATGATTCCATTTAAAGCAAAATACATACTACTTTTAGGTAAAGAAAGCATGCTGTGCATGGAAAATACTTTATCTGTGATAGCTTGGTTCCTAGAAGTACCAACCCTGAACAAAAACAGTCTTTGTATCTTCAAATGCTGCACTGCTTTGTAACTACTTGTTTTCCCCAAGACAAAGGATGCTGTGCTCCCCAGGTTTTCACACCACCAAAGTGCAATGGACATTAAGCACAAGGCCTATGTCACATAGAATCACAGAATGTTAAGGAATGTTATTGACCTTAAAGACCATTTAGTCCCAACTTCCCCTGCCATGTGCAGGGACATGTCCCACTAGACCAGGTTGCTCAAAGCCTTATCCAGCCTGGCCTTGAACACCACAGGATTGGGACATACACAGCCTCCCTGGGCAACCTGTTCCGGTGTACCACCAGCTTCACAGCAAAGAATTTCTTCCATATATCTAGCCTAAATTTCCCCTCTTTCAGTTTGTACCCATTACTCCTTGTGCTATCACTACAGTTCCTGATGAAGAGTCCCTCTCCATCTTCCTCTAAAGGGCCCCCTAAAAGGCAGGCACAAACGTAAGGGCAAATGGAGCTGGTGCTCATGCATAACCTCCCAAAACAAACGACCCTCTGCAGTTGCTCCATTCCTTCCCTCTTTTCCCTCCAAGTGCCTGCGTGTGCCCCGTTCGCCAACACAGGCAGAAACACCGATGTTGCTACAGGTGACACAGAGGCCACAGGCAAGGGCTGGCAGCACCTTCAGCTGAACCGACCGACAGAGGCGTGTGACAGCTCCCGCTCCCAACCCCCAATCCCATTCCCAATCCCACTCTCACTCCCTCTACCAGCCACAATCCCACTCCCAATCCCACCCCCTCTCCTACTCCCACTCCCACCCCCATTCGCAATCCCACTCCCACCCCCATTCCCAATCTCACTCCCAATCCCAACCCTTCTTTTACTCCCACTCCCACCCCCTCTCCCATTCCCATCCCAATTCCCACCCCCTCTCCCACCCCCGTTCCCCTCCTCTCTCCCGCCCCCGCGGCCGGCACTCTCGCGAGGTTGTGCTGGGAGGCGGGCTCGGTGCCGCCCCCAGTCCCGCCCTCCGCGCTGGGCCGTGCCGCGCCGTGCTGGGCTGGGCCGGGCCGTGCTGGGCTGGGCCGCGCCGGGCCGGGCTGGGCGGTGAGCGCGCGGGCGCGGTGCGCTGTGGGGCCGTGGCCGTATAAAGTGTACGCTCGGCGCGGCCGCGGCGGAGGGGCCGGCGGGGGAGCGGGGCATGAAGATGGCGGACGCCAAGCAGAAGCGGAACGAGCAGCTGAAGCGCTGGATCGGCTCCGAGACCGACCTGGAGCCGCCCGTGGTCAAGCGCAAGAAGACCAAGGTGAAGTTCGACGACGGCGCCGTGTTCCTGGCCGCCTGCTCCAGCGGGGACACCGAGGAGGTGCTGCGGCTGCTGGAGCGGGGCGCCGACATCAACTACGCCAATGTGGACGGGCTCACCGCGCTGCACCAGGTCGGTGCGGGGCCGATCGAGGGGCCCGGGCCGGGCTGGGGAAGGGGGGGCGCGGCCGGCCGGGTGCCCCCCGGCGGAGGGGGAGGAGGACGGGGCCGGGGCCGGGGCCGGAGCGGCGGTGCTCCCTCCGCTGGGGGGTGTCGGGGCGGGGAGGCGGCGGCGGCGGCGGCGGCGGGACCGTGCTGGGACCGGCCGAGGGGCCGCGGGCCGAGCCCCGCGCCGGAGGGCCCGGGGGCGGCAGGCTGAGCCCCCTCC
>JAWWEE010000040.1:39083541-39128289 GCA_035221455.1 Xenops minutus | reverse complement strand
TCCGCCGGCGGGGAGGAGGCGCCGCTGACCTTCTTTCGCTTTCCCCTGTGGGCAGCGCCTCCCTGGAAGGGCCGGGGAAGCGGGTCCGGCCCCGGGCCCGGGGGTGCCGGGTGCAGGTGCCCCCGGCCCGGGGTGGCCGCAGGTGAGGCGGGCCGGGTTGCCCCGGGGGGCGCTTTCCCCGCTGGCAGTCCCCGTGTTCCCGCAGCAACTGAGCCGATTAAACCCCGCTCGTGCGTGCGAGCGGGCGAGTGGAGAGACGGATCATCTATTTCTCTCCCGTTTCTATGGGGAACCAGTGTTTTGTTCCTTATATAGAAACGCGTATCAATTAGGGGCTGCTTGTTTTCGTTACCGACGGCTCCCGCCGCAGCGTGAGAGCTGAACTTCAAGGGGAGCAGGGCTCTTGCTTTCTTCTTCCGTGCGTTGGAAAGTAGTAAAAAACCCCATCCATATGGCTTTGTTGTGGCGTGGGTATGTGGGAGGGGGTGGGTGCCGAGAGAGATAACTTTCACTTGGGGCAGGACGGGAATGGAAGGGAAACTGACTGTGAAGTTTCCTCAAAATGGATGCTTTGTGCATGTTGAACTTCATAGCAGTCTGATTGGAATCTCAAAACGTTAGCCAAATAAGGAAAGGCTGTGGCAATCCGGAGATAATGCGGGTTTGCCTGAATAGTTTTTTTTCTCTAGGAGGCCAAAAGCCTTCACACAATATTAGATTCACTGAATATCTGGAAAGCAAAAAATTATCTTTGACAGGCTAGCTTCATGTTCTTAATTTTAGAAGTTCTTCAGTAGTTTAAAAAAGAAGTCTTAGTGATTATGAGGTGTAGGTTGTTCAAGTAGAAATCTTCCTAAAATTAATAGGTGAGGTAGTTAGGATATTGTTTTTATACAGCGCTTTTCTTACATTTAAAAAAACCCGAGATGATGGGGGTTTTTTCTCTATCCCATATAGATTTTTCAAGGATGTGAGGCTCTAGAAATACATAAATTGCCCTGCAACACTGGATAGAATCCCTTTCTGAACATAAGATACAAAACGCTATGACTCTTTGCTCCATTTCCTGTGTATAAGTTGTCACTTGCTCTCCTGTAAAGGGTGTTGGTTTACTTTCAGTTGTGAACTGAACTGGAAGAATGAATGTGTGTTGTGGTTAAGCCTGTCAGCATGTTACTGCAGCACGGTTACCTGACTGCAGGCTAGCCTGTCACTTCAATGCGAGTTTTATGTATTTATCCTCCTCTAATCAAGTTGTGCTTGCTTCATGCTTCCAGGGAGCTCTGTATTAGAAGTCATACCTTAACTGGTTAGATCCTTGGGTCTGCAAGTTACTGTACTTCAGTGATTGGTAGGAAAGGATGACGTTTGGTTCAACTCTATTGTTAGAATAAGAGATGGCGTTATCTCTCTTTACGAAGTCCAGATGGCATTTTCAAAATGTCTTTGATACTATATACAACAATATTTTCATCAGGATAGTTCTGAGCTTATTGTCCCCTTCTTTTTACCTGTAGTCAGCTTGCAGTTTGGAAGGGAAAAGTTTAAGGAAACAGAAGCAAAGGTTTACATCACTGCTAAAATTCTTACTCATTCACCTTCTCCCCTCTCCCCTCCTTTAGTGATACTAAAGGGCCTTTTCTGGTTTTATGATACTGAAAGCAAATAAGAAGGTCAGTTATGAAGTTATAAACCTCTTGAGGCAGTCCAGTAAATGAATGTTGCCTGTTGCTATTAAAAAAAAAAAAGAGCATATAAGAAGTTCCTGCCTATTATCAACTAGGAATGGTTTCACTTTGTTATAATCAATAAATCTTATTTTCTTCTAATATGCCATATAAAAGGTGCAAATCACACATGATACAGTCTATTACATGGATTCATTTAATCAGATTTGGCTGTGACGTAGACAAAGCTGTGTCTGTTCTCAAAGGAAACTTCAAAAACTTGTCATTTTTCCTCTCAGTTTTGACTGACTGATGTCAATTGTGTCAAAGTCCATGTTGTTGAGTTCAAGAACGCTGTGGTTTGCTGTTGCTTTGTGATTTTTTTTGTTCATTGTTTTTCTGTTTTGTGTGTCTATCAGATCCCATGTAGATGTTAGTGCTTCACAGGAATAAATTTATCTCAGCAAAGATAAAATGATTGTACCTTTTTGGGTTGTCCTTTTTGTCTTCCATCGTGTTGTTTGTTTTGGTTTTCTTTGCAGTTATTGAGAGGAAATGCATGTGTCTGAAATAGCAATAGAATTAAATATTTAATATACTGTTCAGCTTCCGATTTCCCTAATACATATGGCAGTTATAGGAAGAGACTTAACTTGTGTTTTCTCTTCACGGCCCAGGTACTTAGAAATGCTGAGGGAGAAAGTACCGTTCATCCTTAAATTCTGGTGAACTTCAGCTCTTGTCTTTAGTGGAGCATCAAACTTTGTTACTAAAGCTGTTAGCTAAGCTTTTGCTTTGTCAGTGGGGTAGAATGCCATCACCATCAGAAAGCTTTATGTGAAATTGTTTCTCTTTATGCATATAGGAAAGAAAAAAGTACAGTTCACTTGGTAGCTCAGAGGTGGAAGGGGGGGAGAATATATATGTAGGTACTTGCTTCATCTCTTGACACTACCAGGGAATGATTTTGGTTTGTTTGCATGTGGATAAATGAATGCATCATATCTGAAGACAAGTCAATTAAATTTCTTTGAGATTTTGCAGAAGGGGAAAAATTTGTCATTATGTGATGATTATTATTTCTGTATGTGATGGTGTCAAATGTCACTTGCTTTAAGAACTTGTTCTAGCACAAGTTCTCAGCACAAAGGACAAAACTCTGTATACCGTTTTTGTCTCAGACATATGTGCATTGTAATTGCAGCAGGATAGTATGTATTATATGCATTATATACATGTTGTGTTTGTGTCTGTAAGACCAGAAAACTTACTTTTAAATTAGACCTTAAATTTACAATTGGATGTCAATGTTTACAGTATTTACAATGCATTACTTTAGTGTAAATTGGAGTTGATTAGTTTTGAATGTTGCATTCCCAGCCAGTTGTCATGCAGGGCAAGATCTAGCTTAAAGAAAGTGCAGCTCTTCTAATCTGCCTTAACAATTGAATGTAAGGGGAATTTGAGAGTAAAAAGAAGTGCAAAGGTGAGCTGTGACCTCGTAGATTATTGTATTTTGCAGAGTGGGTAGGTAAAAGTAGCATATTCTGATACAATATTAAGGGTCTATATATGTTTGCAATAAAACCTTGTCCCTTCTAGGACAGGCATACTTATTCAAAGCAGGATTCAGCTCTGTCATCCTGAAAGCTTAACACCTCTCCTTCCTCAGAGTTTGGACTCTCTTCTTCTTTCCCTGGCTTCCATGAGAGGGGACTTGGTTCACTAACTCTGGCTGGAATTTTTTGCTTAAGCGACTGAAAGTAGTTTGTCTAGAAGTTACATGGAACTTTGTACAGGAAAGAGGAGCCCACCCTTTCTGGACAGCACCATGGGAAGGCTGCATGTGATGGGGAGGGACCATGATGTGGTTGGTTTCCTGGAAGCCTGGATTTCCTGTGCACGCTGCTCCCCTGGGAGTATGAGATGTGCATTGTGGAATACCTGCCTGCTCTTGATAAAGAAAGTGGCTGAGATTAGGCTGTGGTTAGGTATGACAATTTATCCAGCCTGCTTTTGGACTGCCTGTTCTCTTTGAGTCTGCTCTGACCTAGGAGGTGGTAACCTGGTTTTTGACCTCATTCTCTCTGGTGAGAAGGTGACTGCTGCAGCCTAATTCCACCACATAGTGTGAAAAGAGCATGTCCTGCTGTCTTGGTCTTGCTTCTGCCTGGGAAAGGTATTGCTTTGGAGGTAAGATAAGGGAGATTGTCTTGACTGTGCGTGGGGTTCATCGAGTACCTGTAAGGGGTGTTACTGGTGAGGGCCCCTACTCCTTGATGGAGGATTCATGTGCTCCTTTTTTGTCCAGGACGAGTATGGTTTAATTAAGCAAAGTTCCTCAAAGGCTATTTCTCTGTATCAAATAGATTTTTCTGCAAATGTTCAAGTACTAAATTGAATATGAACGTGAGGCTCTTTTACCAACATTATAGTTTTATATTTGTTTGCAGGCAGAGCAGTATGCAGTGTTAAGCAGAAGTTTTGATTTGATGCCACTGTTTTAGGACTCTGCTGTATTGATCCTTCAGTAGTAATTAAAGTACTATGTGTTTCACTGAGCACTTAATGTTTCTGAGAAAGGACAGCTATTGCTGTCTTAATATTTCCTTGGGGTTAAATGGGATACATTTCTTAGATAAAAAGTATCTTCCTTTGCAGGAGTTTCTGCAATTGTGTATGTGAAAAGTTCTGTCAGGACTTCTTATGGCATGTTCTTAGTACTTGGTACGGTAATGAGTGTCATTAGAGTTGGCATCAACTATTCTTGGTAAACCCTTTCAAACATTGAGTGATACAAAAGGGACATAAAATCTACCAGCACCGGATCCCTTTGCCTTAGAACTTGAGAGCATTAAGTCACACTGTTGGGATCCTTTTTGATGAATGATAACATGGGTCATTTATTTGAGCTGGGGCCACAGGATATGCAGCATGTCAAGTCGTAAGAGCAAAGAACAGGTTGTTACAGTCTTAAACTCTAGGTGTTTGCATCATAGGAGCAGCACCCAACAACCAAGAGTAAGGAAGGTATGGAGATAGCTCAGAGCTCTCCTAGTAGTCTCACTGTTTTGGAGGGGAAGCAACCTTCCAATCTCCTAACCTTCTAACACTCTCATTGTAGATGTTCTACAACTGAGAATTTTGGAGTAATTTGCTAAGCTTTTATTATTTTATTCTGGCTTTTTTTTTAAAAGTTTTCTATCTGTGCAACAAGGCACAGAGAAAATGAGTCCTGAAATAATGGTAATGTTGACTTCACTCAGTGGTTAGACTGCAGAGGCATATTTGTTTAAAATCCTTTTTGAAATAGGATTTGGTTCTTGTGTGGGCTATAGATCTTTGTAGTTACAGTAGCTAGGTTCAGATTGTAGAATAAATACTTGTTAACTTCCTACTGATCTTGTCATTTTTTTTTTGCCTTTTTTTTTCTCCTTGAAATGGAGGCAAGAAGAGGGCAAAAAGGTGTGATTTTTTTTTTTTTCATAAAATACTGAAAGTATAATAGTGAAAAATTGAAACACTACATTCAAAAGAATTGTGCTCTTCTGGGTGCTTTATAAAAGAAACAAGTAGCCATCTCTTCAACTTTTTTGGTTTATTTTTTCTGAGTGGTCTGTCAAGTTTGAACCTGGGATGTTTTCATTCCTGTCGATATATCTTTTGCACAAATAGAATAACCTAAGTGAGTTCTAGCATATAGAAATTATTTCAAGTATTTAAAGCCAGTTTTCGTGTTAGCATAACTGACAGATTTCTAAAACTTGCTAATCGTGGGGGAAGAGTTCTGCGTTCCAATGTAAGGATGAATTCAACTGGTATTTACTGAAGCTGATGTTCAGGGAGAGTTTCTGCTGGTCTACAGATATGAATTGCACTGTAGCATTAATGCTGCTTTTACAGTAAAGCTTTGTGTGGTGTATTCTGGTGTATTTTTGGTGTTGTTAGAATACTTTTTCATGATAAGTCATCAAAAAGCAAAACTGATGAGTAAAACGGATGGGAACACGGTTGAGTCAAGGCCTTTTTGATCTTGACATTGTAGTAGCAAGAATGCTATTTTTCACCAAATTACTAAATTTCAGTTTGTTGAGTAAATCTGAGGCTAGGAGGCAGAAGCTGTCAGTAATAGAGATATCGCTTAAGTCTTCTGAGGGATCTGTGTTCCAGGCTTAAGAATATATGTGAAATTTTAGTTGGAATAGATGATTTGACAGGCTTTTGTCCAGTTCTTTACTTGTTTATCCCTTTCCTCATGCTCTCACTTGCTCCCTTTTTCAGAGTTATTAATTAGGCTAGTAAGACACTGCAATCCTCTCAAAAACTGAGAGCCCAGCAAACTGATAGCCTGTCTCTCTGTAATTGTGTCTCCTGAGGCTGGACTCAAGCCATGTGAAGTTGAGGAACGTGCATATGTTCTAGCAAATACTGACGTTTTGTCCAAGGGTATATTCAGATGAGTTAGACAAACTAATATGCTCTGAAAGGAATGTGGTGGAAAACTGTAGCATGAGTGCACCTTTCTGGGATTCGTGCAACCAAGAAATTGTAAATTATGTCTTTACTGCTGTATTGTAGTATAAATGTAGACTATACCATGTGAGAATTAGCATATGAGGACACTTGCTTAACAAGTGTTATATCAGTGCTCAACAGTATATTTTTCTTCATGGATCTGGGCAACGGTAAGATGCAAGCTGGAGTTCAGTTACAAGGCGGTGGCCCATCCATAAGCTGAACAGCTTCTGATGCTGCTGGATGGGTGGAGACATTCCAAGCTCCTTTACTTTCCTATATGCATTCCTGAAATGACAGTCAGTGGAAAGCATGGCATAAGAGTGGCAGCATTCCTCAGCTGTTTCCTTTCTAGTAATTTCAAAACTGTAAGATAGAACAAGAAGGCGAAAGATGATCAGTGTACTTGAGGGTAGGGGGGGAAGCATTGTTGGATTTTTTTTATTTTGATTTTTAATATATTGTTTTGGCAAAACTTGCTGTGCAGCTTTTCTATTTCAGTTGGGTTTTGAGCTCATTGAATCAGCCTCTGTGCTTATCCTGGAAACACCAAATCTTTTGATGGTTCTGTCACAAAACCCCCCAAAATTAGAGCAATATGATGAAGCCTTTGAACAAGACTGTTCCCCGTTTATGCCTTAGTGTGTTAGCACTTACTCATTAACAATCTGTTTGTTAGACTAAAGGTTTCTAAAGGTCTGTTAAACAGAGTGAAGAGTAGAGTTGGCTTTAAGAAGAGGGTGAAACGCCTGAGAATCTTGACCAGTAAATGTAACCTCATTTTGGGCCTACATACAGAAGTAAGTTTGTCTTCAAGACTGCAAGTAAACAGTTCCTGTACTACTTTATTTTCTGAATACTTGCATTTGGTCTATAACTAGCACATAGCTAGTTTGATACTAAATTATCTGTAAACTTTGGTTGTTAGAAATGGTTCTAGCCTTAGAACATTCTATGAGGGCCAACTCTCACAGTTGTTTTTTTTTTTTATCTTTTGTTTTTAAAGCACTTTGAAATATCCTTTGAGATTTCCAGCCCCTCCCCCCCCCCCGCCATTACGATTCTGATTCAGGGTCTTGAGTTCAAACACTGGTATCTTGCTTTAATGTGGTCGGTTAGCCAGCAGTGGTAATTACAATGCAAATTTTAATTCTGGGGTGATTATTTATTTAGTTTTGCAGTTTTCTGGTTTACCATGCTGATAGTGAAGCTAGAAGAGTAGCCAGAGTTTTTTATACACATACTTGAATGTTTGAAGTTTCATGTACATCTTGGAATTATGTGCAAGTCTTGGCGTGTGTTGTGGGATCTGACATACATAAATGCCACTTTTCATGTGAATTTCAGTTTCCTGGGGTAGTCCCAAGTTTTAACAAAAGTGTTGTTGCTTGCAGTATGTTCGCAAATATATGCAATTTACTTGAATAAGCAGGTTTAATTAAGTGAATAATCTTAACAAAATCAGTTAGAATTTCCAGAAGTGTGCCTTCCCATACCAGCAATGAAACAATGCAAAACGATTTTTATCTCCTCAGTTTGAATTTTGATTACCTTCTTGTATTCTATAAAATATTGTCATTCCAGCATTATTTTTTATCTAGTTACGAAAAGTCAAATCTTTTAAAATTGTTTTGTTAATCTGTTATTTGGAAATGTTTTTTGGTGCTTTAGGTGCTGAACTTGCTGCAAATTTGGGAAAAAAATTATTTACCTTAGGTTCTAATCAAAGCGAAAAGTGAAATTTGGGGTGACAGCATTGTCTGTGGGCCAAATTTGGACTCTTGTTATTAAGTAATAATCTCATTTCTATGAAACCATATAAAATTGTCTTTAGAAAGCTTGCCAGATTTCATAATTTGCTACCACTTATTTTGTTCAGCTGCTGTAGCAAGTCGAATTATTTTAGATCCTAACAATAAAGATTTTTTTTTTCATGAGAAGCCTGTAGTTTGTCTCCTTCCTGCTCCGTAGAAAATTAAAACTGTAGTGTTTTACCTCTGAAAGAAGAATTTTTGTGCAGTGTCAGTTTCTTGGCTTCTGAGTTTAGCAGAGCAGAGAGGGTGAGTTGTGCGAAGACTGAGACTGTCAGTGGGTTTTTGTTTATGAATCTCTCTGGGCATGGCTTTCTGGTCACTCATTTTCTACTTGCTCGCAAGCATCCTGGTGAAATGCTTGTCGCTTGTGTGTCTCTATAGCTATGTGTATGTATGTGTAATAGTGGTACTGAATGCTAATACTTACATGTCACAGTACATATTGGGTGTTTGTAGGCTTAGGAAGAGAAGTAGCTTTCCTCCATCTCTGTAAAAAGTACTAACTTAACAGATCTAGTGGCTCTTGTGCTTAACACTTCTAATATACTTGTAAAATATTGGAGGTGGGCTTTGGCCTCATCTATTAAATAGACTCCCAAGAAAGCTTATGAAGTTACTGTATAAACCAAGTTTTACCTATAGCTGTGTGTAAATATAGTAGTCGTGATTTTAAAACTACCATTTTTAAGGAAAATACAAAACAACTTGGTGTGAATGCCAGATGATACATTATATATTTTTGTAAAGTGTTTTATCAGTTAGCTATGTAAGATGTGTGGGTGGGGGAGCTCTTTCTCGATTGTTTTCTCAGCAGTTGAAGAGGTTGCTGGACTCTGTAATATAGGAAAAAAGTGTTGATTGTAATAACAAATACCATTTGCAAACTCAGGTGACTGTTAAGACTTGACTGCTCAAATACATACTATTAGAAATTTTTTCCACAAAAAGCCTACCCATGTGAGAATTGCTGTACCTGCAAACAAGTTACCATAGCTTTTTGGAGAGTAATCATTAGTAGGTTCTCTAGCCCAAGGAACACAGAAACAGGGAGTTTTTCTGACTGTATATGAAGCAGTTCCTGAGGGAAGATCAATGGTTGGGTGGCAGCTTTAGTTTGACTTATGAAACCTTTACAAAAGTCGGAAAAGCCTACTTAAACAAAATGTGTGATTAATAAGGTAGCGGATTTTAAAATCTTTTGATGCTGTCAATTGTTTGGGATCCTTTTTTAGAGTAAGTGACCTGCCGTGTCAGGTGCATGTGCTGAATTAAAATATAAAACCATAAAAGCTCTGGCATGGAAAAACTTGCATGATAGTAGTCTTATTAAAGATGTTTTGCTCTTAAGTTTGTTTGTAGGGTTTTGGGGTTTCTTTTTATTTTGAGGGGTAAGTTTGTTCGTTTTAAACTGCATATAAATAAAAACATTAGTAAAAGTTGAAGGCATGCAAACTATGGGGCTTCAAAGTGAAAGACCAAAGAGTACTTAAAAGTAACTTCCTATTAAGAAGCTTTGTCATCAGAGCTATATTTTCCTCAGTGACATCATTTATCATCAGCTACACAGAGATATGACTGACTTGTTTGCTTGAAGAGCTGATGTTCCCCCTTTTTGGAGATCCTTCAGGGACTTTGTATCTCAGCAGCTGTTTGCTTACCTGCACATATAGTAGCAATTACTTAGTCTTTTCAAGACAGAAGCTCTTACGACTGCATATGGAAGGCTTTAATTTTTTTCTAGGATTCTGAGCACTTCTCATTTCTTCTCTGTGATTATCTAATATTATTTCCTGTTACCATTTATTCTTGTTACCCATAAATGACTTATGGGAGAATTTTCCTGTGATTTTTCTTGGTTTTTTTTCCTGTTCGTTTTGCTTTGTCATGTTTCACTGCTGGTAATGTATTTGATAACATGCTTTGCATTCTATTAATACTTAGAAGGTGCTTATGCAGAATTTAAGCAAATAACAGCCTAAATCAACTGATTTGGACTGCTTTATTGCAGCTTAAATTTCAGATGTTACTTGGGTATTAGACTTTAGGTCAGAATCTTCAATTTCTAAAACAAAGATGGTTTAAAATCTGGCTTCAGATGTCTGGCAGTTGAGCTCATTATAGGCTGTAAAACTGAGGAGTGTCACTTAAGTAGGAGTGACATCACTAACTTTTTTTATCAATACACTTCTGTACTTATCTTTGGTAGTTGCCTGTGATTCATAAGACCCACATTGCATTGCACAGTTGCATAGGTTTCTCTTTTAAGAAGTTCTGTGACCTAGTTAAAGGTGGGCACTGGGAAAGTCTGGGTGGAAAATAGTCTCCTGATCCTAAGATACAACAGTGAACAGAGGTAGAAATTTTTTTTTAATTCAGGTAAATTGCCCCCCTTTCCCTTTTCCTATCCTCCTATCTCCTTGCTTTACTTGTGTCATAGCAACTGATTTTTGACAATCAAATTCATCTGCCTAGTAGGTTTTAATAAATAAGCAGCACTGGTTAGTTATTTGGACTTTTAGTTATAAAAACAGTCTCTGAATTCAAGTAATCTGTAGAGAGCTTAAGGTGCTTGTGCTTACGGAAACCCACCATGTGCTTTACTTGGATTTCTTCCTCCAAGAAAGGTCTGTTGCAGGTTTGTTTCCTTTATTACTATCAGCAACCATTGATACACAGGATCTTTACATCTCTGCTCTTCTTTCTCCTCACTGGGATACCCTAAGATGACTCTCCATCCCTGCAAACCCATGAATGCATTATAAGTTTCTCTCTCTGGAATGTTTTAACACTGCTTAATGTAAGGAATAGCAGAACACAGTGAGTTGTTCCTGTAAAGCCAATTACTGGAACAAAAGATTTCTCTGTACTCTTGCTTTTGTCAGCCTGTGTGTAGGTTGTGAAATGATTCTGGGACACCAGGCTGAAAAGGCCCAACTATCTCAGCCTGTCTTCATAGGGGAGGTGCTTCAGTCCCCTTATCAGTCTCATGGCCTTTTGCTGGACCTGCTCCAACAGTTCCATGTCCTTCTTATATTGGGGGCACCAGAACCGTCCACCGTACTTGAGGTGAGGTGTCACAGGAGCTGAATAGAGGGGGTGAATCACATCCATTGATTTGCTGGCCATGCTCCTTTGGATGCAGCCCAGGATTTGATTGGCTTTCTGGGCTGTGAGCACACACTGGGAGCTCATGTTGAGTTTTTCATCAAGCATCACCCTCAAGTCTTTCTCTGCAGTGCTGCTCTCAATCACCTCTCTGCCCAACCTGTAGTTGTGCCTGGGTGAAATCCTGTTTTAGTAATGCTCTGGCTTTAAGAAAGTTTCTTATATGCAACTTCTCAAATCTTAGGTTAAGATGCAGATAATATGTTCAGCTTAGGCATAGCTTGGTATAGAGATTTTTGGCAATCTCCTTGCTTTCTGAATGAAAGATTCAGTGCCAGATATTCCAATGACTTGAGTTTTACCAGTTGGTGGAATCTGACTCCATGATAACAGGGTGCTTAGGAAAAAAGTTAGTAACCACTCCAGTAAATATTGCAAAAAGTTGTCAATATCTTAGGGAAAAGTATGATTCCCTCCTTACCTGAAACACTATTCATACAATAACAATACTGTTGCCATTTTGGCAGAGAATGCAGAACGGGAGGAAGTTCTTGCTCACAAGACTATGCTAATAATACATGATGTGTAGCAGAGTGATGGTGGTCTGCTGGAATAACTAAGGAAAAGTAATGTGTCTGCCCCATCTTCTTTGTGGGGCTGGAGGGGATAAGAGCAGCAACTAATTTGAAAATTACACCTGGCACAGTGTCTAAACTGAAAAATAGGATAGAACTGCAGGTTACTGACTAAATGGGTTGGTCTGACATGCTAGGAAAATCCTCTCTTTAGCCAGCAGGGCATGTGTTTCTGCAGTTTTGAGCCAGTAGTTCTGGCTACTTTGCTATCTTGGATTTGAACATGTGTTCTGAAGTTTGTTTAACCTGAGGCTTTTGACTTGTCATCAGGTGTGTATCCCTTTGTGTCTGTCACATGTAATGTCCAGAAAAGCAAGAATCAAAAGGAAGTGCTGCATCTCACTGAATGAATGCAAATGGTCACATTGGACTGGTTATGGTAAAAGCTGTGATAGCTTCAGTATGAAGTAAAGGTCACTGAAAACCTCATGCAAAAGATGCTGTAGTTACAAGCAGCTGTGGTGAAGAAACGTTACGTTTTGCAACAGAAATAGGTATCACTTACCAGCAAGTATCTGGAGGTTATAGATTAGAGCAAACTCAGTGGTTTTGATTGTTTACTTAGTTTTGGAAGTATTTGGAGATGTCCAACTTTTTGATCCATTTTACTTAAAGAACTTTTTGATTCTACTCCAAAAAGTGGTAGTGTATTTTTAACACAGGGTGTTGTCCTGGTTATGGTGTAAATGTATATATTTTTCTCCTCTCCTACTTTAAAAGTAAGTTACATTTTATGGTTAATAATTCTTAATGTCTTGTGTGTTTTTGGGTTTTTTTGCAGCTATTAGGAGAGATGTTCTCATGCCATATAGTTTGACTCTTCTGGTATCCCTTGTGTTCAGGGTTGAATATGCAGGTGTGTTCTAGAACCTTCAGATGTATAGTAGTGATGTAATAAACCTGTAACATCACCATGTCTTCATACTGGTTTTACTAGAGTTACTGTATGAATACTACAGGTGCTTAGGTGGTTGATAGTACTCTTCAGCTATAAAACAAAAAGTTTAAATCTTGGCTTTAATTAAGTCTCTGAATCTTCACAATAAACTTCTACAGTATTCTTCTTGAGCTTGGGAATTCAAGTGAATGTCAGCAGTATTTATTATTTTTTTAGAAGAATGTGCAAATTGGCAGGCTTTAATTTTGTACTCTCTAAGTTATGTTTGAATTGGTTTTGACCTGTGATTTCAATGTGTGGCATATACAATGAAACAATTCTGAATTTTCTGTATTGTCATAATTTTTTCTTGGTTTATGCCAGTAGTTGTAACAGCTTGTGCTTCCACTTAGCACCATAGATCAGGAATGCTTTTTTCCTGGCTTCTTTTAAAGGACTGTGGGGAAGGAGAAAAATGTATATTCTGCACTTGTTAATCAGCAAACAGGTTGAGTTGTACATGCCACTGAATTTGGAGATAGAGAAGTCTTTGAATGTGTGAAGCCAAAATCCTTACTCTTCATTACTGTGATATAGGATTATTTAATTTTTAATTTCATCTAACACTTGAGCTAAAACTGCTAGAAGTAGATATAAAATTCTCCAGTAGTAGCTGAATCTTGGTAGTAATGTTCAGTGCAACTTTTGCCCCAGCTGATGAAGTTCTAGTACACTTACTTGCTTTGATAAACTTAGGTTTTATTTTGTGCATGTACTGTCACAAGCAGCTCTTTCAGCTTGTAACTAGCTATGATGTGTAATGAAGTATAGCCAGATTGCTCTGACCTCCTGCAACTTGGTCTCCTAAAATGGAAATTATTCATTTTGCAGATGGAAATTGGAGCCAAGCAGCTGTGAATTCCAGGAGACAAATACTGAAGCAAATTCATAACTTTGTTCTTCTGTTCAGCAACCAAATGACAGTTTATTCCTGTATTTGCCACTTGCTTTCAATGTATGATTCAAAGATCTCTTCTGCAACATCAGCAAATATTTGTATGAAGACTGCTTAATATCCAAAGATTTTTTGGGTTTTTTGTGACTAAGTTTTTTTTTTTTTCAAAATCCTCACTTTCCCTTGTTTCTTCCCCTAAAACAACAAACTCTTGCTATTCCCCAACCTTTACTACTGTGGTGCCTGTTTCAGAGAGTTATTGTTTATTTGCATTTAGTCAGTTTTTACAGATTGAATGGCAAGAATAGGTTGCCAAATGTGTGTGCACATTTTCATGCAGCACTGATACTGATTACCTGTGGTTGTAGAGGTTGGTGTAGAACTGCTGAGCTAAACAACCTATTAAAAGTAGAAGTGACAAACTACTTGCTTACAGATGATAATTCCATGAATCTGTGCTCTTCTGTGGCTCAGCATAAATGCACTGCGTAGATGGAAAGTTTAGTGTTCCATCCATGTTTAGCTTTGGAAATTAAAGACTAAACCTGGGTGAAATTGTATTAGTGCTATGCTGCTGTTCTGTGGTGTTTCCAGGGAACAACTTACTTAAATTTATAAAACCATAATCTAACTGTTGTAGAAGTCTTTAGTCTTGTGTGAAAGCTTACTGCATATATCAGATTTTCATGGAAGTTTGCAACTAGTACTACTTCAGGTTTAGTTTTTTATGAAAATCTGACTTGTAGGCAAAGGCCGAGCTGGAAATACATGTGAACAAACTACCAAACAATTCTGCTATCATATTTCCAAGTCTCCTACATAAACTGGAAGAAAAATTATGCAGCTTCCTTAAACTGCAATCCTGGTAGCCATCTTGAAACCTTGTCTTTGAAGAAAGAAGGCTCTTGTGTTGTGCCCTAAGACTGTAAAAAAACTAATACGTGACATAAATAGGCAAAATGATAAGGATCTTTTCCCAATAGTCAGGTCACACTATAAATTCTTTTTGGTGGAAAGTGCTTCTTTGGAGGACCATTAAGAATGTGAAAGACAAATGAGAGCTGTGGTTTGATGATATTTACTAAAAAGAAAAAATAAATACTTACGCTGGTCCTTGAAGATGAGAAACTGCTGTTGCATGGGTTTCACAACCTTTCTGATTGAACTCTCAAGGAGTAGAAACTGAGTGTGGTACTACTTTCTGTTATGGGGTGCGCTGTATTTAAAGTATATAAAGAAATTTAGCTGCTGACTGTTGAGGGCCCAGTAGAAGACTCTACTACTTCTGAAGTATCTGGAAGATATTTGTTTAACCTTTGTCCCTTTGAGTACTTTTAGATGAAATAAAAATGAGATGGTTTTCTTCTGCTTTAAAGACATTTTTAAATCTGAGTTATGTGGCTTTTGATTTATAGGGTCTAAGGAATTCTAACTTCAAGTCCTTGGCCATGGAAGGCAAGTAAATATCTAGAGACAGGATACTTACTATAATTGTGTACCAAACAGGCTTTTGTTTCTTGTATTCTGGTTGGCCTCCTTTTATTTTTTTTTTCCTTCCCAAGACTAGCAGAAGGAGTAGAATTATTTTTGCTCTGCACATCTTTTAACTATGCACACTTAGCTGATGGCTTTAGAACGCTGTTTAATATTATATTGGCCATGATGGCTTGTGGTGTGGTCTTTCCTGTTTCAATCAGTTTGAGCAAGGAGTTCTCTCCAGTCTAAATGCAAGTATGCAGGCTTCAGATGGCTGAGCAGGGATGGCTTTGCTCAATCTATTCCTGGATGTAAGAGCTTACTTTTCTTGGCAGGTAAGTAGGCATGTGTTGTAATCTTTCCACCTACTGCAAAGTAAGTCTGGACAGAAGTTGTGTGGTCTTAGTTCCTGAAAAGTGTGATATGGAAACAGAGAAGCTAGCAGAGAGAAAGAATGGCAGCAGCATACCAAACAGAAAAGGTTTGTTATGAAAAGAAAGTAACAAGTTTTGATATAGCAAAGTACTCTTTGTTCTCCAAAGCAGAAACGTAAAATGCAGTTGTTAACTTCAGAGCTGTATAAGCAACTTCAGTGCTGTATAAGCAAGCAAGTGCTTATTTCATACATGGGTTGTCTTGCACTACTCTTCTAGAGTTTGCAGCAATCTTGCCTTAGATTGTCTTTTGACCCTTTTTTTTTTAAAAAAAAAAAAGGGAATGTGAACAGGTGAGTAAGAGGAGAGGCAGGGACACTGGCTTGATGAGATATGTTTGAACAGAAGGGTTGGGGGTTTTTGCCCTTCTTTTTTTTAATGAAAGTATGGTTTAGATTGTTTGCTTTGAATAATGATTCTTAGAATTGGATGTAGAAATGTAGATGCCCAGTATAGTTCTTCAAGAGTATTGTTTGGGGAGACTGGGACTCTTGCTGATGTGCTAACTAATGTCTGTCTGCCTGTTTAGGGTTTTTTGGGTTTTTTTCCCCCCTTTTTGGACTCTGCTGGTTTTTGCTACACTTAGGCAGCTTTTTGGCTATTGAAGCAGAAATCTTTTCCAGAAAACTGTAATTCCTCCACAAATGCGGATATAGATATTTCTGGAGGTCCTGGTTTGTGTTTAGAGCTCCTAGGTGTTACAGTAATACAGGAACTTCTGTGATAACTGCTGTATTCAATAGCTTTTCTCTCATGATCTGCCTGTCATACAGACACAGCAGAAATTCCTGGTGAAACAGTGGCTTCACTTGTGCTAGGCTGTGTATAGACTCCTGGAGACATCGTTCCTGCTCTGCAGTTCATCATAGTGGAAGATGTGTATGAAGTTTGGGGAGGAAGAACAGAACCACATGCATAAAATATTCTTGCTTTTGTGTTAATGTTTGATTCTTGTTGAAGAAAAATAAATTTTTTTTTACTGTTTGTACCATTTTGTCAGACAGAGGTTTTACTTCATTGTATCTGTACCTGGTGAGTTGTGGGGCACTGTAGTAATACTGCAGGTAATATTGTGTGCGGTTTCTGGGCTGTTTGGTCTACTTTGTGCTGTTTTGTTTGTTTTTTTCCTTAGCTGATGAACTTCTTTAGAGTAGTTGGGTAGACATAATTATGCAAAATTTCTTTAGGGTAACTTTAGTTCAACATTTAAACGTGTTCATTTTTCTGAAAACTGGAATGCTACATATGTAAAATTAAACTGATCCTTTAAACTGTTTGTTTTTGTGGAGGTTTTTTTGTTTCTTTCTGTAATAGTATATTCACACATTGAAAAATATAAAAAAATACACAATCTAGCTTTTCAAAGACTTTATTTCTAACATGACAGAGTATCTTCAAACAGTCTGTAGTTTAATGTTTTCATTTATATAAAGCCAAGATACTAAAGTAATAAGTTAAAACTACATGGTTACTTTCTAGCAGTTGTGATGTATAAGTGGTAAAAAAAAATAAAAATCTTGAGTCCCTAAAATCCATCCAAAAGGTGATAAAACTATTGCTATATGTTACTTGATGTCAAAAAAGGAACGGGTTCAATTTCGTATATTGGTCTTTTAAGTATTGTAAAGATTTTTTTAAGTAGCTGGGCTGTAACTCTTACTTCAAGCTCATTGTAATTGTTAATTTCATCAAATTTTATCTTGCTTTAACTGTGATTCTGTGGTTGTGATGTTCTGAACATACTTAGACTGAAAGCATCCAATAAAAACAAAGGTAACTTGCAGTAATGGAAAAAATGTCTCAGTACAAGTTGAGAACAGAAATTAGCCAAAAGGCAAACAGTAATCCTTAAAACAGCAGCTAAGTAAGTTTAAGCACTTCATAAACTAGATTGAAGATGATTCTGTTCTTCTCATTTTCCAGTTACACGAGCACTTCAGTCATAGTAAAAAATGACACGTGAACACTAAAATTTCTCAGTTTTGCCAAACCGTTTTCATACTTGAGTATACTAGGAATGGTCTACTACTACCTTATCTCAAGAACCATAAGCCAACACAGTACAGTAATCTGAGATTAAGGTACAATTTAACAGAGGGAATTTATACTGCACACTTCAAAATGACACCGAAAGCATAAGGAAGCTGCTGGTTTGCTTGTCTTGTGCCAATAGCTGTGTACTTCTTTGCAGTAACAGGAAGTTACTGGTGACAAAAGGGCCATCAACTGTTCAGCTTCTCTGGTACCAGCCTGCGTGCCAAAGTTCTGAGATGTAGATCAATTCTCAAATGAAAGACGTAAGCCATTTCTTTATAAGCAAGACAAATCCTGTATTGCAGTTCCAAATTTAACCTTCATTTAGACTTCATATCTTCAGTTCAAGACCTTAAGTACAGGGTAATTTTAAATATTAAGCACTAATAGGAAAGATTGTTGTAATTATGGAGTCATTACTTCATAGTTGTGAGTGAGACTAGTTCATAGATGTCTCATAGAAAGAATGATATTAATCAAATTAACAATAAGGTGCTTCTTTCCTTGGATTCTTGTTTAATTCAAGCTCTTCTAACTGTGCCTTTGCCCAAACTAAAACTAATAAATAGAATATTTGTCTTAAATCATCTAGTCATATTCCATGCTGTTACAGTCTTGCTAGACATGTAGCAGGTACCTACCAAAACAATACCTGGAACTTCTGTTGTAATACATGTTGCAATTGGGCAAATGTTTATTTTATAGACACATCTTTTGTTACCTCAGTGTTCCCTAAATATGCTTATAAATAACATGGCAGGAACTAACTCCTGATTTTTACAACATCCATATGAGCTCCTAATTGCAGAAAACTGGCTTTGTCATTTGGTTTCTCAAAAGGAAGTGAAAATTAAACACAGTTTACTCCTAAGGTTCTTAATCACTTCTTTTCAAGGTGATAATTTTCAGTTTCATGTTCCTTTTACCTTCCCATATCCACTCTTTGATGTTAGCTCCTGCATTAATGATGTCTGTATTATGCAGATGGCTTAAAACACAAGCATGCATAGACTTCCCTAAATAGCATTAGCTTTCCAAATAAGAATAAGGAAGTTCTGGAGCAAGGGCTTTGGCTTACCTTTAAGGCATTGGCAACATCTGAGTCCATCAATGTTTTCTAGTCTCATTGTTGGAGTCCACCTGAACATGGAAAAATAAGTACAGTTCAAATTCACCCTTTTTTGTTATCCTGTTTTTGATAGAATTAATTCAAATTACATTTGATAACTTCTTAACCAACTATTGCTAGTTATTCTTTTAAGAACATTATTAATCCATCTCTTATGCCTTCATCTGGAAACATCAGTTATCAATGTTTGTCTAAGAAACAATGGTTAATTTATTTACAAGTCTTTATAGGGTTCTACTGTAGACAATAGTGAGCAGATTTAAGAACTAGATGTTGCTTCTATACCTGGCAACACTTACAGCCCTGTAAATACCACAACTTTAGTAGAATTATCCATAAGGCTTGTGCATCTGTGGCTAAACTCTACAGCCCTGTCTTGGTATACAGGGAGCATCCTTTTTCAGTGTGCACATTTAAAATCATAGATTCTAGCTTCTCCAAAACTATAGCTGTAATTTTAATGAGTCTTTCCAGTTTTTCCCTGTCTCTAGAATAGTAAACAACTCTTATCCAGGCACACAGTTTACATCTGTTTTAGCTAAATAAATTGCTTAGCAAAAGGAACTATCTGTTCTTAATACCTAAACCTGTTTTACAGCAGTACTTATCAAAGTACTATTTCTGGTCTGTTGGATAATTATATATTCTGCTTTTGGAATAGTGTGGTTAAATACAAACTTCCAGAGTAACAAGGTAGTGTTAGTATATTTTGTCTCACCACTGTTTTTGCTTGCCATCTTCATGTGGGGCAACTTTGAGTTTGACACAGCTCAGCTCTTTGTTTGACTTGGTTAATTACCTCATCCATTCATAAATGTGCTGGTGTCCTGTTTCTCATTAGGGGTATGGGAACTGATTCTCATAAACATTTAAAGCCCTTTTATCTGAAACTCATAATCTACATTGATATTAATGCAAATGTGTACGTTTTGTTGATAAATATATATACCAAATGGTGTTGTATGAAGATACAAAGAACAGCTCGGCTGCAAAGTTACTGGAAGCTTCTTGGCCAGAAAGTGACTTAAGCTGGAATTGGATTCAGCTAGTCTGGATCTGAACTTTTCTTCACTTTGAGCCCAGAAAGCGAGGGCTGCACTCTGCTACATACCTGCTTTCACAACTGTACCCTGCAATTGAGATGCAGTTTGGTGATTAGAATGAAGATGAGCACTGCCCCAGCACGTGATCAAGGTCAACTGTTTGTAGGTTTTGAAAGAAGGGTGCATGTTTTCCTTTGTGACCTTACAAGGCTTAAAACTTCTAAATTGTCTCTAATTAAAGCTTTTAATTTGCCCTGACCCGAATTTCCATTCTTTTCCTAAGTGATCCTAAAGACTGGTGGGCTGAATTTTGTTGATATTCAATTACCTTTGTCTCTCACAGTTCCTAAGCAGCAGAAATGGAATGAGAAGGGGCAAGATATGACTCAGTTCTAAAATTTTTAGCTAGTGACTGCATAAGAAGGTCCAGAGTGACTGTGCAGCATCAACGGATGTTTGTGTAGAACTACACTCCTTGTGCATTGCAACTTAGGATGCTTAAGCACAAAGTATGTGTCTGTTTTAGCCACCTGTTCTGTCTCAGACATTAGTGATTTCCATGGGAAGAAAGTAATCTATAGCTCAGACTAACTTGGATAGGGAAAAACTCACCTGCCATCTAATTTTCTTGTCGTTTTTGCCAGCTAGCACATCACAGAGGGCTTTGACATGCTTATGGTATTCTTACATCTGCAGCATGCTACAGTTGTGTTGCATCCTTTGGTTAACATGATTTAGTCTAATGAGTAAGTTCGCAGCAGAGCAGTAATAGATAGGTATTTTCTGTGCCATTCCTAAGGCTGGGAATGTTAATGCTGTATTGCTTCAGTGTTAACTTAGTGCTTTATATTTGGTACGGGCTTGATAGAGACTAACTTTTGATTCTAGAAGCGTTTCAATATTGAATCCTTCCAAACGAAAGCTCAACATCCCAGCTGAGGCATCCTACAGAAGCATTCTCTGGCCTTAGAGATTTCTTCTAAGTAGAGTCCATATATCTGGCTGTTTAAGTGCAGGCCCACAAAAAATATGCATTTAGCAAGTTGATACCCTGCAGAGCAAAAATACAGTTGTAACTACTATAAAGTTATCTGAAGTAGCTGGGTATAATGATACATTTTTCTGAACTAACCATGCATTTACTTCAGATAGCTAGGGATGTAGATACTCTGAACTACAGTGCTGTAGTTATTATAGGCTAAATGTTTACTTAAGCACAGTGCTTGCTTGTTGACAGCTCCTGTACATTCCCATGCTCACTCCTGTGAATTTGTTCTTGACTTGATAAGTCGTGGTAGATGATCTTGCAGTTGGAGTGCAGCAACTTCTACAAGACGAGTATAAGGACTAATTGAGCAGTCCATTAAATAACTGCTTAGGACAACTCAAGAGTAAGATCTTGAGAACTGGAGTCTTAGCTCTCCTCTTTAGACAAAATCATGTAAATCTACAGCTTCTTAAGGGATCTTTTTAATTTGGGGGAATGCTAGCCAATTGAATTCCAAACTTGAGTAGAGGTGGTTCTTCATTCACAGTGGGGCACATAGGTTTCAAAGGTGTTCAGTGCTGGGGGCAGATTTAAGATCAGATTGAACTTTCATCTTTTACACAAATATGGTTGTCATCTCTCCTCTTTATGTGCATATTTTTCTATTTTCATGCTGGCACATACCTCTCACTGAGGCTTTTTATATTCCTGCATGTGTTTTTCTAATCCTAAAGTTTGTATATATTTCTTTCTTGCCCTTTCTTTGAGACTGAAATTCCTTATATAATTTTGAAAGCTGTCCTGCCTTTCTCAAATGGAAGCCCTGCAGTACTTTTTATTTTGCACCCCTGTCTGTTCAAGAATGGTGCTTTCTCCAGTTCTCCCTGTCCTTTCTCTGTAGACTGTGTATTACCATCTCCTTATAAGCACTTGCTCGTTAGAGTTATTCTTGTTGGAATCTGGGCTACAAATAATCTTTCCATGCAGCAAGTTGCTGCCTCTGATATATGCAGGCTGCAGCCAGGGACTGGCAGGGAGATTCATTTGCTTTCAGACCCTTGAATTAGGCTTTTCTGGTACTTTTCGTATGCACCAAAATCCAGGGCATTGTGTTTATGAATGCTGCCTGCAGTTTTGAAATTGATCTGGTTTTAATATTATGTAAATAAATGCATTCAGTTGAATGTTAAGCCATATATTCTTCTGGAAGACTACTAACATGAACTCAGTTAAGGCAAAAGTAGTGCTATATCTGTAAGATTTAATTCTAAAGTGTCTTAAAAATGTACTGCAAATGTTCATTTTAACTATAATATGTAAACTAAATAGTCTGCGTGGATCTGATTTGTATAAGCATTTTCCTTGGGAATCCCAGTGCCTTATATGGTCAACTTGCTTTGTAGTTCCAGTGAAATGAAGGCAGCCATCCAACAACAGGAAAAAAACCCCACAGCCCAGCTGGCTTTAGCTTTGTCTGTAATACCCTTTTTCTTGGCCTCCTTCAGTAGCACAGTAGCTAATTACTAAAACTAAAAGTGTGGCGAGAGCCTATGTAGCTAGCAGAAGAAATTTCTTTTGTAGCACTGACTTTATACTAAAGGTTTAATGTTAATTTAGTGAAGAGTAGTAGTACACTGATAATAGAGCTTTGCTGTATAATGTAGTTTTGCCATCATATAAGTTGTGCTTTTACCTAAGCTTGTTGCAAACTGGTGATAATTCTTGTAGCTGTTACAGACAAAATTTAGCTAACAGAATCCAGCATGCTTTTTCTGTGGCTTTGACCTATTTGTTAACTGTTTGAATCATAGCATGTTAAGGGCTGGAATGGACCTTAAAGAGCATCTAGTCCCAACCCCCCCTGCCATGAATAGGGACATGTCCCACTAGACCAGGTTGCTCAAAGCTTTATCCAACCTGGCCTTGAACACCATAGAATGGGGACGTACACAGCCTCCCCGGGCAACCTGTTCTGGTGTCTCACCACCCTCACAGCAAAGAATTTCCTTCTAATATCTAGTCTAAATTTCCACTCTTTCAATTTGTACCCATTACTCCTTGTGCTATTGCTATAGTTCCAGCTTCCCTGGAAGCCCCCTTTAGATACTGGAAGATTTCTATGAGGTCTCCACACAACCTTCTCTTCTCCAGGCTGAACAAGTCCAACTCTCTCAGCCTGTCTTCATAGGGGAGGTGCTCCAGTCCTCTTATCAACTTTGTGGCCTTTCGCTGGACCTGCTTCAACAGTTCCAGGTCCTTCTTATGTTGGGGGCACCAGAACTGTCCACCGTACTCGAGGTGAGGTGTCACAGGAGCCGAGTAGAGGGGGTGAATCACATCCATTGATTGCTGGTCATGCTCCTTTGGATGCAGCCCAGGATTTGATTGGCTTTCTGGGCTGTGAGCACACACTGGGAGCTCATGTTGAGTTTTTCATCAAGCATCACCCTCAAGTCTTTCTCTGCAGTGCTGCTCTCACCTCTCTGCCCAACCTGTAATTGTGCCTGGGATTGCCACGACCCAAGTGCAGGGCCTTGCACTTCACTCTGCTTAACTTCATGAAGTTTGCATCAGCCCACCCTTCAGGCCTGTTATGGTCCCCCTGGGTGGCATCCCTTCTCTCCAGCATGTCAGTGCACTGCACAGCTTCTTGTTGTCTGCGGATTTGCTGAGAGTGCACTTGATCGCACATGGTCCATGTCACTGACAAGGATGTTGAACTGGCCTGGCCCTGATACCAACCAGTGAGGGACACCACTCACCACTGGTCTTCATGTGGACAGTGAGCCATTGACCACAACTCTCTATGCGGGTATCCAGACAGTTCTTTATCCACTAAGTGGTCCATCTGTCAAATCTATGTCTCTCCAAGTTAGAAGGATATCAGTGGGATAGCGTCAAATGCTTTGCATAAGGCTGGGTAGAGGTGTTGGTTGCTCTACCCCTGTCCATCAATGCTGTATCCCTGTCAGATGCTAAGAGTTTAAATAGGTGCCTTTTGAGGCTTGCATGTTAAGAGGTTATTTAAGAGAGATCTGCTTCAAGTTCCTCTGCAAAGATCATCTGAGTATAGTAGCACCAGTCATTGAAAATTACTATGTTTGTAGTTGAAGTAAGCTACCCTGTATTTACTCTCACGTATTAGGATGCACATAAGCTTTACAGTAATGCTCCTTGTGGTAATATATGTATTTTAAAAAGCCCTCCTGAATGAGAGGCTAGACTGTTAAACTTAGTCATATCTCTTTATTCAGATACATAGAATCCTGTTTACAAGAAGTATGATAAATTGAGAATGCAAGAATGTCAGTGCCCTTACTCGAAGTCCTAATAAAAAACACAACACATTTTCTACTGCAGGAAAGAGAAAACAGAGCACTTTGCCACTTACCTGAAGTGATGAGAGTAGTATCAGTAAAAATGCTGCAACGTTAATTTTACTTATAGTGAAGAAGGCTTTTTTCTGTATCTGTCTGTCTAAGACCTTTTGTGTTCTTTCAGTTAGTCATATAGCTCCAGTGCCTGGTTTGTGTGAAAAGGAAAGGCCAGCCTACTGAGATCAGTAATAAGTCATCTCTGCTTCTGCTGATATGGGGTATTCCAAACAGTTTTCAGAAAAGCAGTTTTTGTTTCTTTATGTCTTTTGGTTGCCACTTCTTCTGGCTTCATGTCATGACTTCAATTCTTTGTAGTAGCAGAAATTGTGAACAGTTGATTCCTATTTATTTTCTCTGTATTATTAATGGTTTTGTAGTCTTGTATTGCATAGTCATTAGTGTCATTTTGTTCTAGGCTGAAGAGTTCTGCCCTATTGAGATCTTTTTCTCAATAGATAATCCATCCCTTTGATCAAAATGTATATGTATCTTCTACAAAGTCTGTTCTCTTGCTATTTGCACCTATGAAGCTGTAAAGGAGGATGGATTTTTTTTTTTTTTTTTTTTTTTTTTTAATACTGAATCAAGTTGGGAGAAGCAAGCAGAAAGTGTCCTTGGGAGGATTTGTGTTTTAGTATTCTAGTGTTTTGGAGGGTGAAATCCTTTTTTCAAACATTTTCAGATTTACCAGGAGAGTGCTTCAGAGAAAAGCTGATATCCAACAGAATTTACCAAGACCTAAAGAAAAACTACAGTACTGCACAGTGATATATCAAAGTTGATTTTGAATATGATAATTCAGAACACGAAAGCAATACAGATGTCAGGCTGCTGTGGACTTGTAAAATTCATTTAGAGGTACGCTAGTACTATCTGTGCTGTGAACTCTTTGCCTCCACTAGCACAGAGGAAGAAGCTGTAAAATGCAAAAATAGAGTAGGAGTGTAGGAGTGAGTCAGAAGAGTGGAGGCAAAAGCAAGCTGTCAGATGTGGGCTGGCTGTCAGGATGAAACTGAGAGTTGGGAAAATTAATATGTGGCAAAGGAAGTTGGAAAGAAAGGCTGATACTGGGAATACTGAAATAATGGAACTCAGATGTTGGGGTATTAGATATCAGGTAATTAATTTAAAATTTGTAGTTGGACTTAACATGCATTAACCTTTTAATACTCTTATTATGTCATCATACCTAGATTAGAGGGCCTCACAGAGGATTTGCTCTTGGGATAGTTCTGGACATCTGATAAAAGATGTTGTTGTTCATGGAACTTCTATTAGTAAGGAGGAAAAGGTGACAATGGTGTCTGGGGTGAGACTGCAGGGAAATCTGTATGAATGTTACATACTTGTGACAGTATAATGAAAGAAAACTTTCCTTTAGACATGAAATGGTGCGTACCCTAAAACCTCAGCTCCACTCTATTGCAAATGGTATGGTTAAATTAGGGAATATGGCTTATGATGATCTTATTGTTTATTTACTGTCTGTAAAATGATAACTTTTATGGTAGAGGTTTTATGAATCCTGTTTACATACCTAAATGGTTGGTAAGTGCTGATAGTGGAAGAGCACATGAGAAAGTGAGTTCTATTTGGAACATGATTTCGGTAGTACAGGCTGAACACTGAACAGGGAAGAAAAATCCATAATTTTGACTAGCTGTACATTATGAAAACACTGATCATCTCATAGATTGAATGAATCGAGCTCCTTTAGCCACAGGTAATTAGAGATCATGTAGGACTGTACATGGGTCATAGGTTTGTGAGGCCAGTTGCTTTGGCTTAGGCAGCATTAATTAAAACATTTCCTAGGCCTGAGATATTTGACTGTTCAGCCTTACTATTGCTTATGTATTGATCTATGCATGAATTAACATTTAATGTCAAAGCAGACTCCTTAGAGAAGCATAAAGCTTTAACACGTTTTGCCTAATTTCATAGTGTAAATTAAGCTGGCAGAACAGCTTTCCCCTCCAGGAATCTTTTTGTAGATGTCTGCACTGTAGAGGAGAAAAAGCAAGCTGAAAGCAGCAAAAGTAGTCTTCTGGCACATCATGAAATACGTTTCTCTCTTCTGTTCAGCATGGAGGCAGTTTCTCACCATGCACTCAGGTATTTGAAGCACAATCCCTAGCATGACAGATAGAGCTTTCATGAAAATGAATCTAGAACCAGTTTTCAAAACAGTTTGCATTGCAGGAGCTTTCAGTTTACTGCATGAGTGATGGACTGTTGAGTAGGAGAGAAAGTCAGAAGAGTCTTTGTCCATTTGTCTGAAATGAGGAAACTTGGAAGTCTTCCCTATCAAACCCTACCCCTGCCCTTACTACTTCTCTGCCTCTGCCAGAGCCACTGAATGGTTACCCACCAAAACTGCATCGTTCCCCATGCTTAGGCAGTGTGTACTTTTCTTCCTATAGTCAAATCAGTTTCATTTTTTGTATTGACCACTTGTTCTTAGGTATTTATGGGGGAAATGCTGTCAGTAAAGGCACTGCACATTCCTGTGACTGACCCTGAAGCCAATGTGCTTTCATTTCTGTGCTCTGAATTAGTAATCATCTTTAACTAGCAGTCTGATGTACAAGAAGCAGACTTTTAAAACATTTGTGATTAATTTTGTGATGACGTGCATACTGCTAAGGTCAGGTAAACAACAGACTTCTGGGTTTGTGTTAACACAGTCCTGGTGAAGAGAAGGCCTGTGTGTTTTCTGTCCTGGTGCAATTCAAAGATGTCAGCAGCCTTTCAGAAGCTAGGAGTCAACACAAATGAGTTACTGCATAACTAGAAATTTAGGCTTTTATCCCTTTCTCCAGAATTCTTCTTTGAAAGAAGGTCAGAGGTGGCTGCAGCTCCAGATGCAACTGAGGCAGTACTGTGCTTTGCTGTCTTGAAAGGGTGTGCTCTTGCTTCTTCCTGCCACCATGATATTTTCTTTCCCTCCTCCTTTTTTTTTTTATTTAATTCAATGGGTGGGGAGTGAGAAAGGGTTGTTTCTGCCTTGCTGGTTAGCTGGATTGGCTAATGGAGAGTCTGACAAATGGTTTTGGGAGTGTGCAGTTTAGAATGAGGAGGGAGACTGGGACCTCCCTGTTTGTCAACAGTGAGCTCCTGTAGAATCATGCACTGGGTGATTAGTGTATGTTAGCTCAAAGGAGTTAGGGATTGCTGGTTTTATAACGCTACCTCCTGCAGGCAACAGAATATCACTTAAAACTCATCTTGAAACATAGGCAAATTATCTAATAGGGAAGGTATTTATGAGTACTTTGAAACTTTGTCGTCACCTGAATGTCACAGAGCCTGATGCAGAATATTCAGATGAGAGTCTAATTATTATCAACTGGAATATTGCCTTTTTATAACTGCCTAAAATCAAGCGTAGCAGGGAAAGAGAATCGTATAAACTCATTTAAAATGCTTTCTTAAAGTATGTGTTTTTATCAGCATGCAACTACAAGAACTTTTGCCAAAGGTGTATTCTCCTAAGCTCTTAAAAGTGGTATTATGTGCTGCTAAAGACAGCGGAAGAAATACATCGGTGTCTTTCTTTGACTCAGGTGAAAGGCTTCCTGCAAAATGACACTGCTGTTGAAGCATAAAAGCTTAACCTTTTTAAAGAGATATTTTGGTTTTCTGACAAGTTTCTTTAGTGCCTTTTTTCCTTGGAACTCATGTCTGAGCTTCCAAAATCTGGCATGCAGGACTGAGAGGCTAGAGATGAACTTCTGCAGCCTGTGTAAGAATGCACAAATTCCTTGTGCTGTAGGAAAAAAAGCAGATAACGCCATGGTTTTGCTGTGCTAATTTTGGCATGTATGCTATTATGAGTTACAGTTGCTCATCTAGGCACAGTATTTTCCTCTTGATTATTTGCCTGCTTGGATAAAATTGCTAGGTTAGCAAGAAGTGAAAAATTTAGAATTCACTAGGCTACAGGTTTGCCTTTAGAGATAACTTGGCTTATGAGGACCAAATGCTCTGCAGAGGCTGGGCAAAATACAGCTGTATCCGTACTCTTTTTGCAAGCTCTTCCCTAGAACTTGTAGAGAATTGGGATAGCAGGCATGGCCTCTTGAGGCCGTGCAGGTTGTGCCACACAGAATAAGCAGTGACAAGAGCTGTGGCTGGAGAATCCTAAAGTCCTGCCATGTGAGATGCTCCAGATCTACTGTCTCAAATGTTTGGTGGCAGCAGTGAAGGTGGTCTAGCATGATTCAGAGGATACAAACAAATATGCCAGAATGAGGCTTGAGATTATATTGGTACTGGAGGACACACAGCAGTTTGAAGAAAAAGAAGCTACCTTCATAATATGCTGATGAAAAGTATAACATTCTTAGTATACTGATGCTTTTTATATCATGACCAAAAGTCAGCATATATTGTTCTTTTCCTCTGTATCAGAGTAAATATGGAGTCTGGTTTGCTCTTCTCTTTAATGCTGTGAGGAGAAGAAGAGAAACGCTGGTTTGCAGATGCAACCTAGAAAACTGCTTCTCAAAAATACTCAGTTTGTGATGGGTTTTAACATATTGCATGCCAAAATAGTGAAGTTAGATACCTGATGTGATGAGGGTCTACTGTGGTCAAAAAAGAGAAATCTGTTTAGGGTTTGGGGAGACAAAAGTGTCCTCTGATGAGGAAACCTGTTCAGATTCTGCACCTAAAGTGCTAATTAAGGTTTCATGAGCATTTATGAACAGTTGTTCTGTATGGGGTCATCTTTCATCTGGCAAGATTACAGGCTTAAAAACTGTCATTGGACCTATGCTGGTTCAAAACTGCTGGTGCCCTAGGTCATAGGAGTGAATTTCAGGTGGGTTCAGTGTTGATCAGATCTGGCTCCATGGTGAAAAATAAGCAGTAGTGCCGTTGGTAAAGGTAATCAACCTTTTGGAACAGTTTAACTGTGTTGACATGGTATTGCCTTCCTGCTCATAAGCCTAATGAACCTCAGTTATCTTGGTGTCTGTCACATGGATTATTGTTTATTTGTTTGTTTCTTTTTTATTTTATCCAGCATAGCTAACAAGCTAACCCTTTGAGGCATTTGTGATACTGCTTTGCAGTGATGATACAGTGTCAACAGCCCTTTGCTCTTTCACAGGTATTTCAAGATCTGTTTGAAAAAGCATTGGCAAACTTGAAGCTGCATTAAGTTCTTGAATAGTGGCTAGAGAGCTGCCTAAGCACCCTTGTGATTTGTATTACCAAGATCTACTGAGTTAAAATAGTGATCTGTAGGGTTTTAGTGTTTTTCTTTATTACTAGTAGACTAGAAGATATATAAGCCTCATTATGCAAGACAAAACTTTCTGCTTCTTTCAAAACATAGAGATATTTGTTGACAAATTTTCTATATTTTTTATATCTATCTCATTGCATTCCATTCTTAACATATTTAAGAAATGCTGTAGTATTCCTGCCCCTGCCAACTGTGTTTTTTCATTGATGTTCATAACTTTTCTTTCCAAATTTCTACTCTGCTACTTAAAGCTTATACTATGTATACCCATTTTTAAATCTGATTTTGTCTTGATTTTCAAGACTATTATTTGTTAAAAAGATTTTTCATTGCTGCTATACATTTTCCTTATTTCTGTGCTACTGTAACTTCCTAATCAAATTGCTTTGTAGAGTAATGGCTTCTGGTCCATGTGATACCCATTCAGAGGACAAAAATAAAAATAGACCTGAAAATTTGGCTTTTTACAATGCCATATATTCTATATATATAGTAATACATATATAATATATACTATATATAGTAATATATAGTATGTATATACTGTTGTGGATGGATCTAAATAAATTTAGATTATTTTGCTTATTGTCTGTTGTCTCCCTGTCCATTTTTCAATGTATTTGGGATGTGGTTTTTTAGGAACTTTTGATTACTTGCAGTTTCTTCATTAACGTGTCATAATGAGTTTCTAATGGGACCACTATACCAAGGAATTTCCTGTTTAGATAGACCAGTGGGAGTCCAATGTCAAAGCTGGTACTTTAGTGCTCTTTTGAGAGATAAAGTTCCAAAGTGGATGTTGTTGTGGATTTTGTGGCTGGAGATAAATTGTTAGACATGTCTCTTTTAGGAAGTACTCCTGGTTGTTTTCTTGTGCTCGTGAAAAATTTGGATACAGTCAAAAGATAGCTGTTGGAGGTGGGACTGGGGTGGCTGCTGGGGCAAGGGAAGCACACATAAGGGACCACAGGTTTCATCTTTGCTCCAAATCAGTGAGGGTTTGCTCAGCAAGTTCACAATGTGGCAACCCTATTGAAAAGCGTGTTAAGTTACACTGTGGCAAAAATGCCTTTTTTAGAAGTTGCAAACCATATCTGTGAAGATGAACAGCTGCATAGCTGGCCTTTGAGAGAGAAGTTTGATCTTGAATACGTTTTTTATTCTTTTTACTTGACAGAGTCTTGTAGTGCATTTGATTATTAACTCCTTATTTGTTTGTACAAACAATTTTGTTTACTATTCATACATGCAATGTATTTCATGTAAGTTATTTTAGAAGATTGTTTAGCAAATTTAGCTGAGGCACAGCATGAATACGCACTTATTTAACTTCGAAGGGATTCCTTAAGTGCCTAGTCTGACTTGAATTTGGGCTTTAGGTATATCCTGAGTTGTTCTTAGTCTGGCAGAGGATTTGAGTCTTAGTGACCGTTGTTTGTTGCAAGAACCTTACCTTTTGGAGACCACAGGGACATTTCTTCGTGCAGATTAAATGAGAAAAAAGGCTTTGGACAAGTTGTTCCAAATGATGCTCTGTATGTACCTACAATATGGAAATATGAAAATGTATATGGAAATTACCTGACACTGAATTTTTTAGCATTGTCTGTACCTAATATGTTCCCCTGAGTAATTCCTTCAAGCTTCCAGCAGAACAGAAAGCATGCCAGGTCCCAGTTTCTTTTGGTTTTGTTCTGATGTCAGAAATGAATTGAACTATTTTAAAATGAACTTATGTATATGTGTGTGTACCACAGCCAATCTTTTCTACACAGGAAAATTGGAGAACTGCTTCTTGGTTTTTTTTTTGTTGAAAAGCGAAGTTAAAATGCACATATATATCACTACTCTGTATAAAACACACTGTGCAAACAGGATTATCCTGGAGGTTTGTCAATACTTCGGTGTTGCCCTGCTTTCAGAACTAGGCCTGTCCTGAGGGGGATTGAGGTGTTACTGCTGGTGCGCCTGGGAAAGGTGTTGTCCGATACCTGTAGGGTTGTGGGGACTGGAAGCTGCAGGTTTCTCACCTTATTACCATCTGAATAGTCAAAATCCATATTAAATCTAGTTTTAAGAAAGAGCAGCTGTTTTATATTTACTGTAACAAGTTTGGATAATTTGCTTTTGGATAATTCCACTTAAACTGTATTTAATTGGATTTTTTTAGAAAATACTTGGTTTTCTGCTAAAATTTTAGTGAGATGCTCAATATTTTCATTCTGAACCTGCTGATTTGTAACATAGGTCAGCTTCAAGACTTAATAGAATTTTTGAAGAATTGAAATGCTTTGCAATTCATCTAATCAATTCAGAGAATCATGAATTTGATCATAGATTGAAAAATGTACTGGGGTTGACTCTAGAGAAGAATAGCTTTTCTTTTCCCAGTCTAGGAAGAGAAACTAGCAGTGGCAAGATATTCTTTCCTTAAAAATGGAAAATTATGAGAAACAATTAGTTAAGTTTCCTGTTTAGGTGTAGTCCTACCTTTGTTTAAGTGGTTTTGTGTACAAAATGCACTTTTGATAAACAAATGCATTTACCACATTAAGAGTATCTGATAATGTTTAAACAATTCAGAATGCCATTGTTACTTCCAATTTAATTCTTGATGCCATCCATGCATGACATGATTGTATTAACTTTTTACATGTAAAATGCATGTAAATCTGATGCGTAATTCATACTTCACATATACTTTTTTATTCTATTATGTTAAATTGAGTTATATAAATCAGTCTTTTATTTGTATAGATTCTCCTGCTTGCGGAATAAAAAAGCCCTGACTGGTACCAGCCTTATCAGCTTACTACATCTGCTTTTACTACTAATATATTGTATAATGCTAAGGATAAAACCACACATGGCAAGTGCTAATTGAATGAATGTCTTACTGCCTTTTTGTACCTGTAATCTTGGTTTCTTCTGCTAAATGTGATCTTTACTGTCAAATGTAATGTGTAGTAGCAAAGTGAGCACACAAAAAGTCTGTCTTGGTTACTCTAGTATGCTCTATTAACATGTATATTTTTCCCCTTGATGGGGTGAAGGGTTATCATTATTTTTACTAAATTCAATGTTGTTACTTTTAGTCTACTCAGCTCTGCCACTTCATTTAGCTAAAATTAGAAAGCAGTGAAAATTTCCTCTAGATCCTGCTAAAGCAGAAGATCAAATGTCATTTGATGACTAGAGTACTAATGTAGCCTGTAAGAGTTCACAGAGGAGCACTTGTAGATGTGGTCAGATTTACTTTTTTCCAGGGCAGTGCAGTTTTCCACTCTGAAGAACACAGAACTGTATAGAGGTGATAGTCAGAAGCAGTGAAAAAAAAAATGGAAACTTGGCACGTACAGTTTAATTTTAATACAAGGAACATAGAAGCGAACAAACATTTGTTTATGTAAACAGATTCTTCTAGTAAGCTTTCTTGGTCTCTTTTTGTTTTGCTAGATTATTTTGGTTAAAGTGTATTAGGGGGTATTTTAAATTAAAACTTGCTTAAGATGGCTTATGAACTTGGTTCATATGCTTAAAGCAGGTTATGTTTAGTCATTGAAAAAAACCCCTTTGAAATACAATTGGCATATTATTAAATTTGACTGGGTCAGAAATGCATGTCCTATATAACACTGCTTTTCCTTCTTAAATGTAATATTTACACATTGTATGACCATGAAAACTAATCACTATCTGCCAAAGTTGTAACAATAAATGCTTAATGAAAGCATAATTGAATAATGGCACTATATTTTTACAATGTGACAGTTTTGTTTACTCTTAAACCCTATTTCTTTTCAATGAAGAATGACTGCTTCCATGCCTGTCAGGAGGTAGATGTATGTCTCTGTCCTGCTGGGCATGGTGCATCAGCCGCAGGGCCTGTTCAGCCTTGGGAAATGATGACTGAGAGGGGACTTCATCAATGTCTCTATGTATCTGAAGGGAAGGTGCCAAGAAGATGGAGCCAGGCTCTGCTCAGTGGTGCTCAGCCGTAGGACAAGAGGCAATGGGCAGAAACTGATGGACAGGAAGTTCCGTCTGAATAAGGGAAAGAATTTCTTTAGTGTACACTGGAACAGCTTGCCTAGAGAGGTGGTGGAGTGTTCCTCACTGGAGATATTCAAGAGCTGTCTGGACACAATCCTGTGCCATGTGCTCAAGGATGACTCTGCTTGAGCAGGGAGGTTGGACCAGATGACCCACTGTGGTTCCTTCCAACCTGTCCCGTTCTGTGATTCTCCAATCTATTGAAATTGCCTCAGAAAGCAATCTGTGAAGGCATGGCCAGAAGAGTGAGAAAGCCATTTGTGAAACAAATGAGCCTGAAATTCAGCTCTATATATGACTCCCAATATACTGATTTGATAGGTTTCAACAACATGTAGCTAAAATGAGAATCTGTCATATGTAATTTGTACATACCTACCTGCCTAAGCCTTCAGGGTTCAAGACAGCTTGTAATTTGCCCATCGTGCCAGCTATAATACCATGCTGTCAGTCACATCTCTTCTCCATTTTGCCCAGTAAACTCATGTCCTTTCACTTGGCATGTGGTTATAAAGCTGACTGAGAAATCTGAATGTACGTTTAAAAGCAAGTTCCACATAATGTACTAGTTTTGTTTTTAAATTGAAAGAAACCAGAGGGAACAGAAGAAGTTACTTCTCAGGTGCTTAACACTATGAGTTTAAGGAAGAATCTCACTTTTGTGAACTTTAGGCAGAGGTTGCTTCCTAGAGGCCAGTGTCCTCATCAACTTTGAGACCTATGAGAAAAAGGGGATTCAGGCAAAATAGATCTGTACCAGCATCAGTATCTTACTTTTTCAGTGATGTTTGGTTTTGATCTCTTCCAATATAATTTTTTTCCCATGGCATCTCATTTTTCCAGGATTGTTTGGGGGATTTAGGCATATGTTTTTGACAAATTGTCTTAAGATTTTTCTTTGAGTTGAAATAGGTAATACCATTAAAGTTGAATTCTTAACATTTAGTTTGGTGGTTTTAATTAGAATATAACTTTTAGTGTGTGAATTTCAAGCATTCCTGAAAACATATTTGCATGCAGCTAAAAAAGAAAACAAATATTTATTTGAAAGTACATTTGCCTGTAATAGCTGGGATTGTTTCAGCAGGAACAGGAAAGCAAGCATTAGACTAGGCTGTTTTTCTCTATAATGTCTGTCAGAACGAGTCTTGAGCCATTACTGGGATTGTTAACAGGAAGGGTAGTATCTCTGGTTATAATAAAATGTTGCAGCCAACTCTCTTCTTCCCCTTATTTATCTTGGCAGGAGGTTGGAGGGCAAGAATAATTCTATCTCTACTTGAAATACTCTAAAACTACTTAAATATATGTGTCGTATTACAGTCCTGATTAAGAACTACGATTAAGCATTCATTAGGATTTAAATAGTGGGAAGTCCCTATGAGATCAATTTTATAATATGTAGATTATATCAGTCTCAACAGCTATAGATTGTAGTATTTTTCTTGAATTGTGCCCATAATTAAACTTACAGATTTAACTATAAATTACAAACTAGCAAAGCTGTAGAGCATGTAATTAATTTAATAATCCAGTGTAGAAAGAAAACGACAAAATTGTAGGATGGAAATTACATTATGCTCTTACTGCATATTTGGGCTAAACAATTATTGATTTCATGTAGCACCTGGTTTTAACCTCTTGGAGATGCAATAAAATGTAAGTGAACTTCTATTGAGATATACTTATGACAAGTTGTATACATGAAGTGGAAGTAATAGCTAGAGAAGTTTGAGTTCTGGAATGATTTGTCTATTTTAGTCAATGTTTGACAGTTCTACAGGATTCTAATTAAGTAACGATGGTTAATGGATGCTCAGTTTCAATAGTCTCTGCATGCCTTCCTCATGAGACTTGAATGGACATGAAACATCGCATCAGCCTCAAGTAGTGTTTTCTCCTTAGGAGAAAGTGTCTTTCTCACCTGCTTTTGCAGGTGTCTAAAATGATTCTCATTTCCTACACTTAAAATTGAAATGTTTTCAAGAAATTTCTCTGGAGAAGAGTTTGTTGCCCTGCAGTGGAGGAAAGAGTTTGACACTGAAAGTTATGCCAAGATGGACTCATATTCTGGGGCGAGAGGAATACAAACAGTAAGCTTGAAATGCTGGAACTTGCAGAGACCATTAGATACTCTTGAAATGATTTTGGAGTTTGAGTTATTTCATATGGCACATATAATTTTAACTATTTTTTATGGATGAACTCTCTCGTATTTTAAATAGTAGGCTATTCTTAGCTGAAAATAACACAAAAGTGCATCATATACAATATTTACAAACAAGTTAAAATAACACAAGTCTAGCTAAAGGGTAATAGTAGTTTAGCAAGAATATTTTCACTGTAAACTATTCCATTTTTCCTAGAAAGTATTCTTTAATAAAGTAAAATCTTCAATCCTAAAACTAGATTTTGTCAGTAAGCAAGGTATCTGGTATTACCCCAGTCCACAGAAAAACAGAAGTGCTGACTTGTGCGTTGGCTTAATGAACACTTAGTTTCATAATTGAGCAACATTTGTCATCTGTAATGCTACATTAGTGCTTGAAATTCTGTTACAATGCCAAAACTCTCCTGTTTCTTACCATAAACATCAACAGCAGTCTTTCCACCCTGTATTCTGTTAAATAGAATGCTCAGGAAATTTAAAATACCTGCTTTTATAGTGATTACTTAAATAGTCAATAGGTGTAATAATCACTAATATTTCATGACCTAATCTGTTGGTCATTCGTATTACCCTTTATCCTGAAAGTGTTCCCAAATAGTCAGTGAGTCTTAGGACATTGTCATTACTAATATTGGAACCTTAAGATGTTATACTTTGTATAAAAACATTGCATTAATGACCTAGGAACAAGTCTAGGTGTAAAAAAAAAAAAATAAATTCCTCTTTTGTTTTAGTGACTGTAACTACCAGGTTACTTCGAATCCCTAGCTTTAAAGTTAGATAAGGCTTATGTTTTCATTTAAATCACCTTACTTCCACTTGACTTGTTGGTGCTGCATTGTTGCTTAATGTTCAGCTTAAATACGTGAGTTCTAAAAGTGGAAGGTGTTGCTCTAACTTGCTTTGGTTCTTTTAGACCTTCTCAGTTAGTGGTTTATTGAAAGAAAAAAGTAACATTAAGAATTGCAGTATGTAAACTTACTGTTTTCCCAAGGACGGTGAAAATGAACAGAGGTTGTGACTAGTGAACTATAATGTCCTCTGTCCTAACAAAACCTTTCCTCACATGAGGGCAGAAATCATTGCCGAGTGAGACCAGTGTTCACGCTGTGGGGATTATCTGATGGTGCTGTGCTTGCTAGAGAGTCAGCAAGAAGACTTAGGTAGAAACAGTAATTGTCAGATTCACACTGAAATGCTCTGTGATAGCATTATTTCAGAGGACTCGCAGTTAACCACCTTTTCAGGACAACTGATGAATTTAATTATCTTCAGCCTCTGTTCCTGTTTCAATTTCAATTGAAATTGCTCTGCAAAGGAGGGAGGGAAGGAGAGAGGACAGTCAGGTAGAAATAATGTGTAATGTGATCTCCTTAGGAAGTCTGTGCAAGGCCAGGTTGGATGGGGCTTTCAGCAATGTAGTGTCCCTGCCCATCACAGGGTTCTGGAACTAGATGATCTTTAAAGTCCTTTCCGATCCAAACCATTTTGTGAGTCTATGAAATAATTGCAAGTAAGAAAGTAGGCAACAATGTTTTGCAAATTTAAAAGTATGAGTGGTAGAAGTAGTTCAAAATGTGTCCTTTGGAAAGTGTCAGTTCGAAATAAGAAGCTTTAACACAGGGCTTGTAATGTGTGAAATTTCAGAGTAAAACAAAATTTTGTTTCTCTGATAGTGGAATTAGGACATGAAAATGAATTTCAGAGCAATGTTTCTTTTCTGAATATGAAAACCATTTTAATGTAATGAAAGCAAATAATTGTGCATTAATCAACTAAAGATGAGGGTATACTGCTGTCCTTTTCTTATTGTATTTACTTTTAAATTCTAATTACCTTTCTGGTCAAGTTTCGATTCAGCTTAGCACAGAATGTCATCATAGCTGTAAGAGGCTGTGGTGTGTGACAGCAGAGGAAACAAGCAACCCAGGGTGAAGAGCACAGGAAACTTCTAACCAGCTCTGCCACTTTAATTTGATTGTCGGATATGTTAACAAAGATGTTCATGTCCTGCTAAGTTCCATTGGACTTACTGGACTTAGTTCACTGAATAAATCAAAGGAAGGGATAAACTATTTTCCAGGCCCCTCTGTGTGAGATCTTTCTTCTGTTTCCACTATTCACACGGCAATTCAAAATGGTTGTTTGACTTGTTTTATCTCTTTAAGAAATGTATTATTTCATGTTCCTATTTTTGACTCCTTTCTGTACTAAGTGTTAATAAGGAAAAACGAAATGTGATGGTAAAAGTGAAATGCATAGTGTTTGTTTCCCTGCTAGAGGCAAAACATCTTAATTTATGGAATAGATCAGTATACTAATCAAGTAACAGTAGAAGGTAGGTTTTAATCGCTCTCTAGAAATCAGAGAAAATTTTACCAAAATTTTGTTGGTAAAAAAATCAAATGTCTAAGCCTCATAAGATGCCATTACCCTGTTAGATGTTACCATTAATGAAAAGTGATACAAATTGTTGCCCTGTGTAAGGTACATAATGTATACCTCTGCTACATGTGTATGGGACAGTGGTCTAATTAATTGATTATCTCTTTCCCTACAAGATTTCTGATCTTTTAAAAATAATTACAGACTTGTTTTTCCTGTCTTTTGGGAAGTTGTGCTGCCTGCTGAATTCTTTGGCTGAGGAACCAAGCACTTTTGATATCTCTTTTAAAGTTATTTATTTTTAAGGGTACTCACTAAGTTATGTCTGCCCTTCACCTATGTTCTTAACACCTGACAGTAATAGAGCCAGCTACATCATATGCCATTTGCACTGGGATACAAAGTCATGGTCAATATAGTTAAAAGTCTAGCATGTTTATCAGGTGTCTGGTTATCCTCCTTAGAGTATTTATGGGACAAGGTTAAAATGTTGTTTCCAGCATAAGTTTGGGCTACCTAGGGCTGGTCTGTGTGGGAGCCAGTCAGTGCTAATCTTTGCTGGTATTTGCAGTCCAGGTTTCAGCTTGTCATACAAGTGGAAAGTGGTTTTCTGTCCTGGACTTTAATATACTTCCTTTGAGATTTCATCTCTGTTCTTATCAGGAAAGGTAACCAGACTTTGTATTCTCAACTTTACTTTGCTTTGCTTCCTTTATGACTGATTAGCCTAGTTTCTAAATTGGTTCCCAAAGGAAAAAATAAAAAGGTTTATGTGATTGCACTGTCCAGCTGTCATTCTGTTTGGGGCTCATTGCCTAGCTTAGATCAAATTTGGCAGGATAATGAGTGCTTCATGTGGAAATGCTGCTTTTCTACTAGCTGTTGGAGGCTGGGGATGAAAGACAAATCAGTGCATAGGTTGAAGGGTATCTTGTGTGTGAGTTCCTGTGTTCTGCTTGGCCCAAGAGCTGACTGGTGTGTGTGCTCTACGGTAGTTTATGAGCATGCAGAAAGAGCTTTAGGATGACCTGTTGTTTTGCTAAGTGGTAACTGAGGCTCTAAGTGGGAACTATGGGCCATGAAAGGAGAGACTGGTGATGAGCAGAAATGAACTCTTAAGAACTGAGATGAATCCTGGAAGGATTGTAACAGACGTGGAAGAAGAAAGCCCACGGTTGTCCAGTTCAGATTCTGGGACAGAATTAATCATGGGAATTTTATCTTTTTGAATCCCTGTAACATCAGTGAAACACTTGTTATTTACGTCTTGCATGTACATTGTTTTTTTCCTTTGTAATAACTTTCAAGCTGAGGTCTAGAAGGGCAGACGATTTGGAGGCTGTTGCTTTAAGTTTATCATGTTGCTCTGATGAGCTTTCCTTTTGTGGTTGAGATGTCAGTCTTTAACAAGAGGCACTTCTGACACTTGATAAATATTGCTTTTAGAAGTGAGCAGTGCAGTAGAAATGGGAAAAACATTGAGATAAAATTTCTTTTATAACATTTGTTTCTTGGCTTTCTGACTTAAGATACCTGCTGATAGTCGGAGGTGCCTTTCATTTGGAAAGTGCAGAGAATGGTAGGGTCTGCCAAACACCTCCCTGTGGAGCTTTTAAGAAGAAAAAGGGGACATGGAGAAATAGAAAACATTATATGTGTGTTCTTAAGCAATAGAACCAACTGCATTTGCTTTTCTTTGCCTTAAGATAGGTATTATCTTTCTGGAGGCCATAGTGAGTTTTCAGTAAAATGTCTTCCTTGTTATGAATGTGCAATCTGATAATACATGAGAAGTGTATTTGAGCTCTCCTGATTCTTGCCATGTATGGCACAATAAACTGCCCAAATTTGGTCAAATATTTTTAGCCACTTAGTCATATGTCTTTTAATGTGCTGCATATGTAAGCTTTTGATTCACTTAGCAACAGTATTTTTATGAGTATGTCTTGCCAGATTTTCTTATGTATACTTGAAAAATAGGCAAGGATTTCTCTGTGTTGGGTTGTGTCACAGCCAGTTGGTTGTGCCTTTTTTTTTAATAGTGCTAATAAATTTTAGTATATCCTTTTTTCACAGATGATGAATTATAGAGCATTTTAAGATATACAAGTATGCAGCATATTAAAATGTAATATTAAAATATCCATATTTAAAAATGTTTCTGATACAAATTTATTTTTCTTTATAATTAACTGGTGAATGTTACTACAGACATAGAATATCAGTGGTTGGGCAAATTGGTTATCCAGAAAAACTGGATATATGACATGTATGAAATATGGCTAGGTTAGTGTTTCTATTAAGTGTAAATATCTGAGCTTCTTGAATTTGTTTTCCTTCTCAACTAACTTATCATGTCTTGCATTTGATTTCTTTTCATTTAAGCAACAAAAGGTCTTAGAACAAGAGGTGGTTTCTTTCAGAGCTTGTTACTAGTGTATAAGCTTTGTACACTGATGATAAGACAATATGCTTGAGAATTTTAGTCTTTGTTGTTGGAGTACATTAAGAAATTATTTTATTAAAAGAATTGCTGATTTTAAGAATGAGTATGACTAAAAGTTTTCAAGGCAGTTTTCAAGAATACCTGAAAAGGTAGGAAGGTCTCTGAATGTTTGCACTCAAGAATGTGGTTTTGTGTTTAACTGAAAAACAAATAATGCAAGCAGTGTACTTCAGTTAAGCTGCACGTTTCTGGGTGAAAAAGTCCAGATGAGACTCAGTAAAACAGTTCTGCGTTACAGTCTAAACAAAGCCTGACGCTTATACCTAACTAAAACATATGGGGTCAAAGAGGGATAATTTGTTGCTGTTTTTGTTTGGCTGGTTAAACTGGGCAGCAACACATCTCTGGGTGTAGCTGTTTCCTCAGCATTGCAGAATGGAGGAAAGCTTCAGGATTCATCTTGAAATGTCCAATTACCTAAATAAAGAACTCTGGGGTTTTTTTTTCCCCTTATTAAAGCAGTATGTGATTTTTGGTATTTTTAGAAGTATTCCAAAAAGTAAAATTTATACCTTAATTGCATTTAATTAGGGGCATAATTCTCTAAAAGGGTTTGGGAGCCCAGGAGTAAACGTTCTCATTTCAGCCTTCTGGCTATATAGTATTGTTGATTTATTAAGTTAAAAAAATTAATACCAATCTTGTGGGGTCTAGCTGTTTGGAGTTTTTGCTGTCCTGAAATGCAGAGGGACTTTTCTCTCAGTTGCTCTGCCCTTTTAAGGGCAGCAGTATGGAAGTTGGCAGGAAAACTCACCGAGCACCCTGTGAGAAAAATACTCGAACACAGAAGAATAGGAGTCAGTCAAGATGGAGGTCTGGAGAATGGCAGTAGTTCTGCATCTGGGCAACACTGTTTGCTTGGTAATTAAAGAGATGTGCACAGATGATAATACTTTTGCAATTGCCAAGTTGATATTCCAGTAAGTTTTATAAACAAAGGTGATTAATAGACTGTTAAAAGATTTATGGTGGTATAGAATATGCTGCATTAGAAAACAGCAGGGGGATGTTGAAATGCAATGTAGTATCGCATTCATACTCTTTAGTTTTAACTGTCTTACAGTTAAAATGACATTGTGGTATTGTTTCCAAACTGCTCCCTATCTCTTAGTCACACAGTTCCACTTCATGGTGTAGCTGTTTATTCAATTTTAATACCCACTCAAGTGACTAAGCTGGGCCTGGGATGGAGTGAGGACCTGGGGGCTTTTTGAAAGGAGAACCTCTTTGTAGTGGAGAAGAAGGCTGCAGTGGGGATCGCAAATGGCTTCTCAGAAAACCAGAATGCATTTACCTGAGAAAAACTTGGTTTTAGTTTTGTTAAACTGTGTTTGAATTCATTTATTTAAAAAGTTTTACAAATCCAAAACACCTGCTTATGTCTCAAATTCTTCCTGTCTTGCTGTCGGACCCCAACAAATAAAATCTACTTCAACATCAAACCTGGAAATACTTACCTTTTCTCCTGAAGATGTTGCTTAAAGATGCACAGTATTGTAGAACAGTTTTGGTATGAACTTCTTATCTCTTTCTTTCTTTGTAGGCATGTATAGATGATAACGTAGATATGGTGAAATTTCTGGTGGAAAATGGAGCAAATATTAATCAACCAGATAATGAAGGCTGGATCCCTCTACATGCAGCTGCCTCCTGTGGATATCTTGATATAGCAGAGTAAGACTTTTTCCTCTATTTTTTAAATCAATGTATTTTTCTAATACATCGTGAGAGAGGCACTAGAAGCAGATGGTATTCATAAGTTGTCTTTTTAGTTGCCTCTGGGATGTGTAGTGAGAAAGAATGCTTTTATATTGTGTGTTGGTTGTGAAGTGTGCTGTGTCCATAACTTTGTGCATTGCATTTTCTTTTTCTAGCTTTCTTACATTGCAACTTAGGTAGATACAAACATAAACAAAGCATAAGACTGTTTATGACCGTCAGATAATTTTTTTAAATTATTTTCTTCTGTAGAAAGGTTGTTATGGAGGGAGGCACATGGAGAAAGTTAAAATATACACTTATTAGTAGTCTGAAACATCTCAGGATAAGTCTGTGTAGGAGGTAAGTTTTACAGTTGTATTGCAGTCTTGAAACGTTTGTTTTTCAGCTATGGTCTAGAACAGTGACTTTTGCTGGTTATTTTGGCTGTGGAGCCAAATCTTAGAGTTGAAGTTAGATGCCTGTTATGGTATTATTTAAAACTTACTGACTACTGAATTCCAGGAGTGGTTTTGTTAATGTTGAAGTCTGTTGAGGGCCACTGAAGATACGCTAAAATCAGATTTTTCCAGAGGTTGTCTGTTTGAGCCTGAAATAATGACTGATTTGAGAAAATGTGTGGTGTATGTTCAGCACGCTGTTGCTGCAGTTAAGCAACCATTTGGGTAAACACACGCTTCATTATTTATGCTATATTCACTGTGATGGCTGATCCAGTGTAAGATTTGGATAAAATGTAAAGCAGTGTTTTCTCATGTAATTATGTACCAGTTACAATGGCAAAAAATGGAAATGGTGTGTTTTTTCTGTGAGTTTTAATTGGCTCAGTCTAAAGGGAAATGAAACATTCTGGGGACTCATATATAATTTTCACTAGATCTTTTTGTTTGTTTTGGTGTTTTTGTTTTGTTTGGTTTTGTTTTGAGTTTTTTTGGGGGGTATTTTTAGAGTGAAATGCTTTGTATATCCTTGGTAAAACTGGGGCACTGTGTGACCACAACTTCTGTAATCTGCATTTCTGTGCTATGCAGATGTTTGATGCTGTAATCCCCCTTGCATGCATACTGGAAGTGTTTACTTTTGGCTATACTATGACAAGAATTTCCCTTCAAACTGAGATAATATAAACCTTTCTTTGGTCTAGTGGAGGTAAAACACCTGCCCTTTTTCCACAAAAGGAAAAAGTGGAGTGAATGCTCCTGATTTGTCATTGCAGCCTGAAGTAGGCACATGTTCGAGAAAGAGACAGCAATGTCCCATGTCCACAGGACAGTTTTTTACTATTGATGTGACTATCTGAAATCTATCATCTTTTTTAATCTCAGATTGGAACAGAACCTGTGTGCATATTTTCTATAGATGGCCTTTAGAGAAATGAGGTTATTGGGGGATGAGCATGTGGGACATCTAAGCTATTGGGAGAGCAATGTTTTTAAAGTGCATGGAGTTTTGAAGATAAACTCTTGAAGCAAATCTCCATATGCCGCTGAGAAGAGTAACTTGACTTGGATGGAGCAATATTTATATCTGATGAGGCCCATAGAGTCTAGATTTTCTTTCAACTGCTGCTTCAGGAGTTCAGCTTCAAATAATGTACAAAACTGAATTCTGCAAAGCATAATTTGCAGCTGAAACAAAACTGAGGGAAGGTGAAAGGAGCTTTTAATTTAGGTAAATTATGGAGCTTATGTACGTAGTTCTGAAAATATTACAGCTAATAGCTTGTCTTCTTTCAGTTCTTTATGATTTACACTGGCATTTTTGTAAAGAACATCGTCTGTTCTTTTCCTATTTTTGTGCAAGAAAGAAGAGAGTCAGGGAATGAGTTCTGTTGTTTCCTAACTTTGTTGATTAAGGACTGGGGAGAGTCTGGCCTGTGATTCCCTTTCTCATCCTCCTGTGGAACTGCCTGTTGCACAACTCTGTAGAGGTTCTCAAATTGGAGACTCTGTTTCCTCTACTGCCATCTTAAGTCTTCTTAGGGCTTCCTTCAGATGTACATAGCTGGAATGTATTTCTCTTGAATTAGTGGAATCTTTTAAATCCTCCAAATATGCAAAATTAGTTAATATATAGAATTAGTTTACAATGCTTTTATTTTTACAGTTCTTAATAAAAATATTACATTATAGCATACTTTTATGATTTCAAGTTTTCATGTCTCAAAATCTAAAATTATGTCTAAGAAAGCAACTGAGCTAGGAGATGAGGATATTTTCTGTTACAAAATACATTTTTATGTTTAGAATCTTAGAATTATAGAAGAGTTGGAAGGGACCTTTCAAGGATCATCTAGTCCAACCCACCTGCAATGAGCAGGAACATCTAGAACTAGATCAGGTTATTCAGAGCCCCATTCAACTTGGCCTTGAACAATTCTAGGAGTGTGGCATCCACAACTTCTCTGGACAACCTGTTCCAGTGTTTCACCATAGAATCATTTAAGCTGGAAAAGATCCAAGATCACAGAGTCCAGCTTTTGACTGAACACCACCATATCAACTAAACCACAGCACCAAGTGCTACATCCAGTCGTTTCTTGAACACTTCCAGCAATGGTGACTCCACCACCTCCCTGGACAGCCTGTTCTAATGCTTCACCACCCTTTCAG
>JAWWEE010000040.1:38953912-39083441 GCA_035221455.1 Xenops minutus | reverse complement strand
CAAATCTCTGCCAGGCTCTGCTCCACCTTGGGGGCCTCCCACGAGGCAACAGCTTCTTTCATGCATCCCCCTGCTCCAGCAGGGAGGTCTTTGCACCCCAATGGATCCCATGGGCTTCAAGGGGACAACTCATAGTCACCATGGTCATCACCACGTATTCAGGGAATAATAGTTTTAAGTCCTCTCCTTGATCTGTGGGGTCCCTCCCCCTCCTTCTCCTCCTGCACTGACCTTGATGTCTGCGTTGTGATGTTGTTAATCCATGGCTGCCAATTTCTAACTATGCAACAACTTCTTAAACATGTTTTCACGCAGAGGCGTAACTTAATGGTTCAAAAGCAGGAAGTTTTCCTTGGAGTAGGCCCTCATTGGCTCTGCTCTATAGGATGGAGAGAAACTTCCAGAGGTTTCCATCAGAAGCTGATCTTCCTCTTATAAAAAAAAAACCTAATCGGAGAAACCCACGACAACTTTTAATCTTTGGCTGTAACTTCCATCTAATCTTTCGGTAAAATCCCCACCTGTGCTCCATGACATTTCTAATGTCAAATCTCCCCTGAAAGTAAAATAATCCTTAAGCATAGCACCATTGTCCCTCTTGACTCCTCTTTTTTAACCTTTTATTACTAATGGTTGGGTATTTTTGCGTTCTTCTCTAAATGTGGATGAACTGCAACCTTTTCCAATTTAATACCATTTTCTTCTACTTCTGAGCTATGCTTAGCCTGTCCTCATGGATTTTTTATTTCCTCAACTTTTCTTGCAGAAATTAATTATTCTTTTTACCCTCTCACTGGAGTTTCATATCACAGCACTAACTTTCTGTCAAGATTTTCCTCTGTAAGGTTCTAACAAATAATTACATTTTAGTTGCTGTAGTCAGCAGTTCAACTGGATTGGTTTCTTATGGGTTGTGCCTGCAAACTCATACAAATTTGACAATCCCACTTTTACTAAAATGCCAGTTTTATCCTATTTGCTGTGCTATTGAATTGGATGCTTAAACCTTTTTTTTCCAGGTGCTATGGCCTAATTTAAAATCTTGTATGTAAATACAACAGAGCATTTGTGAAATACCTGGATTTATCAGGAGACATTAGCATTCAAGATCAATCCTAGAGTGCATCTTCTAGTCTGGTTTCTGTATGTGTTTTACCATTCTTGAATGCTGCTATCTTTAGACCAAGAATAACTGTGTAGTTTCTTTGAACTAGTTTGGTTTGACAGTGTTGTTCCTTGCAACAAAATTCATTCATCTGGTTGATGGAGGAATGCAGTGTGAAAAGGCAAAAAAGCAAACTTAAAGAAGTTTGCTTGATTTTTTAAGTATTTCATCTTACAGTATGAAAAATTAAAGCAGAGATTGCCATCTGTCTCCAGCTGGCAGTTGTTGGATAAGAATGACAGTGGGGATGGGAATGGATTCAGTATTTGTGCAGATGACCTCAAAGGCTTGATGAGAACATTTTCTGCCACAGTTCACAGTCAGACTCTAAGATGTTCTGTTGCTGCTGCTCGTGTTCTGCGCTGTATGAGGATACAGAGCCATGACTTGGCTTGTCTTATTTGTCCTTGCTATTTGTGGTGAGGTTCAGTCCACACAGCTTTGAAAATGTTCACTGAGCAACCACGCTACCTCTTTTTTTGTCCAAACAGGTACTTTGTAGGGCCAGACTGGAACAGAGAACCAGGCGAGTGTGCCCTAGAGCAACTTATGGAGGAGTAGGGAAGGAAAACCAGAACATCAAAATGTTACACAGTGAGGTTATAAGGAGGTAGAGAAAAGCTGATGCTGACTTCACAGTGCTTGGGAAAAAAAGGAAGGAAAAGGTGGATTCTGTGAGACAGGCTATAAATATGCTTGAGGACCAGTTTGCAAAAGGCATAGAAGCAAATCCTCTGATGGGGGATTAGTAGGGCCAGGATATACCATACAAAAGAGGCACTTGGAAGAGACAATTTTTCCCTAGTTTTGGTATCACTGTGAAGGAGCCCAGGGAGCATGTCAGAGCAGAGTGCTTAATTATGGAGGATCCATCAAAACCACAGTATTGGAAAGAAACCCAACAAATTGAGAATCTGAAAAATAACAAATTGCCAAACTGAATGGCAGTGATAAAGTAGCAGATGGAATTCAATGTAGATAAATGAGACAAATTTTGAGACAAATTTTCTAAGGTATGATACCATCTAAACATAATTGAGCAGCACCAAGTCTGTCAAACAAATGCTCCTTCAGAATGCCCATGCTTCCTTGCCATAAGAATACCAGATAGCCTAACAGAGGCATTGGATCTGGCTGTATGTTTATTAGTTATTAGTGTTTATTATTAGGAGCTTATTAGTTCAGCTCCACACTTGCCCTTTTGGGAACAAACTGCTTAGAAAATAGAGGTGCTCTGCTCTCTTTTCATTCCTCCACAAGGGAGATCTCCTCTAGTCTTATGGACATAAGCTAGCCTTGGGTGTTTTCTAGGGCATGTCTTTGTGCCACGTTGTCCTCTAGAGTCCTGAGTTCTTGGGACTACCTCACATGTGCAGCTGTGCTGCCACCATCTTCATTAGTGGAGAGGCTGCCAGGGTAGCTCACTGCTACCTTAGTTCATCTAAGAAACTGTCTATCACCTTGGTAATGAAGAGCTGACTGTACTTATCCATATGACAAATAATATCCTAAGTGTAAGCTACCTCTAGAACCTCTAGAAGATAACCTTAAGATATCTGAATAATAGCACCTTCATTCTTTTTTGTGATATGTTTCCAGCACCTATGGAGCCTATTCATTCTTCTTAAAGACAGCATCCTCTGACTCAGTGCTGCAAGGATCAGGGTGTTGGACTCAGTGATCCTTATGTGGGTCCCTTCCAACTCGAGATACTTTTATGACATCTATATAGCTAACTCATAATAAGTTTAGAACATTGTTAAACAGATTTTGGTCCACACCAAAGCCAGTTCTGTTCCTGTCTTTCTATATTTCCAAATGTAAGCATACAAACAAGTAATTAGAAACCAAATCCAGTGGTTACTGGCTCACTGTCATTCTGTCTTGTTGGTCGTGGTTACAATTCATAATCCTTCAGGGCTGTTGTGTTGTGGGTTTGTTTTGTTTTAATTAACAGCCTTCTAACTCATAAGAATTATTTTGTTTTTTTGAAAAACCAATACAAAGTCAGTAAAAATTAATTAGGCCTACTGATTCTCACTGTGCACTTCTTGGTTAAACTGTTACACCTCATCCTTTTGATCTCACCTCAGGCAGGTGATGAGCTGCATGCAGTAGGAAAGCACAGCAGCACAAAACTATGCCCCAAAAGAATCATGGTTAAGGCTGAGGGATCTCCTCAGAGAGCTGACTAAGAAACTTGGCCTTCGCTGAAACGCAGTAGATCATGCATGCAGAATTTACTGTGATGGCTTTTTACAATGCTTTGTTTGAGCTGTCTTTTCATTTGGAGATTTTTCTCCTGCACCACAGTATTTCTAGGGCCTACTGTGCTTCATATGATGGACCATAGCAAAATCGCCTTGGAAAAAGAAACAGGCAGATATTTCAGGAATTTAGTACTGGTTATTAGTAGCATTCATCTGGAAGTGTCTATACACAAACAACAATCAATCAATGGCAGTGTGGCATCAGTGAGGAGGGGGAAGCACTTGGAAGAGTTCATAATGAGTGTATATGAAACTAAACAGACTACAAAGGGAGTGAATAGTTTTAAGAGTAAAAAATAAAATACACTTCCTATTATTAAAATTTGGTTGCTATTTTATTTTACAAAATTTATTTCAATGATACGTGGCTGTTCTATAAACATCTAGGACACAAGTTTAAGACTGAACAATTGGAACAAAATCTATGTGCCAATGTAATGATTTTATATAAACAAATGTGAAGAACATGCCTAAAAACAAATGTTGTGATTTGCTCATAACACACATGATTTGTTGTTTCAAGATGACAAGCTTTAAATACATATTAAAAAGAAATTTTAAGTTAAAAAGTCACTTGAAAGAGGACAAGCTGCATACTTCACCCTGCCCAGCAGCAAATCCACAGGCAATGCTCGTTTTATTTATTCCCAAGCATTAGGAACCAACAGGCATCCCCTTATGGCTCTGCTTTATTGTTAGACAATCAAGAAGAGATGAAAGGAAATTAAAAAATAGTGAATTACAGTTTGCCTGCAAACACCTTGAGGGGTTGAAAACAAAAGAAGTGTAAAACCTTTCACTGCTTTTACCCTGGAAACTGTTTCGAGGTATGGAGCAGCAAAACAGGAAAGGGGCCTATGAAAAATAGTGTTGATTCCTTATGTGGGGAATAATTGGATTGAGTGGGAACAGGTGACTTTTAGGAGTGGGCTTAGTTTATGGTAAAACCATCCCCTTGGATTAGAGGTAACCAAGAGCAGGTAGGAATTCAGTGGCTGGGTAGAGACATTCCTGCTGAGCAAAGATTAGATTATCAGTGAAAAAAAAAAAAGACACAGTGGTCAGGAAAAGAGTAATGGGGTCTCTGAAACCACTACGGACCTGAGAAGCTCAGGATAACGCAGTGAGAGGAAAGGGGGAGTGGGAGATGAGGAACAGATGGAAGCAGAGCACGCAGTGATGAAGCTGCTGGACTTACGTAGCAAGGAATTGTGGACAGCAGAGAATTCAACAGAAGATACAACTGTGGAGCAAGGAGCTCTGGAAGAAGTAACCAGTGATGAGGACAGCAGGGGGAGTGAAACGGGAGAGAGAAGTGGCAAATGAGTAGAAAGTGCAAGAAGCAAGCAGGAGGATGAGAGGTGGTCTGAGGGTCCAGAAACAGGCAGCAAGTACGAGAAGGACTGAATGAGAGTGCTAGGCACTGGATGTCCAAGGAGGGGTCTCAGTGATCGGGGTGGCACACAGGAGCGACTCAGAAGACTAACAGCCGAGACGAGTGGAAGACAGAGGAGAGGCTGCTCCCTCCAGCAGTTGTGGCATGTTGGTAAGCTTGTAGTGACTTGTTAGTAAAATATGAAGGGAGTTTTTGCACTCAGTGTCTGCATGTAGCAATTCTGAGTGCCACTCCCCATGCAAAGGGAAATTCAGACATTGCTCGAGGTCCCAGAGGAAGTGGCTTCTGGGGTCTCTTGATTATTGTGGCTATCACCAGGGTGAACAGGGAATGTAATTAGACCTCAAAGCCCTTTCTTGCACAGAAAATGACTATATATGGTGGTTTGGAAATAGGGGCAGAAGTCTATCCACGCAGGGCTGAGGAGATGAGGAGGACGTGAGTACCTGTGGTGTGCTGCACCAGAGCAGAGAGTGAAGGCAGCAAAGGGACCTCATGGTGTACAGAGCACGCTGGTTACAAAGTGAAGCAACGCACTTACATAGTGATCAAACTGACAGGGGGTGAGCAAGAAGGAGTTAACAGTGTTCTGGCATTTCAGCCAAGTGCAGTGCTGCTATGAACCGCTGGCTTGACAACTTTTAATATGGAGGATTATTTCTTTTGCTGTCCCTCTTAGCTGTAGCAGAGCCATGCTGTGGTGCTCGGTGTCTGTTCCTAGTCTGTCTCTTCACACAGGATGGGAGTGCTCACTGGGCAGTGGGTCCCTGCCTGCACTCACAGAGGGATCCATCCTGCCAGACCCGCGGCCAGCCCTCCTTGGGTTACAGTTTGTGCCTCCTCATGGATGGATTTCAGCTCTCCAGCTGTGCCAATAGCTCTCTGCTGTTCCCAGGGTGTTAGACTCCTTTCCCTATAAGATATTTAAAAGCAGTCCGTGCCACCTTCAGACTGACTCAGTGCATTCCTTGTGTCAATGAATTTGAGATTGCTGTTCTCTGCCACACTTCATCGGTCGTACTAGACCGGGCTCAGCTTACAGCAGAGGCAGAGTTTCCTCGACTCGCTGTCGTTTGAGCCATTCCTACGTCCTGCTGTCTGTGCGGGGTGTAGGAGGCAGGCTGCCGTCCCGGAGCGGCAGGGCCGGGGCCCGGGGCTCCCTGCCCGCGATCCTGCCGGGATGCGGCGGGAGCAGCCCGGCAAAGAGAGGCCGTCTGGTGCCACCTCCCGGCGCCGCCGCCCGCCTGCCCCGCCCGGCGCTCCCGGCGGGCTGAAAGCTGAGCCCGGGGGCACTATTGCTGGGCAGAAACTGATGAAGGAATATTAGCGCTTCAGCGGCACTGCTTCCCCGCCTCACCCCTTATAGTTTTAAGTAGAGATGCACCTTTTTTTTAATGTACGGGACTAAAACATTATAAAGGCCTGTAGTGAAAGTTCTCTTATTTTCATAGAGCACTGGCATTTTATACAAGGGGAGCTGAGGATGAGTTACTGAGCAATTTACTTAACATAATGCATCACCTATAGCCATGGGTTAAGTGGGAGGAAAGAACTTACTCTAATTTACTCCATTCCATAGAGCTGAAAGTAGAGAGGCAAGCTGGTAACTGCTGAAGAATCATGTCCACAGTATCTGCACTTGATAGAAATGTGTGTTTTTTTAAAAAAAACTTTTTCATTAAATCTTCTTTCTGGGCAGTGACTAGACTGTGTGGCAAAGTGTATATTGTGTACATTTTGTGTAAATGTGTATTTTGTACCAGGCACTGGCTTGCTAAAAGAGGAATTGAGCCCAGTGTCTGCTTCAAGGACTCTGTAGTGGAACAGGGGGAGCACAGAAAGATGCTGGAAGAAGACCAAGGAAATAAATAGGTTCTTTCCCACCAACTACCATACTTTGGTTTTGCCTTTTTTTTTTTTTTTCCTTTGGCAAATAAAGGGAAAAGACCACACTGGAAGACGAATTGTGCTGTCTTGGCTATTTCTGCTAAGCTTTAATAGGTTTGCAAAACAGATGTGTAGAGCCCAAGGAAGAAGGGTGAAATAATTAGAGCTGGAATGTGCGGCTTTTGTCCCTGTTGTAATTGTCCCTAGGCGAGACGAGAAAGCGCAGACATCCAACAGGTGATATTTTCAGATGAAAGAACTGAACAGTTCCTCCTTTCTCTAAAGGCTACATACTTTTGCTATCTAATCAGTGATACAAAATGGGGAGGTGCTGACACAAGCAGGAATAGCCAATTACCTCATCAGTGTGGCAGCAGCTCTCCTTTTAAAGTGTGAGCAATTCAGTGTGGGTTTGGGAGGTTTTGGTGTTTTGTTTTGCTTTTCATTTCTGTGCAGGAACCTGCAGTCACCTTTAGGACTTTTCTAGTCTTACTTTACATATATGCTGAGGCCGAGCACAATATGACTTGCTATTACTCTGTAACCAACTCCACTGCTGGTCCTGCAATCAAAACAAATGTAAAGCAAGTAACTCTAGTTGCCAGCATTTTTTTATTCGTGTTATTAGTGGCTTTGACCTAAGAACCTGAGAAAGCTGAATCACCATATCTAAATGTAAGTGTGTACATAACCATGAACAAGAGCTGCTTCTGAAAAAACTTAATGAGCATCTGTTCTGTTTCCCAATAGACTGGCTATCCCCATGTGAGAAAACACTGTAATTTCAGAAGTGACCAGTACCTGCAACAGAACTATTCAAAGATTTAAAGCAAGTGGGAAAGTGACCCTCTACAGTGCAGCAACAACTGTTTCTTCATCCTCTTTAAAAGTAGGCCCCCCAAAAAATCTGTAACATTTGTATAGCTGTGGAGTTTGTTGGGGGTTTTTTGTTTGTTTGTGGGGTTTTTTTGGGGGTGTGTGTTTCTGTTTTGTTTTTCTATTTTTTTCCCTTTTTTGGGGGGGTGGTGTTGTTTTTAAACTACATTATATAGAGAATTGGTGTCGTGTTTTGCTGTGACACTCCTCTGGATTGTAAGTGGCAATTAAATTTAATCTATAAAATGCTATTAACCTCTCAGTTGCACAATTAAAAGTGTCAACAGCATCTACTGGCCACGCTGCACCGTGTTAAGAGAGGCTGAAGCTACCACTAAAAGGGGAAAAGTGACTTTCAGTGTAACTGAAAAGGAGGCTGCTTCCATCTCCCCTGCTGCACAGGCTTGAGGCCACACTTGCAGAGAGAGCCCTTGTCCACCCTTCTTTCTGGGGAGGCCCAGACGGAGCCTGCACCACATTCCAGCGTGGCAGATTTGGCCACCTCCATTTATACTTTGGCCACAAGACCACAAGCAACACAGCCAGGACAGAAGGGTGCATGTTACTTGCTGGAGGAGCTGATGTGTTATACAGATGAGTAAAACCTCAAGATGGGCAGAAAAAAAAACAGCGAAGTGCTAGCTGTGGAAAGTCAAGCCACTTCCAGGATCACCCAGATCAAGTACAAGTCAGTGTAATAATCAATTTAAAAATAAATAATACCTCTTCTGAGCCAGGAGCAAGGTGTAAGTCATACTGTTGGCAGCACTGGACTTTTCTCTGCTCAGCAGTCAGGATGCAATGAGGCAGGCCCTGAACTCTTGACTTGGAATTGGTTTTGCTCTGATGCCATCCCCTGCCTTTCTCCATGTGCACCATTCATTTTGCGACAGTGTTGCCTTTCCAAGTGTGACATCATGGCATGCTTCCTTCTCACCAACTGCCCTTTTTTTGGTGTAGATTTCCTGTCTACCATCATACAGATGTTTGTGGCACTCCGTGGTACCATCAGTCTTGACTATAAACCTCCTGGTTATGTCAGCTACGAGGGGTAGGAGCCATCTCATATGGAGCCCATTTGTGTATCATGGAGGCGAAATAACTAAACTTCTCCCTTGATGCCCATCTCCCAAAGCAGGTATCTTCAGCAACCCAAAAGCAGGCTTTTTTTCCTTGTCTAGAATATAGGTAAATAGCTATTCTTTCTAAAATAGAAATGAGAGGACACTTGTATGGCAACACATTTGCTCTTACGGCAACTAATGGACAGTGGCCAGGAATACTTGATGGGCAAGATTAATACCCACCAGTTTAATGTTCATCTGAGCACAACCCAAAGTTTATCATGGAAGGTATTTTTAAATGAGGAAATTCTGTACGAATCATAACTGCTCTTTTGGGGATCTGGCAAGGAAATAGCAGAAGCCTGAAAGTGGTATGTAGTAGGAACTAGAGGCTCAGAGGAAATTTTTTATGAGAAGGGAGACAAAGTGGGCAAAAAATGAAATTCCAGCTCCTAAGGCTTTTCTTCTAGGTAACTGCTACTGTTTGGAGCCATTACGATCTGGCAGTACTTAAGCAGCCACACTGCCTCCACCCGCCTTGCACTCTGCTGCCTGCACCATCCCACCTGTGGGCACTCCTCCCCAGGTTATGGCTCCCTTCATGGCAGGAATTGGTTCTGGGCAGGCCCTTTTTCTTTCACTCTCCACACCAGCTACTTCAACACCTCTGTGTATATTTGATGTCAACTCTGGACACAGAGATCCCCTTCCAAACAGTGGCAAGTCCCCTGAAATCTAAGTTGCTGTTTTGAATTACCATTGAGGCCACTAGTGACTTAAGGAAGCCTGTCAGAGTCAGCAGCCAGCAATAACATATTTCTTGCATGCAAACTGTATCCTGAATAATAGGACTCCTCCTTGACCCATTTTTCTCTATGCGGTAGCTGGATTTTCTGGGAATGTGTTGGATCTTCAACACAATCAAGAACAATAAGACAGCGACACAAGTTTAGCAATTGCTTTGTGAGATTCGGTTAACATCACGTAAAAAATGGTTCTCAGATTCTGCACACAGACAGGTTTATGTAAAATATATAAACATTTGTCCAAGTTGTTACAGATTGCATAAATATGGCATTTTTACTGTTGCATTTACAGATGTGCATGTACAATGATATGCAAATAATCACAATCTGATTACAATCTTTGAAAGGTACTTGAACCTTGCATCCAAGTAACGCAATGAATGAAAAATGCCCACAAAAGAATTTAAATAGCAAACTTATAACATGGTTTAAATTCATAACAAATTTCAATGTCTTCTCAGTAAAACTTTCACACATTTAAAATATTTTGTATTCATTTTATTTGTATATGTCAAAATACAATTTTTTTTTTCCAAAATAGTGGGTTTTGCAACTAGTTTCATGCAGATACAAGGTCTGCTCAGTACTACCAATAAAATCAATATAGCACAGTAGCCATTCATTTTTTAGATATAAAGAATAAATAACCTAAATATAAAACACTAAAATATTAGAAACACGTATTTAATCATTCACAGGCACCCAAACTTTACCAAATATAATCCAAAATATGCCTGACTGTCTTGTAACAGAACTCAATACGTTGCAGCCATTCAATTCTTTATGTTAGCATAAGACAATGGAAGTCCCTACGGTTCAGACCCACCTCTCATACAGATCAATTACAATAAGATATCTCAAACTATCCGTGTACCTTTAAAATCAAGAATCCTGAGCTTGGTAGTAAGAGCATAACCTTACATCTTCAAAAAACCAATCAACAGAGAGAGGACATCATGTCTTCCTTACCAAAACATAGCCCACCCCCATAAAATTAACCCCCCCTCCCACAAGTAGGCAGTAGAACACCATGACCTTTTTAAATGAAGGGGTACAAATTCACATTTAATATAGTATACAGTATAATCAATAATACAATAGCTACTACAAGCTTTACAATGTACAATTTGTTTTAACGGCTGATCTGTTCAGTGGTTTTAGGCAATAAACTATGTGCCAATAGGATGTCTTATTTTGAATGGTTTAGTGAAAATATAAAAGCTGTTTCTAACAAAAACGATCTTCACTTAAGTACTTTCTTTGTTTTTAAAGGCCACTGAAATGTATAAAATGGTCTGACATGATGGTGTTATCAAACTGGATGCCTTCTCACATGGCAACAACAGTGCATATAAACATTATTGTGAGTGTAATAGGTTATGCTTCTCAAATGTTTTAGTACATTACTTTGGCTAGCACAACAGTTTTGGACAGCACTCAGATAAATACAGGTATGTGAAATGTAGTGAAGCAATTATATTTATGCATTTTTTAGTATGGTGAACACTATCAAATGAAAAAAAAAATGGGAGAGAAAGATAATAAAGTATTTTATATAGTTTAGACCTTTTGTAAAGATAGGGCTCCATACAATGTACAATGCCTAAATTCTTTATACCATAAAAATTAACGAACTTTGTTAAACACACTATTCTGGATAGCCTAATTTGCAATAACAAACATTTGCAATAGGGAAATATATTCAAGCATGCCACGTGGTGGTCTGAAAAATCAAACCAGTACACATTTATATATACAGCATCACTCAGTACCTGTTCAAATGAATGTGACGATTACAGGATCTAACATCTTTCACTACAAACTTCTTTTTTTTCTTTTTTTTTTATAAAGTGACCAATAAAGGCAGAAAACAGGACTCTTAAAATATTTCTAGTTTCAACTGACTTTTAAAGCATTTTGTATAGGAAATAAATGCATATTGCACGAACAGTGAAAGCAAATGTTCCACCAAACATCTCTGTTCCAGGTGGTTGGACAATACAACTCTAGTTAGCTACACAAGTATGTTATTTAAAAGGGTGTGTGGTCTCTGCAAATGGTAAAGCTGTGAAAACACTGTACAAGAAAATCTGGTACATGAAAACTTAGAAGGGAAAAAACTCCAAACTTAAATCTTAAAGAAAAACTGAGTATAGGAAAAAACTGGGAATTGTGGCACAACAAAAACATTATTGAGTAACTGTCTTCTGTGAGAGCTGAAAGCTTTTTCTGATGTAAAAGTGTTTATGTACAACTAAGGCTTACTGGTTAAATATCTGAGGCGTATCTGGCCTTGAACACTTTCCTTATTATGGTGTGGCTGTAAACAAGATTTCTCAGTCATTTTATCTTCTCAGCAGCTGCATTTTAACAGAAACAATGATCTTGATACAAAAAAACACACAGGTAAGAGGGTGTTTGGCAGGATATCTGAAAATGACAGTCTCCAAGGGATCTTCCCACACTTCCAGTGACTGCCATACCATGGTCCACTGGAGTTACTAGTGATGTGCAATACCATTATTTGCTGCTGTAGTAAACCCTTTATTTGGAAAGTTTGCTTATAACTCTGATCAAGGCCCCATTTTCATCTTTTAGCCTCTGGTTGTCTGCCTTCAGGTCTGGTAGCATCTATGAAAAAATGAAACATGATGGTTATTTGCTGTAACACCCCAAGTAAAAGCAGCAAGACTACACTAGCACTGAGGGTAAAAGTCTTTATTCAGCTTAAGTATCTTGGCAGTTCTTGCCTTTCATATCAGCAGTTCAGAAAAATCTCACCTTTTAGCATGATACATTTAACAGTTAGAGGTTAGGAGTTTTAGTTTGCTTAGAATAGATGCACTAAAACTCAGTGGTGCAGATGACTGGCCTCTGACAAAAGCATTTATGGTAGTGTGAGGAAAGTAATGAAATAGTTGAAATTCTGGAGGGCGGGGGAAGTTAATTACCAACAATTTGAAGAGGCTTGTCTATACTGCACTTGCACAGTTTCAAAAAAAAACATGCTGTGGCTAAGCATCTCTACCACTATGTTGTAGGATGATTTCATCCTGATCAGATAGAGTGTGATTCAGCTTGTTAGCTCATAGCATTAATCTTCCAATCACTTCCAAACTCATGTTGAAGCACACATCCTGTAATTTGAGATCATGTCCCTGAATAGCATAGTTCACACAAGATCAGATCACTGAAAGAGATCACAGCAACACCAGGCTGCATACTCAGGCATACAAGTTAGGAGATGGCAAGTTACGGTTGCCACAGGAGATGAATGACACACAAGCACAAAAGCTGGAAGGCAGAAGCCGAGTGAGGTGAGAGTTGGGAGAGGATCAGACAGGAAAGGAGGACAAGTCAGTGCACAGAATTTGGTTCTGGGAGAATTTAACTTGCCAGAGAAACCAGAATTAACCTCACCAGTTCTCCATATCTACATTCACACACTGATAATAAGCTACCTATCATAGTCATGGCTAAATTACGTGTATGGATTGTAGCAGCAGGTTTACACAGGAGGTAACAGCCTATTCCTGCACAGTGGTTACTCAGTCACCTCAAGTGCAAATGTAGGCAGGAGGTCTAAGTCCAGCTACCGAATCTTACACAATTTTTCATGATGAAATCTTCTTGGCATTAGTTTGTTTTCATTTTATTCAAGCAAATGTGTACTTTCAACCCCATTATATTCAATATTATTGAACAGAAAGAACTGAGAAGTTTAAAAATGCAGGATTAACTAACTGTGCATTACACCAGAGGCTTCATTTATGCTGTCCTTGAAAGGATTCCTGTCCACACTCATTTCATGGAACTGCAGACCCTCTCACAGAGTTAAACATGATGGTGCACTGAAAAGGACGGAGGTTACAGACCTCTAATTTATCTCTCTGCAAACACCCAAGTGTGTCAAAGTAAGATGATAGAAGATCATAGGAAGAAAAAAGGTGGTTTCTACAAGAAGAGGAGGTAAAAATCATTCTGCTACCCTGGATTCCAACTGTGCTTCATGGTGGAGCTTAGAGGAAGCCACCTAAATCAAGTTCTCAGAGAGGCAGGGGGGAGCTTCCATTATAGTTAATGAGAGCTGTGCCCTGAACAGAAAGAGCTGTAAAATGCTGATTACTTTCAAAAACCATGTCAAGATGTTTGAAATTGGCCAACACAAGTGATCATTTGGCAATATTCAAATACTATTTGTGTTAAGTCTTCTGACCTGTTAAAAATAACTACTGTTAATCATGATAGGGGTCATATCCAGATAATATGCACATGTACCACATTTCTGCTTACACCTGTAATATTAGGATAAACGTGGGGGTGTTCTATGACATGTATCAGCAAACAATGGAACAGCCATTTGTTCAAGCAAGCCAATTAAAACGTTTCCCTCCTCCTTTTTATTCTGTTATGGATTTCATACCACAGGTGCTGGGTGAAACCACAACAGCCTTCATCTACCCATGCACAGGGAAGCAAGGGAGTCTGGTTTTGTTCTGGTTAAATAGGTATCTCAAGAAGTAAGGTTGTGCATGCATTCCAATGAAACCTCAAAGTAAATCCAGGAATGTCACAGTCCTCTTTCAAATTACTGAGTAGGAAGCTGCAGCCCATAATGCTTAATTACATACAGACAGACCCACAGAGAGGTAGGTATATTTTCTGGTGAACTATTTTTACAAAATCTGCTGTTCAAAGTTAGAGCTTTAACATAATCTGGTACCACTATATATCTGCAAATCTTTGGAGACAGATTTTAATCCTGATTAAATTAATAGGTAGAATTAAGAAAATGTTTTCTCTTCTGTTCTGAGTCTGCTAAAGAACAGGGAAGACTGGTAGGAGACAAAAGGGTTATATGGCAAGAGGAAATGGCCTCAACTTGTGCCAGGAGAGGTTTAGACGGGAGAGTAGGAAAAATTTCTTCACCGGAACAGTTGTCAAGCACTGTATGAATAGGCTGCTCAGGGAACTGGTGGAGTCACCATCCCTGGAGGTATTTAAAAGATGTGTAGATGTGGCACTCAGGGACATGATTTAGGGGTGGCTGTACTGAGCTAAGGGTTGGACTTGAAGATCTCAAGAAATCTTTTCCAACCTAAATGATTCTACGACTCTGTGAATAACAGGAGATTCATCAGGAAGAATAGGCACAACTAACCTAAAATACTTATGCTTCTTATCTATAGTAATCCCCACATACTTCAAACCTAGCAAAAATATTTATGTAATTTTCTTGGAGTAGCGCATTTCTATGGTACTCAAACTTCCGAGGTGACAAGATATACCTTTTACATAAAGAGGCAGAAAAAAAAGCCCCCTTTGCAGTAAATTCAGTAAAATTAGTTACATACTGCACTTAACACTTTGAATTCCAATTTGCTTCTTACTAAAATAGCGAAGTATCTTCCTGAGATTGTTGAGTAAGATAAAAAATGTGCTATTTTGCCTATCTGTATTATATGACTAACTAGTAACTTTGCAGTGCTGTCATTGAGCAAATCATTATTCAATAATCACCTGACATACATGCAGCCTTCTCAGATCTATACAGTAATAATAATGTCTGTGTGTGCTGGAGGATCTAACAGTTTTTACATACAAAACATCTTAGTGAAAAAAAATTACAAAAAGCTCATGAACCATTAAGGTACCTGTCAGATTACTCGGCCACACTGCTGTGGTTAAGCTACTACCATATTGTCAAGCCTTCCTGCTGTGTTTCCATTGCTTTTCTTTTGTTAACCAGGCTACTCAAACTCCACAATGACCTGCCATTGAAAACTCTCTCTACAGAAAGGAGTACGGAATATTCTTCTGTGGTTAACACCCTTAACTGGCTTACTATGGTTAAAGGAATGCCACTGCTAGCAAAAAAAAAAGATGATATGGATGTGTAGCTGTGGACAGCAGTGATTAGATTAGCTCAGCTGTGTCAAAAAACCACATTGTTAGCTGAGGCTGATGTAAGACAGGCTGCCCTAAAGGGACAGCTCTCCTTCCTCATGTAGCAGTGTGATCCTGCTGCTTTCTGCATGTTAGTTTAGTGATTCAACAACGCTGGGGTAAGATGGATCAAGTATTACAAAGACAAAAGGGATTTGTTTTCAGCCAGGTCAGTGAGCTGACTTGACTTGCTCAGCAAGGGTTAACAAAAGGGTACACTGAGGAATGCAGGGCCTGGACCAGGAACCTTTCTATACACATCCTACTATGTTAGTCCAATTCCAGGAAGACACAAAGCCAAAGGAAAAAAACCCTTCTTTATTTCATGCCTCTTAGTGGGGAAAACCTGAGATCAGATTCTGAAGAGAATGTACACTCATCGCCTTTCTTCTAAGTGAGAAGGCAGGTAGATGAGAGGAAGAAGTTTAGCAAGAGTCACTCTGCAGAAGGGTTTTCTTTTTTTCAACTACACTTCTTAAAAGCTTCTTGAAACCTCCAGCCTAGACAGTTGTTACATATGAGGATTAAGAAAGGTATATAGATTTGGTGTAGAATGAAACCACATTTTGTTCCTCATAGTAGTTTTGAACCCTCAGTGGATTTCTGTAACAGCCTTGCAATAATACTAAGAACAACAGACTAGCATTTTTTTTCCAAGATGAAACTCAAAACAATTCATACCTTAAACAGAAGGGGACTGAACCAATCTGACAGACTAGGCAGGTTTTTTTGCTTTTTTTTACAGTCCATGCATTGTAGGACTCTTATCCATGACTGGAATGCCTACCTATATAGCAATATAAATCAATAACTTAACAGTGTCAAAACTGGATGTAATAAACTGTCTAGGTGTATATAAGGATTGGTAAGGACTACACGGGAAGTTAATATGTGAAAATAGTGATCAACTTGAAAATCCAATACATTTATGAAACAAAATACTTTGGTCCCATCTAAACACTAAAACACACCAGTGTAAGAAATAAGGTTGCTAATGCAACAGTTAATGAATGCACAGTACTGAAACCAGTTCTCAAACATTGTTTTGTTGAGACTAGATTTGCATCCATTCTATGCACTTAAATTATACTGCAGTAAAAAAGCTCAAATTTTAATCTCAATTTGTTAGAAAACTAGAAGCAAAACTATTTGAGCATTTACTCAAACATCAAAACAAGGGACTGACTTCAGTGTATCCTCATGCAAACTCAAATCCTTTCAATTGTAGCCAAGGTTTTAATATGTCAAAGGTCTCCTGGATCACTGCCAATTCATCTTCAAGGACAAGCTTTAGTTCTAGTCAGGACAATACACACCATACCAACATATCTGCGACACCTGTAGCTGGTACACTGGACACCATGCTTTAGCCACACTCCCGTAACTGAGAAGCAGTAAGTCAGTTTCTGTCACACAAGTGTTAATAGTAAAATTCTGCCCAAGCACAAACTGAATGTCAACACCTGCCTGGCTACACAAAGGAGAAGGAAGAAATTACAAGTCCACAGAGCGCAGTTGCCTACAGGACCCTGACAACTTGGCAAGCACTCGGGTCAAGGCCCTATTCTCTGTCACCAGTCGCTCATTTATGTGCCTCAAAGATTGAATCTGCTTTATTTGTTGCAGGTTCTGCAGGAATCAAAGAAAAAGGAGTGAAAACAAGAAAACCCACATGTATATTACGTTTAAAAGAACTAGAGATGAGCAAAATTGAAAGAAAACTTAGCAGAGACAGTCCTGCTTAAAGTAGATTAGTCTCTGTGAAAGGAAAGTATCAAACAAGTGGCACATTCCTGAAAAGCAATCTAAGAACCAGCAGTGATTAGTCACAGCTTTCCAAAACAGTTCAGGATGCTTTAACAATGAGAGCTATTCCTGGAATTCTTCACTTAACATCCTAATTGCACAAGCTAAATCTCCTATTCAAAAGTCTGTAAATAACGAAACACATTTATACTTTTACATGACTATGCAACAAACCATAGGAATTTAATCTTTAATTCAAAACTTTCACATATTGCTTATTGAAAGCAAGCTTTTGAAAAAAAGCAATATATTTGTATTCTTTATTTTTATCAGAAGCTCAACTTTCCCTAAAAGGAATTTAGAGGCTGATGATAGAAGTTCACACCCTGTCTTCCACTCTTTGACAGACAATTACTTTCTTCTATCATAGTCTGCTTTCTAAGTATTTAATTTCTGAAGACCCCTGAAGGAACCACAGACATTGTGTCCTCCCTCAGAGTAAATTATCTTGGTCTCACTCCAAGGGAGCTGGAGGCATCTTGGTTGCCTTCTGCCTACATCTGCCTGTCAGCTCGATTATTTCAACATAACTTGGTGAATGTATTTTAATGAAAAGTATTTGGCAGTTAATGCCATTTCCAAGCACCAGAGGGAGCTCAAAAATGAGCTTGAAAGGAAAATTTTTATTAACCAATGACAAATATCAAACATCAAAATAATGCTACTTTCACATTTCCCTTCAATTTCATCAGTTTGGTTGACCATGTCCAATATTTGTATCAAAGGACATTAAAAAAACCCAAAAACAAACCCACCAAATTTCTCATCCTTCTTAATTGCATTGGAGTTTAACACTGATAATGAGGACTGCTTAAAAAAAAAAAAAAAAGGCCAGAAATGAAATTTATTTTAAATAGCATTTTGCTTCTGGGATTCACTTTATACATAGTTTAAAAAACACCAAAAATCAATACAGTAAATGTTACTTATTTGTCTCACATCTATCTACTGCTTTTTGTTAACTATAACCTGATTATTATTCACACTATACAAAAGGAAGTTCTTCTGATATTGTAACATGCTAAGTAATAATTTATAGAACATGAGATAAAGCAATATTTAATGCTTAAATATCTACAGAATTAGATGCTACCATTATTTGATAATAATGGCATTTAATAATAGAAATTAATAAGCTAATAAAACTTAAGACTCTCATATCAAAATCACAGATTGCAATTCCACCTTGAATGGAGTCAAGGTATGTTTCGCTCCAACCATCTCTGAATGTTTGTGAGCCAATGTTACAGAAGCCTAGAACTTGGCACCTTCTGAATCCTACACGTATGACTGATTATGCCAGCTTTGCTACAAGCTGTATTTGACATTCATGATTTTGACCTGCAGCTGTAACTTGTCATTTTCTAATGAAATTATAGAGACCAGTAATACCGCCAGACTACATGTCTCACTGACATAATAATACACTTTATTATTAATAGTTTATTGTGTAATAATTTACTTACTTTCAGTTCCTCTTCCATTTCAGATATCCTTCTTTCTAGCGCTCTTCTTTCCTAAATCAGAAGGTGTGTGTTAACACTGAACAATACAATTTTTTAAAAATTACAGCTTGTAAATACTGTGGTAACAGTGAAATACTTCAAGTTTCAAAGATCATACAACCAAAAGCACAGTGTGGACAGGAAACTTGTGATGGCGGTGATATATAGAAATTCTGTCAATATGGAATTTTAATATCTAGGGAGGAAGAGAGAGAGAAATTTGTATCAAGTCCTACATAACATACCCCTTTTCCTTTTCAAAAATTTAGACAGGTTAAGAACCACTTCTTTGGATTCATTTTTCATGAGCTAAGCTTTTGTAAGAGCTTAATATTCAAGAAATGCAGAAAATTATCAGAAACAAACAAAAATATTAAAAGATTCAAGCACAAAATTGTGAGCTTTCATAGACAAACAAATACAGCTGAAACATCTGTCTCAGCTCACTGGGATCTGTCCATGCTCCAAACTGCAACCTAGTGTTGATACACTCAATTGACATTTATAGGACTTAGCTGAGTACCAGAGAAATCTAGCTACGTAAGATCACCTGCTTCTTGAGTAAATGTTTCCTGAATATTTTCTGCGTTTCCCATATAGTTTTATTTTCCTTTTATTTTCCTTTTTACATGAGAAGCAGGAGAAATTATCCTTTGTATAGAACTTGATTACACTAATTACATAACCAAGCTATCTTATTGAAAGTTAGCTTAGTGTTTCCTATACTACACTGAAGTCTGCAGTGCAGACACATGACCATATTTCTAAATTACATTATTTTGTTTAAACCTATTTTTAAACACATCTGATAGATGAGCAGCTAATGCAGTAGACTTTGGGGTTTATAGCTTGATCTCTTGCTTTCCTGTGTCACACAATGCAGTGTTTCTCATTTAAAAGCAGCTGCAGTTATCAGTACTCTACATTCAGATTTTTCCAGAGTGTGAAAGGCAAAAGCAAAAGATTATTGCGAAGTGGACATATGCATCTGCATACAATGGTGTTATGCAAACAGCAAGCAGCATTGACTGAGGTGTGTAAAACTTTGGTTAGATCATACCGCCCAGTAGATACTGACTCTTGCCGGCCACCTTTCAGATATAAATCATTTGAATTTAGTTTAATCACAGTGCAGTAACACCCCAACATTTTCCCATCATAGCAAACAACTTTAATTTTTATCAAAGTTATGTATTACTGCATTTGTTAGTACATAATGTACTTAAACCCCTTTAAGACCTTTCTCATAATGATAGTAACAGGTATAATAAATAGCAGTGAGTTAAATGATTTAAGTAACTAAAAAAAAACCCTCTCCACAACCCAAATTCTCAACTGAAGAGTTCTAAATTTGGGGAAAATTGATTAAAGGGACCTGCAGTTTTCTGAATTCTAATCCAGACTCCAACCTGGCAGTTTAAGTTTTATTACCACATAATACAAAATTCTGCAAAGGACTTTTAGCATTTCTGTCAGAGTGACAGGTCATTAATGAAACCCTTATTTTTGCCCATGTATTGCTAGGGCCTTGCATCTGTGATTCAACCCGTACCCCATCCCCAAAGAAATAGCCCCTTTATGGTAAACAGTTCTCAAGAGAACAATATTGACAGACTCATCATGGAAACCCATCAAGTCTCATCATGGAAACCCAATTCTGAAGGCTGAGTTCAAATAAAAATCAAAGCAAGTATTTTCTAGATTTTACTACTGTGCAAATACAGGCTTAATACATATGTCCATTTTCATTAATGAAAAGGTATGTTTCAGCTTGAAAACATCATAGTTCTAAGTTGCCTTCTGGTTTTTCTCTGCTGGCCTTTTATTTCTTCTAATTTTCCCCTCCCCTTTTCTCTATGTAATTTATATAAACATCTTCAGTTTTATATTTTATTTTAGAAGTCATATACTTGGAGAAGTATACTTACAAAAGTTCTACAATTTCTATTTTCACCTTTATATTGTTATAGTACACATCAAAAACGTGTATTTAAATCATTCTTAAATTCTGAATTTGATAAGCTTTTTTTCTAGAGATCAGCTACTGATGATTGATTCTCAGCAGCTGAGAATCCTACTTCAGTCACTTAAAAAGTGGAAGAAACTCAAGATTTTAACAACAGAGGAAATACAATTACAAATGTATTCCTCATTCAAGCTCTTGTCGAAAAAGAAGTTTATAATTATAAAATACAAGGAACATCTAAATCCTGTGTAAATCATGTTTCAGCCATACAGCATTATCACTAATTTTTTTACCTGCCAGTTTTATTACTTACACATTTAGAAAGAATAACATTTCTGAAAGACATTTTCCTGTTGGACTTAATGTTATTTTGAAAAAAAAAAGGTTCAAGAACTTCTAATACAGCCAATTGTTTTAATGAAATGGCCTATTTTAGGAAAAAAGCAAAGCAGTAACTTAAAACTGAAATAAAGTCTATCTGTGCAGTACTCCACGCATTGATAATGAACCTACATAAGAATGGATGCAGCTAAATCTATTAGATCATTAAATGTCCACTTATGTGGCCATGATAGCAAGCAAGAAACCAATTAAAGCTGCTGATGAAACTTTTCTACTGATGAAATCACTGTCCACAGCAGGATGCCCAAAAAGTCAAGGAGGAATAGGTGTTAAAGGCTGTTTCAATTAACTGGAGAGATTGTTAAGGAAATGGAACTTCAGGAAGTGCCTGAGAATATTTCTATATCATCTTGTGCACCTCTAAAATCTACCAAGTGTTTGTTCATAGACCAGACAGATTTGTAGAACTAAAACTTGTTTTCTAAACCTAAAATACTGGAGAGCAAATACAAAAGGCTAATGAATGTAAAGTTTATCAGGGATAAATAAATGTTTATCATATCACTTATTACTGTCAAAGTGTATTTGTTTTCCTGTTTAAGTTCCTAATGTGTCACTCCAGGATCAAGGGAGAAGGAAAGAATATGTGGTCAGAACTATGAAGGAAGCCAAGACCACCACAAAACCAATGCAGTCTGCTTTACATGGCTCTGAAACTAAACACTTATAGGGTTGGATTTTAAACAAGCTTGAAACTACAGCCTAAAATTACCATATGCCCAATTTCAGAAGTAATTTCTGTAGTCTATCCACACATGAATTTATCACTTCTTTCCCATTCAGTTTAGAGTTGTCTCTGATGCTGATGCCCCTCTTCCCACACTGCTTACTCATTCTTCTACTCTCCCCTCCCTGCCCCAGTATCATATTCCCTCTGGAAAAAGTTGTGGTATGAGAACAGAGACAGATAAAGATTAATTTTATATCATTAGCAGGTTAAAGATCTCATGTCTGTGAGGTAGAAACAGCTATTTCATTACCCACAATAGCTGGTGAAAGAACACAGGTGCCTCTGGAAAGCTCTGAGGAAATTAAATTCTCTGAATTTTGGAAAGGCATTAGAAGATGAGAGACTCTGAATCTGCTTAACCCTCTGGAATGCCAACATTGTTTTGGACGAAAAGGAACAAGCAACAGATCCCTGGAGAGCAGTGGGGTTTAGAACCTGGTTATCTGTGTGAATGAACACACAACCTGAAGGTAATTCTTAAGAGTAATTCCATCTCACAGTATCTCACATTCATTGCCACTTCGAAACCTAAAATCCCCAAATCCTCTAAAAAATGCAAGTTATAATAAAGTCTTCTGTTCCTACTAAAATATATCCAAGCCATGGGTTGCAATACAAACTAAACCAAAGCCTGAATTGGAGTACTTAAAAATTCTTTGGCAGAAACTCACCCTTTTCTCCATTTCCAAGAGTGATCTGTCAGCAAATCTTTCTTGTCTCTGAAACATAAAATTAATGAAGATGTTGATATGTGTTCTTAAACAACACAGAACTGAGGAAAAACAAACATTTTTGTATTCTGTCTGAAGTATGTCTTCAAAAGCATTTTAAAGTATGTTTAGGGAAGTAAAACTGAAATAAAGAATGAACTGGATTTATTATACACTTCTTCTGTGACAATCCCTGTTATTTAATCACTACACAGCCTTTGGCTAACAGGAGTAATATAGAATTTCTATATAAAAGCATTATAAAACAAACATCTTTTAAACGATCTTCACTGACATTCATAGGGCACACATGGAAGACACTGAAGAACAGATAAATTGTGGTAAATACCATCCAAGAATTCAAAATACTCTTTCAACAATAATTTAAGAGAAATCTAACTTTTATGTATGTGTTTAGTATTACTGTATGCAGCAGTGTTATCTGACAGCAGTTATCTTTAATTGGAATGCACTATTTGCTCTTTATTTCCAAGATAAAGCTATCTAACCAGCCAGGAAGAACTGGCAGTTATGCCAATCTACCAGCAGGTTCCTGAATTAATCAACCAATCCCAACTGTCAGATTGAATACAAGCTTAACAGCGTAGAAAGTGTTTATCCCTACCCTGCACAGAAGTTGCATGCAGATACATGCTGGTAAGAACTGCTACTATTTAAGCAGGCAGGACGCAGTTCCACACATTTTGTTCACACCTGAAGAAGAGAAACCTGTGCTCTTTTCTCTTGAGAAACAGAGAAGTACTCTCCTCCATTCCCATCTTTGGATAAAAAACAACGCTGATGCTAGTAAAGAGCAGCCCATAACCTGAGGTGCTTCCGGTTTACTATCTACTTTGCCAGCTCAGCATGTCTTTTTATTGTATACAAACCTGAGTGGTCTTCTCCAGCTGTAGCTTAAGATCTGTAAGTTCCATGTTGGTGTCATGTAACTGTGCTTTCAGTTTTTCATTTTCAGCTAGAATCTGTTCATAAAGCTAAGAAAAAATATTAATTAAAAACATATTCAGTGAGATTAGCTGAAAAACTTTAAAAACATGAACTATATGTAAAATTAACAAACACATTAATAGTGTAAAAAGTAAAATAAAGTTTAGAATCAGCAAGCACTGTAAAGAACTGTCACCAAACATTTCCAGGAACAAGTAGCTTTGCATAGGGAGCATAAAACTTACACATAATAAAAAATACTTGCCACTTTTTTTTCTTCAGACTTCACAGATTACACCACCACAGTAAATTTTTCAACAAGTTCTTCCTCTATTTTAAAGCAAGATCTAAACATATTTTTACCTTATACATATGTAAGCTAGCAAACAAATAAAGTAAAACGCTTCACATATGCATAAATCAGCTTTAATGATACAATAAAATAAAAAAATAATATGACAGTATTTGTCATAAGAAAAAGGATCTTGGCTCCTCCTGATTTCTCCCTTTCCTTAAAGAGAAAAGGGGAAAAGCCTGGAGCTGTTTTGTAAATATGCATTTTCCCCCACTGTACTGGTTGATCTGCTTCTCCATTCATCTTATTTGCTTTAAGTAGCATTTGTGATGCAATGTGAGATTATTTGCAAACAATTTATGAAAAACAGTAATAAAGTTCTACTTCTGCACCAAAATTATTGGATCAGATACCTTCTTAAAGTCAGGGCTATCTTCTTTTTCTAGTCTACTGCAGTATGGTTTTCGATCTTCAAGGTAACTCTGTGACCCCGATCGTCCCTGCGCTGAATCGTAGCGATCACCTGAAGACATGCTGAGGGATCCTGTATCATATCTGCAAAAGAAAAGTGCAGATTTTTCTTTGCCTTTGCAGTCAAACTGAGACCGCTCATTCTATCAAACACTGAGATTTTGCTGCTACCCAGCTGAAAACAACCAAATGCAATTAAGTATTTTAGTTAGACCACTGTCTTGTAACGTGATGCAAAATTGCTCTTCACATTCCCTCAGTACTGCAAGATTCTGTGTGAATGTGTTTTCAAATCGGTCAGTCTGCAGAGCAAAGGATTATATATTATAAAGGATTATATATTATAAATTTAATTAAATTACTTAATTCAAGCAAATAGTCACGTCTTACATGACTTAATATTACCTTAACCAGTTTAATTCTTCTTTATAAAGAAGACATATTTTTAAAAAAATGTCTTCGTTTAATTGAAGTGTTTAAAAAAAGTAATCTCAAAAATACTGGCCTACATGAATTTTCAAAGTTTTATTAAAGAAATCAAGATTTCAAAACTATTTGTTGTGAATTCTAGTATTTCAATAGCAGTAGTTTATGAAACAAATCTTCAGCAGTCTTTATCTTAGTAATCACTAAATTACAACAATTAATAAAGTTTAGAGTAATTTCATGCTATTCCTTATTCACTAATCATGTGGTATAGTAGTTTTATTTAACAGATTTTCAGCAGAGACAGAACATAATAAAATCCGATAATTAATTCTAAAGGTCTAAAAAGAAACCAAACTCTTTTAAAAAAAAAAAAAAATCTTGACATTTCAGCATTTACTTTTTAACAAATCTTAAGGAAATATGATTTTCAGAGGCTGTAGTACTTTTCTTGAAAATTTTCAGTGGGGTATTCTAAAAGAGGGACAACAAGAACCTCTTGTCTTCTTTGTAAAAGTTGACTCCATACTGATAAATCTGTAGTGAATAGTACTGTATCCACTAAATTCTACAAAATGCCTGCCTGCCTTCAGGACACTACAAATACAGAGTTCAATATATTCCCCCGAATGGAGTATTCCACCCAAAAAAAAAGTCAATACTGTAACTTAATATCATCAAACTGTAGTATCATTACAGGCCTTTAAAGCTCAAACCAACTTAACTACTGGGGTTAAACTGGATCTGTACATAAAGTACTTAAAATGACAATATGTGGACAAAAAGTGTAACAATTCTAAATTAATTTGTTTAAATTGCACATACCTTGATAGGCTATCACTCTGAGGTGGGGAGGGGTAAAAAGAGAGAAAAAGAATGGATCAGTCAATATTTAATTAAATAAAATATATAACAATCAGTGAACAAGTACACTACACAGTTATGTTAAATGCAGATGCTCTCCACCAGTATATATTATCTGACATTGTCAAGCTTCAATTTTGTTACGTCTGGAAAAGAAAAGAAGTATGTGCTAGAACGTGCTTGCCAAAATAAGATTTACAAGGATGTGAACATTACACTCTAAAGTCCTGAGTGCCCTAAACATTGGAGTCATTTCAGCAGTCAGTGCATTCTTTTATTTGCCTGCCTGTTATCAGAGGCATCAGAACTGTGTTCCCCAAATTCACTGTCCCGTCTTCCTCTGCTCTAACATAGCTGTAATGTTTTGAGCATAATAATGACTTCAGCTCAAAATAATAATACAAATTAAGCTACAAGATCATTGTTTCAACACAGCATGACTGAAAACAAGTTACTATACCAACACCATAAGGAAGTGCTTCTTAGATTTTATTTAAATGACAGTTTCATTTTTTTATATTACTTTCATTCATTCACTCATTCCAGGTAAATCCACAGGCACAAAATTCACTCACAAGTGGTGACTTAAGAGTGAGGGAGCATTCTCTAAATATTACACCAGTCATACAAACCTTTTTCCCCCTAGGTGGTCAATACAGAATCGTAATTTATTACAATTATAGTAACAACCTTGAGTGAAGACATTTCAGTCAAGAAACTCTACTGACGTATCATCACCTGGACATCCTCCAATATTATTCACCTAGCAGTGGCTGAAGCCTTCCCCACAGACTTTTTTTGGGGGGTAGATGTGGTTTGCTTGGTTTCCTTTTACAGAAGGAAACTGTGTTTTTAAAATGTGTAGAGGAAAATAGCCACATTCTCCATAGTACACTCAATTTCCCCTTTGACACCTTGAAGCACATTTACTACACAAGGGGTATCAAAAGTACATGCTTATAGCCTAACCACTTCTAGGCTACTGACCACAATAAAATTAACTTACCCCTAAGCATGAGTCTTACTTTGCATTATTCTATGTTTAAGTATTATCAGTGTGAGATTACAGAATTTCACCATGTAATCAGCAACCTACAAAAATCTCTTTCCCACTGATTCCTTCTCTGGGTGAGAACAAAACAGAGGAATCTTTGTCCATAAAGACTTTAGGTTTCTAATTTTACAAGGAATGTTGCATGCAGAGAAATGCTACGCTGGTCCTTTTAGCCTTTACTTACAATGGAGGACAGCCACTACGAGAAGTAAACCATTCCTAAATATTTCTTAGTAAATATGCTTTCCAAAGGCTGTTTTTCTTTGCTTCTAGTGGACTCCCTATGGTGCTGTGGGAATGTGAAAACTTTCCAAATCTCCATTCCCCTGCTGCACTACAGCTTCCCAAACTGAAAGGCAAATTATTGTCACATAGGCACCATCTTAGAAACAAAATTTTCCAGCTACACAGGGGTACAACAAATGAACTGGTGAGGCAAGAGAGCAGTAATTACTAGAGGCAGAAAAACACAAATGCAGCCCATTCCCATTCTCCTGGCTGAGGCTGGGAACCTGAGAAGAACATTCAAAAAGCTGTCCTTCAGCAGTTTCTGTTCCCTGAAAGCTGTAAATTGCTGCTCCTGCTGCTCCAGCACCACCTGGCCTCCGTACCTCACTGAAAGAGCCTCACATTTCTCAAGCCCATGCCTGTTCTTGTTCCCCTCACTTTTCATAAAATGTGTTTGGGTTTGGTTTGGGGGTTTTTTGGTGGGTGGTGGTTTAGTAGTCTTAGCTGTTTTCATTATTTTATCCTTCAAATTTTGTCAGTTCTGCTCAATTGGATTTTAGAAATTTGCCAAAAAACTGTGAAAAAGTGTAACTGAGAATCTGCAAACTTTGCATAAAGCTTGTCTGAAGACAAATGATGCCAGCAAAGACATGCCTGTGCATCCAAATCACATAAGAGGAGTGTTCCTGGTACAGTCATAAAACCGAGCACTGAGCAGCCACAGTTACACTGACAGCACACAAGCAGTAACAAAAAATTAAAACACACGTATCCTTACCTATACAACCTGACCCTAAGCCATCACTCTATTCAAACCATAAGGGTGCCCCAAAATAGACTGTGTATTTGAAAAAGTATGCCAAGCATCTAGACAAGTACATTACATTTTACTGAGGTTACGATAATTACTGGTCATGGAAATAAAATATTAAATTCAGGTGGAATTTTCTGCACTGTATAAATGAGTGTTTCTGTAAAAGTGCCACAGCAATAAAACTGAGAAACAAAATTTGAATACAGCATTTAATCAACACTATTAATGCCAGTTTCTCATGTTTATTCCCCCAGAACAGAAGACCTGATGACATTTATTACCCTAATATTGCTAGCTTACACTTTTCAGAAATCACATATCTGATCTCTGGCTGAGGTAAAATTTCAGTCCATTTAATTATAACCTAACCACAGTTGTAGTATCTATTAAAATTCTAGTTTTTGGGGTTTGTTGATTTTTTTTAATGCATCATACTGAAAAATAGGCTTCACAGAAATACATTTTGACTTAGAATCCTTCATCTACCAAAGTAATCTCCTGGCTTCCTGATTTTTAAATGGCTATTCTACAACTTAGTTCTAAGACTATCTTCTAGGAGAAACATCACTTTTCTTTAAGTAACATGGCATTTTTTGTGCTAATTGAAAAAATTCTCTGCCCTTAATATTAAAAAGCCTAAACAAAATTTAATGAGAACAACATCCAACTGTGAAAGTGCTTAGCGAAGCCTTACTTCTTTTTAATAGCTCTCCTTTATGTATAAGGGATCAGCTAAGGAGTCAAAAGAGTTCCGAAGAACTGAAAAACAAGAAATTCAAACTAAACTCTTACAAGCCAGTTCCTTCAAAGACCTATATCATGAATAAGATAATGATTTTTCAGATTCCTTACAAATTTCAGGCTAAAAATTATTTTTCCTAAGGTCCTTTAATTTTCTATGTTGTGTGCCCAAGAACCTCCTCACCCTTAGTTTAAATTCTTTGTCTAGCACCAAAGCCTTTGGAAGTTTACAGTTACCCTCTTCTACCTCTGGTTACCTCAAAAATCAGCAGAATTGAAAGAGCAACATTATTAACCAAACATCTCACACTGTAATTCCAGTTTATTCATATCTCCTCTTCTCTTTCTGGAACTGAAAAAAATTTATAAGCAAATAATCATGAATTTCTACCATAAAGCATGCAAGATTTGTGTCAAAATGAAAGTAGATTTAGCAACAGCAAAAAGGAAAGTGCAGTTTCTTTAGGCATTTAAAAAAATTAAAAAAATATACACCTTTTGCGATTGATTTGGAAATAAGACCTCCAAGATCATCAACTCCAACCTTTGACTGAACACCACCATATCAACTAAACCACAGCACCAAGTGCTACATCCAGTCATTTCTTGAACACTTCCAGCAATGGTGACTCCACCACCTCCCTGGACAGCCTGTTCTAATGCTTCACCACCCTTTCAGTGAAGAAATTCTTCCTGATGGCCAACCTGAACCTCTCCTGGTGCAGCTTCAGGCCGTTGCCTCTTGTCTTATTGCTTGTTGCCTGGGAGAAGAGGCCAATCTCCACCTGGCTACAACTTCTTTTCAGGCACTTGTAGGGAGCAATAAGGTCTCCCCTGAGCCTCATCTCATATCGTTCCTGATATAGGCCAGGATGCCATTGGCCTTCTTGGCCACCTGGGCACACTGCTCAGCTGGGCTCATGTTCAGCTGACTGACAACCCGCACCCTGAGGTCCTTTTCTGCTGGGCCACTTTCCAGTCACTTTTCCCCAAGCCTGTAGCGCTGCCTGGGGTTATTGTGACCCAAGTGCAGGACCTGAAATTTCACCTTGTTGTGCCTCACGCAGTTGTCCTCAGCCCATCAATCCAGAGTGTCCAGATCCCTCTGCAGGGCCTTCTGACCCTCCAACAGACCAACACTCCTACCCAACTTAGTGTCATCTGTGAACTTACTGAGGGTGCACTCAACTCCCTTGTCCAGATCATTGATTAAGATTAATATTAAACAGTACTGGCCCCAATACTGAGCCCTGGGGAACACCAACCACTAGCTGAATGTAATTCCATCCCACCATCACTCTCTTGGTCTGGCCATCCAGCCCGTATTTTACCCACTGAAAAGTGAGGAGAGAGTCCAAGCTGTGAGCTGCCTCTTTCTCTAGGAGAATGCTGTGGGAAACTGTATCAAAAGCTTTGCTGAAGTCTGGGTAGACTACATCACAGCCTTTCTCATCCACTAGGTGGGTCATCCTGGTCATAAAAGGAGGTCAGATTGGTCAACCAGGACCTGCTTTTCCTAAACCCATGCTGTCTGGGCCTGATCCACTGGTTGTTCTGTATGTGTCACTCACAGTGAGGAATTTCTTCTTAGTGTCTAATCTCAACTGGTCCTGTTTTGGTTTGAAGCCATTCTCCCTTGTCCTATCACTACATGCCCTTGTAAAAAGTCACTCTTCATCTCTCATGAGGTAGGCCCTTTTGGGTACAGGAAGGCTGCTGTAATGTATGCATATGTCCTATAATGTACACATTTTTCTTAAGTAGTACCTACTGCTACTCAGGTGTTCCCGAGTGAGGGCACTCATGCTGGAGGTCTGTGAGAAGTACAGGATATGTAGGTGGTAGGGAGCTTCTCTGAAAAAAACTTCGGATATTTCAGGGAGCCACCACTTCAGCCATGCTGATTGCTAAGGGACTGAGTGAATTTGTGGCATGGCCTCCACTTGTTGGTGTTTTATTTGGCTTTTACTAGCTGTGCTATCTGCTCAGTGGGCTTGTTATTGCAGGTACATTCCCTGTTCCTGTTATCGTCCACTGTGATAACCAGTCCTACGGCATCTTCTCCCAGCAGTATCTCCTATCCCATTTCTGTTTGCTGCTCTTCAGAACATCTGTCTTCTCTTGAGTATGCTTCCTGCCTCTTCTAAAAAAAATGCGTCTTTCAAATTAGGAAATACTAGTCTTCTAGAAGGCCACTTCAAGTGAAATATACAGCAAAAGAACATAGGGTAGTGTGAAACAAAGTATCAGCTCGTTGCATATGGTGAGTTGTGATGAAAAAGCAAAAACTCTGTTGTGGAGGGCAACTGCTCCTGTTGTTTCCATAGTTTCTGATATCTCCAAGTACTGGGAGTGTTTCAGCTTCCTGGAAAATCTTTGAGTACTTTTAAGTTTAGAATTTCCTACTTAAGTTACTGTTCATCTAGTTTATGATTATGTGAATTGTCTTACAAGTAATTGTAATATAAACATATTTTAAATTAAAATTCTTCAAAATTGCCAACACAAATGGATTTTGTATAGCATATTCTCTTTTTCTATTCTTCTCCATTTTTTTGTATACAGAAGGCTTTAAACAAAGGAGCCTTTTTTCCTCTAATATGCTAATATGAACTAAAAAGTCAGCATCAAATGATTTGTAAGATTTACTTATGTGGAAAGAAACTTTAATGCAGGAGGACTTGAACAGAAATTTTGTGTGCATTCTTTAAGATGGTACTTAACGGGTAGGACCCTTAAATTTACCTTTGTGAGACTCCTGAAAAACTGGTTTTTGTGTATAAAAATTATTTTATCTGATAGATCTCTTCTACAATTTAAAAGCATGTATATTATTTCAGTACCAGGGAATAGACAAATTCCTTTACAGAATGCAAAAAATGTAATTGAGGAGGAAAAAATAGTGCAAAGTGGCATTTAGAAAACAGTTTTAAAATGCTTCCTTTTTATTTCTCTCTGCTTTGTATTGCATCAGATTAATTTAAAATAAATATGAAATTATAGTAATTTCCCTTCTGGTCAAGAATTAAAGTTTGTGTTAAAAATTTATTTCCCTGTAGGATGCCTAGTCGTGAGTGTGTAGTTGATGGATTTTGAACCTTGTTGGCAACTATTTAGAAGCTACTGTACAGTTATACTACTTAAATATGAATGCCTTTTCATTTTACCCAGAGTGAAAGAAGGTGCATCTTCCAGCAAGTGTAAGGAAAGTGTTTCAAAACCAACAGGGAAATCAGTGACAGTTACACTTTTGTGGGGAAAAACAAAAAACAAAACAAAACAAAACAAAAAAAAAAAAAAAAAACCACCAAAAAAAAAACTGAAGGGGGAGAGAGGTCTGCTGAGGGAAGAATACCTTCGTGTAGTAGGTATTACAGCTGTTTGCCAAATGTTGCTTAGATACTAAAATTCATCATGGGTTCAAGGGTTGAGAAATCCCTGGAGGGTGGATATATTAAAAAATATAAATACAACATACATACATAGAAATGGGATCTGGTTCAGAAAATTCATGAAAGTAGGTGGAGCGTAGAAAGGTATTACAGAAAAAGTAGCATGTGTTTGCTTCATTTTTATTCTTCTTGAAGATCTAATTTCTGAAGACAGGCTAATTGTTAAATGGATGCCTGGACTAAATCTGTGTTTGAGAGGCATGTTTGATACACAGTTACACATACAGACCCTAAGACTTAGCACAGTTTCAAAATACACCTTATGTATTTTAGAGGCTTTAAGGGGTGAAGCATATGCTTACAGTCAGGAAGAGAAAATCTTATGAAGTTTGGAGCCTCCTCACTCAGTTTATTTAGGAAGAGAATAGAGGCTTGACCAACTCTGCTGCTCTAAAACCCGGCTCGCCCACTTTCCTTCTTGCCTGAAGATTCCTATGTTGTATCCCCTCCTTTCTCTAATACTTAAAGCAGACTTTAAAAGGCTTGTGTGTAACCACTGGCTTGTTGGTGATGACCATCTGTTCTTCCAGACTCCAGACACCTGAAAGTGAACCCAGCCAAACTAGTTTTCTGAAGCCTCAGCAAACCATTGTCCCAGGATGTCCCTATTTTAGTAACAGTCTATTAAGACTAAATGAATGATCATTGTCTGATATCCAGAGGACTCAGGGATAGTCCTGCAAACCTGTAGTTGAATACCTAGATGTTCAGTGATAGGTGGTTTGCTTACTCCTCTAATTGCCTTGTGGGAACTGCTGTGGATCCTGGCTGGTAGTGATTCCTGCCTGTGCTCTTCTGGTAACAGCTGGTAAGGAGAATTCACTGCAGTTCCACAATATGCGTAATGTGATCTAACCTGAGACTACTGCAGAAACAGGCTGTAGTTCTCTCTGTCCTTGGTTTTCCTCCCTCCACAGGATCTTGTCTCCTCTCTCGCATTATCTAATGATCACAGAATGTGGGAATTATTAGCATAAGACTAGTCTTCTGGGAGCTTAGAGAGTTTATTCTCTTTTCGATAAGTGAGCTGACCTGCTTGCCAGCAGCAGTTGGCATAGAGATGCATGTGAAAAGAAATGTCTGAGCTGCTTTTCAGACATACCTTGTACTTCTGACCAGAAGCCTGGCTGTGTAGAGCTGCCTGTGCAGTGGTGGAGTTCCATGTTTCATCTCCCATTTCAGAAGCCTGAGCCAGTTGGTACTGTTGAGTGTTCTTTCACGATATCTGAGGGTGTTGGTGTCAGAATATATTTTTAAAAGTAGTTGATTTTAATTCATTTCTCTCAGAGTTTTAATAACTTGATCGCCTGAAGCTGTTTCTTACTCACTAGGGGTTTTTAATATAAACTCTTTAGCTGTAACCCATTTTAATCCTAAAGAGCAAAACATGATTTAGGCAGAGCAGACCTATAATAATGCCAGGGATGGTTTCTGTCTCCTTCAGCCTTGTTCCCAGTTATGGTTTTAACTAACTATGAAGCGATATTATTAGTGATACATTCCAAAATGGATCTTTGGAGGATAATCAGAAATTTGGATTTGTGAATGACAAGGTGAAGTTCATGGTTTGATGTAAACCACATGCAGACTGATTACATGAACTGGTATGGGGTTGAGTACGGTAGAGAGGCTACAAGGTGAATGAATGTTTTTGTCAGGATTCAAGAAGTTTCTTTAAATGATTCTAGGAAATGTTAACTGGAGGAGTACAGTTAAAAGGAAAAAGAACCAAAGATGACACTTGATATAACCCACTCAGAAAATGAGAAGAGGACTTCAGAAGGATATCTTATAAAACAAGCCATGTGACAAAATAAAAGCAGGGAAAGAAGATTTATTCCCAGCCAAAGAAAAACAGCTCTTCTAGAAGAATGACAAACTCTTACAAGTGGATACTGGTAGAAATGCAGTGTTTGTTTTGAGAGCTGCGAAAAGGTCACTGCAGGCTTTGGAAGATTGTTTCAGTTAATTAATTTCCATTTTTTGCCTTCTTTCTGGAGAGGAGATTGGGAAGAAACATTAATGGGAGAGAAAATATGCCAGTATGGTAGTCATCCATGTAATGTCCCCTCCCACCCCAATCAAAAGTGTGGTGCTTTTTCTTTATCAGCAAAATAAAAGTTCCTCCTTTGCCAAACTTGTATTAGTTATCTGTAAAGATAAAGCTAAATTCTGTTAGATAAAATAATGGGGAAACTTGGAGAAGATCACTGGGCTAGTATCAGTTGACATTTTCTTTCATGAAGATGTACTGGGGCTCTGTAGTGTTGCCAGCAGGTTTTTGCCGCATATATGGGTGTCCTAAGAATAATTAAATGCTAATAAAGTTGTTAAGGTTGATGGTGAAATTCCCTTTTTAAAATCATGCCATTATGTGCTAGACTTTAATCTTTTCTACTGTGTAGCTGTGATCTGACGTGTGGATAAAACCCAGCTGACAGAGTAAGATACAGTAAGGTATGGTTGATGGGTTAGAGGAAACTATAGGACCTAACAAATTTGATATGTGTTTGTTCAGCTGAGTCTAGAAGAGCTGGTCACCCCAGAATGCACAAAGTCATGTGCTCTGTAGCTGCCTTCTTTCAGATTGTATTACTGGGCGCATCACTACTTGTGACCCTAAGTATTTTTTAGTAAGTATATTGTGTTTCTGTTCTTCTAAGGGTAAATGTGCTAGAATTTAAGTTCAGACATATTTTCCTCCAGGTCATATGACTTAATGGAAAGTATCTTTTTTTCTTCTAATATGATTTTGCAGTTCAGTGGATCTAATGAAAAGACAAGGGATTGATGCCCAGTGTAAAATTCAGAACACTGTAATTTTTGACTGAAAAAGAATTTGAAAGTGCAGCTTATGTCTAAAAACCCCATCCTGTTTGAAGAAATGATGTGCATGGGAAAGGTCTTACTTGTTTATCGCAAAACATTGGTTTTATTGGTATCCAGAGAAGAATTTAGAGTAGATTCATTACCTCTGAATTCTGAAGTTGAATGTGAAACATACGGAAGAAAAGACGTACAGAAGAGTGATAGGTATGGAAATATGGCAGCTTGGATAGACTCCCAAGAAAGGTAACCCTCAGTTCCTTCCTGGCTTAGGGCTTGTAACTTCCCATTGCCACCGATAAGCTCCTGTTTTGTAGACATGACTGGAACATGAGAGAGCATCTCTAGATATATGAGCAAATTCTGAGTTACACAAATGCTTGGTGAGTATGGCATACTGTCACATGTGAGGGCCTCATCAACTAATTTAAAATTCATGTTTGAGAGGTGGTGATTCTTCTTAGACTGGAATCTATGGAACTGTTAGTGCCTTTGGCTGTTGAATATAATATTTATTCGGTTATCTGATGTAAGAGTAATTTAATTCACAGCAAAATAGGTTTTGAATACTGTTTTCCAGGAGTAAAGAAGGGTGTGGTATAGATTGTCACTTCTATGCATCTCAGTTTTTATTTTCTTTCAGCTTTTACTTGAGTGGTTTTCTCTGTTGTGAATTTGACCATATTCTGGCACATACAGTAGACTTTCTAGTGACACTAAGGCAATTTATGACCTACTTATCCTTTCTTAAAACCATGTCTTTTGTTGGATATCCTAAAACACATCATTGCATTGCAAATCATCCTAATCTGTGTGTGTTTTTCTAGTATTATCCATGACTGAGGCAGGATAAAAGCTGTTTGAATTCTTCTGAAGTGCATGTCAATATAGTGTGATATCTCTAGACATATAGGGCTGCTGCGTATTGATGAGAGTGAGTTGTTTGGATATGATTCAGATACTAAACCACAGAAATACGGGATTTTTCTATAAACAGCAGATATGACAAGAAAAAAGTATAAAAAAGGAATTATTTGAAACCTCTTTATTGTAGATGAGGTGCTGCTTGTCAAATTTGAATAAAGAGTAGGAGTTTCTTTTGGGAGAAATGTGTTTTTAGGGAAAATCCAAGTGGACTCAACACATAACAACTGCTATGAAGTGCAGATTGCTGGTTCTAACCAGGGGTCGGACCAAGTTCAGTACTACTAAATGATGCTAAAAGCTGAACTGTGGTAGTAATGTTTCTTTGTAGAGAGATATGCTCACTGTATTATTGCGTAATATAATTACAAAGAAGGTAAGCTCTGTGATGCAGTAGTTATGTATTACACTAATATCTGTTTAGCACAATAAAAGAATTGATCTTGGTTTAAATTTTTCTGATACAAACATCAGCAAGTGGCTGTTGGAGAAAAATAAGCTTGTTAAGTCCATACTCATAACTTTCACTGAAATAGGAATCAACAGTTGCAAGTCATTATTTGTGGTGCTACTATACCCAAATACAGAAATGCTGCTTTTGGCATAACGCAGGAGGGATGGTGAGCTACTGGTGCAATCAGTGCTTGTTCATGAAGAATTAGCTGAGGAGAGTGGGAAGTAGCATGGATTTCCTTCTTTCTTCTCCTTTTCTGCCTCCATGCTGCTGTTACCTCTTCTTTTCAACTCGTGTAATTCAAAGCCAAGTTCTCCAAGCACAGAGTGTTGTAAGCTGGAGTTACTGTGCACTCTGCAGCTGCAACAAGATATTTTTCAAACTCAGACTTCATTTTTGCACAATAGGGTGCAAACTTTGAAGTAAAGGAGAGAGAACACTTGTTTGCAAAGTGAAATTAACATTTGATATGCACTTTAAAAATACTTTTTGTTTTACTTTATTTCATTCCTGCTGAAGTTTTTACTCTATATTCATCCTGGCATTGCCAGGCTCTACTTCTTTTTTTTTTTTTTTTTAAATATGTTTATACCATATGTTTCCCTGTATGATTTTCTTCATATTTTCTACATTTCCTTTCCTCGCTTACTGTTTACTTTCACCTACACATTACTCTGCCCCTTATGTCATTCCTCTATATGGATGTGGCAGAATATGAAGGCTTAGTTACTTTTCAGCTGCTGCAAGTAGGAATTTTTCCTGTTCCATCTTTGCATCATTAATGTTTAGGTAGCCACCTACATACAAATTTTTCTAGAGCTTATTGCTGGATTTTTCAGAGGTTTCTTGGAACACAGGAGGACTAAGACTAACCAGATAGTGTTATCTGCATGGTTTCTTTTATGCTCCTGCATAGCAAGAAGGAAGACAGATCTGATCCTAGTTACTGTGCTTCCATGGGCATAGAAGTTGATGTGAAGGCTAGGTACAACCTGCTGTGTGTAGGCCTCAGTGTTGGTATGTCATAAATATGACAGGTACAGTATTTAAAATTGATAGAAAGTGCTATTTACATAGGAAGATTTTTTTTGCTTTTCTACTACTTTGATAGCTTTGGGAATATTTGGCAATTTTGAAGCAAAGATGTGCATCTGTCCAGGATGCCTTTCATAACAGCTCCATGAGGGAGAATCAGAAGCTGGACTTGATGCTGTCTGAAAGAGCTATTGCATGTTGAAGGACTTAAAAAAGTCTTTGTAAATTGGTTAATTACTTAGAAAAAAGGAATATACTGAAATCTGAATTATACTGATGAAAATTGAAAATAAATGTCCCTTCCTATTTGCTTAAAATCTTTTGGCCATTTGTTTCTCAGCTACTCTTTGTTACTTTTTAAACATCTGTAGCTACCTGAAATTCTCAGGTTTTGTGTTCTGCAAGAGGAAATCATAAATTTACCTCACGTCTCTTGCTGATATCAGCTGTCTTAAAATCATCGCTCATGTATTTCAGGATAAATTATTGTCTAGTTATGCCAAATAACCCTAATTAGTCTGATTTAAGTTGGTCTTTTGCATAGCTGCTAGCTTGATACCACTCGTAGTGGGAGCATTTCTATTTAGAAAGTGCTGCAACATTTTTTTTTCCAAGAAAGATATGTGAAAGCAGCATAACCTTAAAAGTGCCTGAATGTTGTCATGATTTGATTTCAATTTAAATGCCATCACAGAAGCCTGTCTTCCTATGTCAGTCTCTATTCAGTTATAAATGTTCAGAGGCAGAAGATTGAGGCACAGCAGTGACTGACAGTGTGGGATGGCATTTTGCAGAGTGCCTGAATAAGACACCCCTATGCATTTGACTTAATTGTTTTTCAAGTCATTTGATTTGTTCTACTTTGGTCATAAAATCATGCAGAAGAAAGGATTCTTGGTCCAACTGAATTTCCACAGTTTTCGTTCCAGTACCGAATGTGGAACCTTCATTTTCTGCTGTAAATCATAAATTCAGGAGAAAAGACAACTGCAGGAGTATTTCAGCTGTGGAGAAAGGAGATCAAAGGAAATGCTCTGTCAGTTTTCTCTGAAGGGGGTGAGGAGATTACCCAATGTACAGACCAGGATGCTGTGCAAGGTGCCCATGCCCAGGCAAGCAGGACTCTTCCACACCTTGTGAGACCTCCCAGCTACCAGCCCCGTGTGGCACACACTTTATCACTCTCCACCAATTGCTTGCAGAGGTTACTACATACATTGCCAAAACAGTGAAGCTTTTTATCATTACGTTTATATGGGGTTTGAATTATGTCTTTAAAAGCGAGTGTAACAGTTGTGCAAGTGAATGAGAGTTTGAGGTGAGGCTGGACACCGGCTGTTCATTCCTATTTAGCCAGCTGTACATTTTCCTTGAGACTTGCTCGCTGACACAAGGCGTATGAGTACTGTGTACCACAACAGAATTTAGCAAAATGTTATTCTAATGCTACTGGATTTGCTTCAGGTTTGTATTATTTAAGACATTCAAGAAAAATAAAAAGACTAGGCCTTGGTTCAATATCTTTTTGAGAAGTACAACTTAATAGTCCAAGAATCACATAGAAAGTATAATTCTGTCTCTCAATATGTTGTATATGCAGATAGGTATACCTTAGCTTGCCTGCCTTTTAAGTGTTATTTTTACTGCAGGTTAAAAAACAAAAACAAAAAACAATCAAACATACAAAAAACCACCTCAAACCAACAAACTAGACCCAAAACAAAACCACATTTCAGAAGGACAAAGTAGCGTGAGCTTGATGTAGCATTTCTGCTTCTGTCTGAGTTAAAAACAACATTGTTAGGAATTCAGATTGGAAGTGAAACTCTTCTACAGTTAGAAAATATTTAAATAATGTTCACAGACACTTAAACCAATAGAAGGTCTGAAAAGGATCAGGTTTACAGTTTTAGTGTACTTCAATTTTTTAAAAAAATGGAAATAGCAGTGTTAAAATTTTATTTTGTTTATTTGTTAAATGTCTCTTGAAGTTTGTTTGGCCAGATATATTATATATGTATTTTTATCAGTTATTTGAATGATTTACAAAGTTGTACTTTTAAAAATCTGTTGATACTTTATATTTTAAAAAATAAAGAGTGAAGCAATTCTGTGAAAGGCATTTTAAAAAAAAGGCAGTTAAAATTCATATTCCGAAGTTGCCAGAGCTTTTAATTTGTTTTTGCATCCTGTGAACTGTGGGGGCAAATTTTTTTCATTGTTTCTTCAAATGAGGGATTACAAAGCTGCATGAACACAGTGTTACTTTTTCTGTCTCTGGTTCCCTATTATCATTCACTACAGAGATTCATGGAATTAATTTGAACTCTGCCATCTATGTGTTCTTTTAAAAATCAGCTGGGTTTGACTGAAATGGGTGATTAGTTAAAAGTTCTTGGCAGATCAGTTGTACTTGTTGGTTGGTGCAACTAGCACCAACCCACTAGCAATTAGGCTCATGTTTACTGGGAATGCCACACTGAACATGCTTATTTTAAATGTATATACATTTTTTTGGAAGGGTCCCTCTTGCATTTCGAGAGTCAGGGACTGCTGTCCAGTCTTTTGATTAGTCTGGAGAGGCCTCTTGCTTGCACTGGTGAGTCTCCACTGACATCAGTAGACAGTTTGTAATGAACTGAATCAATCAGCGTCCACTTCTTCCCTTTCCTGTGCTTACCACCCTTCTGGTGACCTTCAGGTTCAGCAAGTACTTAAGAGTTAATTATGTCCCAAATGACTTTGCAGACTTGTTTCCCGATATTGTGATCTGGGCCAAGGTTCAAATGTAAGCATATGTGCCTCTTTCTGGGGCTGAGATAAATAATATGAAAATGTTGTCTGCACTGTATTTGTCTGCAGCTGACAAATTTTAGTAAATTCAAGTTTGAGCATCCTTCAGATTGTTAAGTTCTAAATTTACAGATAAGACTCAACTTCGTATATAAAGTGTCTTCAGAGAGAGATATGTCCCTCTCTGTTTACGTTGTGTCTGTGTATGCGTTTTCTTAATAGACATGCACACATACAAAATTCATCTGTAAGGGGTTTTTGTAGATTTGGAGGGGTTTTTTTAAATTCAGAATGTAGGCCACGTTGCTAGTTGAAATTCTTAACATCTAGTTCCTGAGGTTGGTTTTGGTATGGACTGTTTGGCTTTTTTCCAGTAATCTCGGAGGATTGTTATTTATTGTCTCAGATATACTGAGATTCCAACCGTTTTATGAATGCTATTGAAATGTATTTTTCGTTAAAGAATGGGAAAGAATCCGGGTTTCATAGTAATTCTAGAAAGTCAATGTTTCATTTTTTCCCCCAGGTTATTTATTTCAGTCCTCAGTAGCTATTAAGGAATATACAGTAGATCTTTCACTAACAGACAAATTTCAACTAGAAGTATTTTTGCCTTTATAAAACAATGGTATTGCAAAGCAAACCTGTTCTCCCAGTCTTACCAAGACAGTATAATGCTTGTCATGGAATTATCAGGACAAAAGTATCAGGATTGATTTTGTTTACTTTTCTTACTTTTGTCTTTCCTAGCATTTCTGGGATGGTAGCAGTTCTCTATACTTAAACCACAGGTTTGTCTAAAAGTGGTACCTTTAGCTTCAATGTTAACACCTGAAAGATTTAGCTCCAAAAAAGAGCATGGTATGAATCAAGTTACTGTTTTCTTCTCATCTGTTTAGATTTAGAAGGACCACCTACTAGTGTATTATATAGCTTATCACTGGATTTTCTGAATTTTTCTTCTGTAGCTGTCTGTTGAGCATAACTATTTTTCAGCAAGTGAATTTCAAAAGATGCAAGTGTAAGTGCTATACCAAAAGAATTAGTAGGTGATAGTGGAAATGTCAAATGTTTTTACCTTTTCACTGCATCCAAGTTTGCAAAAAGCATTTTTTTCTAGATGTGGCATCAAAAGGCATGGTTCCGGACTTTTTATTGCACAGCTTCAATTTCCTTTTCATTGCATACATGTAGCTGTATCAATTAAGTATCAGTTGAAGAAGTTATGTTTACTTGCTTTAGAAAGACAAAATTTCAAGATGAGGGTAACACCTACTTAAAAGTGTAAAATACAAGCAATTGTTTGTGTAGGTTGTTTTTTTCCCAAACCATGGAAGACTTTTAAAGTATGCATACATATCTACACACAATAGTACCCTGTTGCATTTGAAGATTTTGGTATATGGTATCAGAAAAACTAAAATGTCAAATACACCCATATTTGAAGTCATACCATAAGTCTTAATTGACATTTATATTGAAATACAATTCATTCAAAAATAGTTTTTTTATATGAACAACAGAATCTTCTGATTTTTAGGATTATTCTGGTACTGACTTCTCCTCAGTTATGCATTACAGACTCAGGGCATCATTCACTTGCTCGTGTTTACCAAATCTGTTCCCTTTCTGTATGTGATGCAGAACCAAGTTATCTGTACATCTACAATGATTCCTCTCCTTTCCTTTGGTAGCACTGATAAAAGCTCCTATTCTGTGCATACCAGGTTGACTTTGTGCACTATCCAAACCCTGTCACTGCTTTGTTGAAACTAGTTTTGCTGTAAATAAAGATAAACAAGTGGGAATACTTTTACAGGATGGGATAATTTGAATTATGTGGGAAACAGAAAAAAATTTCATTACCAGGTTTAAAAGGTGGACTTTGAATATTTTGGTTTATATTGAGTAATGCTCTTTCACTTAATTTCATTGAGGGGATCACTATTAATTTTTTGAGAGGAATAGCAGAGGAGAGGCCTAGTTGGAGTGGCTGGAGGGAGGTTGGTAAAGGACTGTTCTCCACTTCTTTGGCAAGTAGTGTGCTGCCTTTCATCTTTGTTCTGCTTCTTCCATCTGTTTAAATCCTGTGGATTTGGGGCAAGTTCACCCATCCTTCCTTTGCTGACCTAGGAAAACCAAAGCCCTGTAAGCACTTGCAAAAGGAAAATCAGATAACTCTACTTTTCCAGCCCTACTAATCTCCCTAGCTGTGCTGATCTGATGTTGATCTGTAAGCAGCTTTATTTTTGGAGTCTCCTTTAAAGAATCAATTGATCATGAAGCTGTCCATGTATAGAAATAATAACTTTCCAAAATGCTACACTAGCACTACAGTTTCCCTACATATTCTTACATACTCTTTCATATAGCATCTCTGTAAGTTATTGACCCAGTTGACCAAATATAACTGCTTCAATGAGATATGTGTTTTCCTGACAGAAGTAGTTTAATTTTCTGCTAGGGGTATTATGTGGAAACAGGTAAAAATCAGTTTTTTTACACATCACTTTTTTCCTGTCTATGTTAGAACATGCACGTTGAAAGAATATGAGTATTCAATTGGATTTTTTTATAAAGATATTTTTTCGGTGTTTGACTTTGTTTTGACCTTGTAAGAAAGTTGTTTTCCCCACAGCTGCTGTTTTTGCCTGTCTAGCAGACACTTGCATAGCAATTACCTGATCTGTGACCAGGAGGGCTGTTTCACTGTTAAAATAATGCATCTGGTTTTGTTGAGAATTGTTCTTACACTGTATTAATTTTTCATTGTCACAGAAGTTAAATCTTTTAACTGGAGAGGAGTAAGAGTTAGAGCACAGCACTCTTTTAAGAGGAACAGTATAAAACCAGCACCACATGAGTTGTTGGTGGCAACTGATGATACATATCTCAGAAGATAGTTACACTTCTGGGAATTAATTTTTATTTTGTAATCTGTTTGTTCTTACCTCTGCTTATTGTAATTACAGAGGTTTAAGCACTTGTACTGTTTAAGTCATACAGTAAAAAGGTGATCTATACAAGAGTACTTGATTCTGAGTTGTTGAATAAAGATAAGGAAAATATAACTGATTCCAGATCTAGGATCATAATTAATTGGCAAAAGTTAAGCAGTAAAGTACTTCAAGTCATTTGTATTAGTGCTGCATTGATTTTGTGATTGTCTCCTGCATAATCTGGCATTCTGTAATAGTGGAGGTAAAAAAGCACTCTTCGTTTCCTACAACTGTTACCAAATTGATGACTAATTCGTCAATATTTTCTGGGTGTTTTTTTCTCAAATATATGGAAAATGTAAATTAAGCTCTGAAAGCAAGGAAGTGTGTTTGCAGTTTTTTGCTTGTGTTGATGCTTGTAATAGCTTGAAGTATTGAATGTTAGGGAAGGGGAAATATTAAATTTGCAAGACTGATCTGTATTGTTGCTTTGATTGTTCATTAAGCTGTACGTTCTCAGTAACTTCATAGGCCTATGGTTTAATACAATTAAATAATATGATCCTTATGTGATATTGTTGGTTTGATCCTTTTGACTTAACTGGAAATTGAGAATTTTGGATTGTTGACTCCTGAGACAGTAGCACATTAAATAAGAAAACATATAGTGGCGTTGGAATGTGTAAAGTACTGCTTCCTTTCTTGCCCTTGCCTCCTTCCCCACCAAAAGCCTTACAAATATTTAGGAGCAGAGGTGGTTCTGTTTTTATTAACTTCATGAAGCTGCCTAAGAGATCAGGAGTTATCATTCTCACAAAGTATAGAAGCCTTATGTATCACTGAATTTGGGAGTTCTAGGGAAAGTGGCTTTATAAGAGGAGGTCATGGGAATAAGTGGTTCCATCCCTGTTTATCTTGTGTTCACTTTCGTTTGTTATCTAGCCTTTTTTTCATTTCAGTTCTTCCAGGTATGTGTTAAACATATCAGGAGACAAACTGAAGACCAGGGCACTATTGGTATTAATGAGTATTATGATGAAAAGATATAGAGGTATTCAGAAGTTGCAGACAGTCACAAGGGTTTTTACTTACACCTAGTATAATTGTTTCTGTTAATTATATGTGTGCATATGATATCCTAGTAGCTGCTAATGTTTTTTTGCATCAGCTTTACTGTGTTATTAACAGGTTTTATTTCTTTGTCTATTGGCAGGTATTTAATTAGTCAAGGAGCACATGTAGGAGCTGTAAATAGTGAAGGAGACACTCCATTAGATATTGCTGAAGAAGAGGCAATGGAAGAGCTGCTTCAGAATGAAGTAAATAGACAAGGTAATTTTGGAAATGGAAGGGTGGTTATGTTTACTGGACATTAAATATATTTTTGAAAACGTGTACTAAATTAGGACTTTTAAAGTCAATTTGTCAATTGTCAGTACAATGTACAGTGTTTAAGCTGTCTTTAGGTGGTTTTGCTAAGCCCAGCCTCTTGTGAAGAAGGAGGTCAGAAATATTGAACCCAGGTGTTCAGTATTTCCTCCATTCTCTTAGCCCGAATGTAGGTGGCATTCGTATACTATGGATGGTATTCAGTGCATTTGGGATATGGGCTTCTATATCCCAGCTTTAGACTAGGTCTAAAGAGATTCCTGCCTTAGAGAGAAAAGAAATAGGTGAGCAGTTTTAGGTTGAGGTCCTCATCTAGTCCCAAGGTAACAAAAGTAACTGTTTCTTTCAAATGACTATAGGAAAGCCTAGAATAACTAAAACAAGAATAAACAACCATCCTGTGTCTCGTAGATCAACCTTTGTGTCTAGTTCTGAACTTTTTAATGCCTTTCTACAATGGCAAATATCTAAAACTGCTTCTTGGAATAAGGAATATTAGATTGCAATTATTTTAAGCCTGAGAATCTATCATGAGCCTGTAAGTTCCTCCTGAGTTTTTTGTATACCCTTCTGAAAACAGTAGATAGGTGAGCATTCATACAAAACTTAATGGAGAGGAATCAAGTTTTGACATTATTGTTTAATAACAAATACCCTAAATTTATGCACATGCTCCTAGAAAATTGCTAGTACTGGCAGTGGTGTCTTTATAAGAGAAATTTGCCTTTGAAAAAGCATATTGATTTATTTTTCCCTGCTTTCCCCCCCCTCTCCTTACGCTGCTGTATTCCATATTCCAATCCTCAAATGGGTTTTCCAGTGAAGTCTTCGAAAGTTTCTGTTTTGTCCGTTCCACAGAGGAAAGAATATTCAGTAGTTGTTGTCTCACCTTCTTGAGTCAGATAGAATTGTGTTGCTATCCCAGAACTTCCAGTACAAGAACTAGAGTCCTGTGGTCTGGTTACGTATTGAAGGAGAATGACATTTGGAGTGAAGATGGAGCCTTTGTGGGGGAATGTACTAGGGGGCTGCATTTCCATTACTTCTAAACCCCTGCTTGCCTCTTGAAAATGGTTCTTCTTTTATATGTTTCTGTCTTAAGACAGATTTACATAATTTAGCAGTAAACTAGGAATTGCTTCAGGCTTTGCCTTTATTTATTTTGTATGCTTAAACCCATTTTATGCCCAAAGTAAATGGTAAAAGGAATCTGGAAGACATGGTATGCAGGGAAATAAGAGATACCCTCTGATACACAAAACTAGACAGTAGATTTGCAAAGGCTTTGATTCAATTAATTGTTAGTGTTAACAGAAATTTGATTAGCAGTTCTTACAGTTAACACACAAAGAATATCAAATTAGATAGTTGCAAACATTTTTTGTCTGTATTACCATTTCTCTGTTTTAATTAGTTGTTCTCTTTTCTAACAGTACTGTCAGTCTTTGCTCAAGAGTTGTTTCTGGAATGTGCCTCAGCCTAGATTCTTTAAGGTTGTTTTTAAAATGTTTGACTTCACTGATGTGTAATACTAATTGACTGCAATAGCTCTTTGTAAAATTGGAATTATTTGGGTAACAAACTTTTCCAAAATCTCTCTTTTACGTGTCGTTGCTTTTTTTAAAAGAAATTATTTGTTATATGGGATTTTACACACATTTTTACCATGCAGATACTCAACATTACACACTAATTGTTATTCTTTTGCAAGTTTAATTAAATTATTTCAAACATCCCAATTGTAAAATTAGCATTAGCAACCTAAACTAAATGCCACAAATCACTGAGGTTTACATATTTCATAGTTAAACTTACTATAAACTGTGTTCGGTACTGTCTTTATAAATCTGTGAACAAAGTACATGTTCCACACTGTAGCTATTAGCTTCTAAAGGAATAGTTTAGATTGGTTTAAAATATTAAATTTCACTTGCTAAGGAAAACCTATTTTCCGAGCATTCCTCTGACATCTTAATGTCAGTCGGTTTGCTTGGTTGTTTCACAGAAGCAGGAAAGAGGCATGCAGTATCCCTCCTGAATTTATGTCTGAAGATGTAAGAACTAAGAGTTTTTACCTGCAGAGATGAAATCAGAGGAAAAATTTCATGATTGTGGATGGGAATGGAATGGAATGGAAAGGGTATGAACCTGGATGTAAACTTGTATATATCTTACTAAATCTCGAGACAGTTGTCTCAGCAATAGTTTTAATTATATGCTTTTGATGGCATCCTTGAATGTAAACTTAATATCGCATACAAAATGATTATTCAGTCATTATAATGATCACTTAGAAAGTATCTAATTGTGTGTATGTTGTGGCTAGAGAAGTTAATAACTCCACAATAGGAACTTAATTGTTTCTCTTAATGTGGAATTAACAATGATGCATTGTGACAGTTTCATCTTTGACTATAGATGTAGCTGAATATCCCCCCAGCAGTGGGATAATTCATATGCCTTCCATATGATACACTCCTTTGTATCCAATAAAGCAGTCCCACAGTTTTGATAAAGCAAGTTACCAATGGGGTCTGTGGAACAATGAGGCCTGGCTCAAGTTAGGGATATTGGAAAATCATCCTATTTATTTTGAAAATAAACAAACTCGGATGCCAAAATATCCTACCTCTGTGTAGGCAAAACATGCAGCATGAAAATTAAGTAGACATTTTCTCTAACATTTTTACCTTCCAACCTTTTCATGTGTTTATTCCTAAATTCATTAGTTTCATTTCTGTATTACATTGTTAATACTTCTAGTATGGCTTCCTACATACTGGCAGTCAGAGTTGCTTGGTGGCAGAAGATTGCCTTAAAAGATCAGTCAGGGTCATTGTGATTTCACATGTTTCAGTGATGACATTTGATGTTTGTTTCTGTTAGAAATCTAAGGAAAATCACCATGTTAGATCACCCTTTTTACTGCTTTTGCAGGCCTTCTATCTTTGTAGGAAAAGTACAAACAGATCCTTCCAGTTGTGCAGCTTCAATGTACGAACTGATCAGTACAAACAGTTTGTATTGATGCCCAAATTTTTGCAGGTATCAAACTGTGTTTTAAAGACACATCTCACTATAGGACAAAATGTGGGAGCCTTTGAAGACACTAAATTCACAAATAATAAATCACAGAATACAATACAATTCATTTCAATGTGACATTACACAGGCTTAATAAAAGGAAGGATCTGCAGTGTTTGCTCATCCTGTTTTAGCATTCAGACTTCAAAATGAGATCTGACTAGAGAGAAGATAGTCAGTGATCCAAAATAATCTTGTTTTACAAGTTCTGTTGTTGTAAAGAGTGTTGGACATGAAAGAAGAGAGCTTTTCTAGTATTATTATCCAGTGTCTGTTTTACTTCAGTCATTCTGATTTCCATATGTGACACCTCTAAATTGCACCGGGGAGTGGGTGCCTTTTCATGTGTCCTCTTTCTTGTGTTCTGCTGAGCAAATAGCATGACTGTTGATGCAATGGAGTTTGCAGTACTTGTGAACTAATGAAATAACTATCCTCTAACTGAAGCCATACCACTCTGATAGTAAGGAAAACATTTTTTCTACCTTAATCTTCAAAGGGGAATTACTGGCTTAGGGGTTTTTTTAAGCTTAGAACATAGTTTAGTTTTATAATTTGTGAGGAGACAAATTAAATGCTCGGGTAAGGTATAAAGATTTTTTGATGCAAACACTTCACAAATGGCAAAATCAGATTTTTAATGGAAATTATTCCCAATAGTGCTGAACAAATATGCCCTTTACACTCCATGTGGTTTAACTGTTTTGTGTGTTACTAAAAACCCCTTCTTTTAGGACTTCTTTTGTTGTTTCTCCATATGACTAATATCTTTACCTCTGGCCAATCCAGAGTGTATAGGTGCCACTGCAATCCTCAAAATTCTTTAGCTTCATCAAAAATATTATTTAATTTCTCAGTGTGATCCTTCATGTGTCTACTCTGCAACATAGAGTTGTGAAAGTTGTCTTTTGATAGTAGTGTAAAGTTTTCATTTGCGCTGGTGAAAACCAGCAAATTTGAAGGAGATGTGGCTTTAGTCTTGGCCGGCCCTGGCCAATTTTAAATGTCTTTCCTTGGGTCAAGTAGGGTTAACTATAATGGCTTGAAGTGATTTTTTTAGCTGTTTATCATCAAATGTCCTCTTAAAATTATTTTTAACTGCTTAAGCAGTTATTTTGAATTATAGGAAACATTCTTGGGAGGTGAGTTAGTAGGGAGAGGTGATGCGAGGTGAATCAGGAGTTCATACAGCATGGTGGCTATTTATTCAGTAACTCTGAGTGATCACTCCTTTTGTTCCAAGGAAAGAAGCACATGTTCCTCATTCTTAATTATAGGTAATGTAACAGGACTGTCTCAGAATTATTGCTTAACTCAGCTTTGTTTATGTGGATAAAATGCGAACTATTACATTTGTATATAAACATTCCCTTCGTGAAGTAAAAAGTGGGTTGATCTTCCCTGCAGTATCTATAAAACATGCCTTTATATGGCTGAGTTGTCCCGAAACAATGATTCAGCAGTTAAATTTATGCTGAATTTCATTAAATGCTCACTGAATGGCACACTGTTTTCAAACCTGTTTGGAGCTGTTGAGTAACACTTGTTGATCAGAAAAAAAAACATTTAGCAATAAATTATTAATGATTTAAGAAGTTGTTAGGCTGCCAGAGAGGTTAAGTGTACTGGTGGTGTGAGCGAGTGCTGCGGCTGAGCTGGGAGGCAGCGCATTGCCATCTATGGGCCGTAGGGAGAAAGGGTTGGAAACGCATGATGAGCATTTGCTTTTTCCCTGGTATCTTAATAGAGTCTGAAAAACAATAGGAAGGAGAAAGGCCCGTACAAGGTACAATAAAGGCTGTTTACATTTTGTTTTCTGTAGTTAATAATGGGAATTGTGTTTAACTTATCACAGAGCACAACTTTTTTTCTATAATACAAAGTTTAATTCCCATTTTCATGCCAGTTACTAATCTGGAATGTTTTATTTAGATTGGAAAGATTCTGGTACTTTCTTCTATTGAAATATGACCAGAAAGTTACTGTCATGTAAAATAACATATTGATGCAGCCATTGCTCTTCTGCAACCATTGTATCTTATTTGGGCTTCAGAAATGTAATTGTTTGTGATACTGATAGAAGTCTATATTCAGTATTACTCAGTATTAGTTACTTGTATATTAGTATTAGTTACAATGCTTTTCTGCAAAAGCATTGTTATTTTGACAGTAGGGAAATTACCCAGGTGTTCAGGCATATCTGTAAAGTAAGCTTGGACGTGATCCATTAGAAGCTCAAGATCAGGGTTTGGAAGAAGTTTTTTCTCTGTTCTACCTTTATACAAAATTGCCTCAAAGCAGCCAGCCATGTACATTAACAGGTTTACAATGATAGAAATTTACATCAGATACTTCAAGTGGAGAAGGTTACTCATGCTGATAAGGGTTCACAGTTGGACTTAGGGCATGCAAAAAGGGAATGGACATAAATGTGACTAACAGAGGATGAGATGTAAACTATTTATTTCCATAGCAGTGTTTTACAGGCAACACTGACATGTAAATTACTGTAGACTGCAGTTAGTGTCCCAGGATCTGCTGATCTGCACTTCTGTGTCATTCTGAAAGGCAAACAGATGCCAAGGCCCAGGAAGATACAGTTTGCAATAATTCACACTTCATTATGTAGGAGTCTTGTGGAAGAATGAGAATGTTAGGATTATTAATGCATTATTGATTCAGAGTTCCTAGTCTTCATTCTTCACATCTGTTATAAAGTTTTTTAGCTTTTTCCTTTACTGAGTGCTTCAGCAGTCTTGTGTATCTTCCTGCACTTTGCAGGCTCAGCCTCCAGATTATGGTTTTTCATGAGTTTCTGACAAAATGTAATTGTGTTAATTTTTATTAAAGTGTCATGCCTAAAATGATTTTTTAGTTGGTTAGGAGGATGAGTCTAGGTGTTTGGTCAAGTGCTTAGAACACTGAATGTTTAACCTGCTTCAATGATTTTATGGTATTTTGTAAAATTTTATCTTTTTATCGTCCTTAGAATAAAGGTTTATGAGATTTCCTTAGTCAAGAGACTTTTCTCCAGCTGATCTTTCTTTGTGTTTTGGTTTTTGGTTTGTTTTTAATTGTTGTTGCTTTATGCGGGATTTTCCGAGGTTTTTTTGTTTACGTACTTCTAGACAGGGAATATCTGTTGCGGAACGAATTGATGGAAGAATAACAAAAAAGCGACCTCTCTTGTAGCACTCTCATGCTACTGCAAGCTAAACAAATAAAATATTATGTTTCCAAAAGCATGTAATAATTACAATCCTTTCTGCGTTTCAGGAAATTTTGTTATGGGCATATCATTTTGAAGAGTTTGCTTGCTCTATAGTTGTGGAATTACAACAACTATGGAATACTAACTTTTACATAATATTATAGCTATATCAGTCTTCTATCCACTGCCTTAGGGGTGTTTCAGCAGTGCCCATGTAATTGCTTTCAATTTGCCAGTTCGCTGCTTTGACTTTCAAGTTGCCGGTGGATTGATAAGAGCTGGGTGAATGTTTTATTATTATTTTTTTTATTTTTATTTACACAGTAGAATGATGCATTGCACTATATAAGATCATCTCTATATTATCCATGTCTTTTCAATTTTTTATATTGATAATTTCTTTAATGGTGGCCACTTCATCCCGTACCTCAATTTCTGCTGCATGTTGAAATGGGCAACAGTCAAGTTGGGTTTCATTTGGTTTCCATACTCTGGGAGTTCATTCACCCTGTAAAAGATTAATGGCTTGCAGTGTCTTTGAAGACATTGTAGCTTGAAATTGCTCTTCATTATAAAGACTTTGAAAATTAATTAAAATTAATTATTTAGAGTAGTTTTGAAAAGAGGTGTTCTATCTTTGCATTGTATTGTGTGCGGTCTGCTTGATACTGTTGTGCCTTATTAGCTGGACAGTTAGAAGAGCTGTGTGATACAATCAAGTTTGCTGGAGAAGGAGTTTGAGGACAGATAAGTTTCAGCAGGAAATACTGAAAGAATGCAGAATTAGATCTGAGTCAACGAGCATCTATCTTTTAAGTGTTCTAAAAAGCATCTTAACTTCCATTTAATAGGCGATATGGACTACTGTTGAGGTCTGTGGTTTTGTCTAGAAGATCAGTACCTGTTGCTAGATTTCACATTTTTGTTATGTCTAAATTAATGACTTGCTCCACAAGAAAAGTCCAGAAGACAGAAAAACAGTATATTTCTCCCAAATCCCTGCATACCAGTGTCTAAGATTAGATAAATCATACACATAAAGTTACTTTACTGAAGATTGGGCCACTGATTTTCAGTTAAAGGTCAAGCAAATACGGTTTTTAATCTGGATGATCACAGTTCCTAAATCCATTTTCCATACAAGTTGTCACCATTCAGCCATCATAGATAGGACTATGCTCATGCATAGTTCTCTTCAAGACCCCTTTCCTGCTGTGTTCTTAAGATTGCTCCATGTGGTAGTAATTAAACAATGCTTGAACATACATACTTGCTTTGCCCATTCAGAGACTGTTTATTTCCATCTGTTTAACCTGTTGCATATACTTGTTGATGTTGTAATGTTGCACTGCGTTTCTCCCTTTTCATCACTGTATGATAATTTTTTGTGAGACATACTATGAAAAGTTTTCAGTGTTTTTGTTTTTTTCACTTGAGCTATGAAGTGAGATATCCAAAGGGTTGGCTGTTTGAGTATAAGGTTTGTGATTCACAGCAATAGAAGAGAAACCAAAAATGTTTTAGAAAGTTTTAAAAATATAGCTCCATCCAGTATTGAGAAGCAAGGCTGTTTCTCTTCCCACAGGTTGCTCTTTGCAAAATAATTTCAGGTGTTTTCTACTTTGTACAGGTAGATCAACACAGACTTATGTTTTGGTGCTTAGAAAACTAAAATAGAATTTTTCCCTTTTTTTTAACAAATCACTTCAGTGGTTGTTACTGTGATGGTAGACATTCTTAAAATTGCAGAACCAGTTTTAGTAGATTAATTTTTATTATTATTTATTTACAATCTTTCTTCTCCTCTTTTGTTAAAAAGTGCATTATGCATGCAAACTGTCATATAACATTGGATGTTTCCATAACCTCTTAGGATTCATCTTCAAAAAGATATTAATTTCTAACTCTGAACATTATTCATATTGTGTAGTTGTTTATTGTATCACATAAACATGGCATAAGATTTGTTACATAATTGAAGTATTTGAACTAAAATATTTTGCGTTATCTTCCCCTCTCCCCCTCGCTGTCTGAATTAGGGGTTGATATAGAATCAGCTCGAAAAGAAGAAGAACGAATAATGCTAAGAGATGCAAGACAGTGGCTCAACAGTGGCCATATAAATGATGTCAGACATGCAAAATCTGGTGGTACAGCACTTCATGTAGCTGCTGCTAAGGGCTATACAGAAGTCTTAAAGTAAGTGTGGTTTAAATGGAAGTTTTTCATATTTTGTTGTCTTAATGTTATGCCGCTTGGAATTGATAGAATTGGGGACTTCTAATCAGTCTGTAGAACAATCTTTTCTCAAAGCTTGTTTTTTTTGTTTTCAGACACTCATAAAACACGATGCTGTGAGCTTTCTATTTTAAATAATTCAAAATATGGATGAAGAGTACATATCTAGCCTGAATATTTATTTAAGAGAAGGAAGTTGGTGAAAAGCTTGCCCTGTTTCTAAAGCCAACTGTGTAAACAAGCTTAAGACTTTTTCATAATGCCAGTTTGCATTAAGCTTTGTGTATATTTTCAAGACACCATATTTATTTGCATACATAAAGCACAGTTTGTAATCCAGACTAAAATTTTTTACACCTAAAAACCAGGTAATTTTGCATTTTGATATTGTTGTTGAAAATCATGACTCTTGAAATCTTTCCTGGAAAGCTTCAAGCTTGTGGTGTCCTCTAACTGAAAGGTAGCTTTCCATTAATATAATACCAATATATACCCTAACAGAGTTTTAATTGTTTTTTCATCAATGCTATGCTTTTATTGCAGTAAAGCATAATTAGTGATACATTGCAAACTTATTTGACTGCTTTAGCAGTGCTAGGAGCACTTACATATTGTGATATGAATGAAAATGAGCACGCATCCTGACTGTGAGTACTGCTGCCTTTAAGGTCTGCAGAGCACTTTACTGAATGGGAATTCTACTTCAGAAAACCCTAAAGCTTCAACATGACAAAGAGAAATTATTCTGTTGGAAAAGAGTAATTTTTATTTTAGAGGAGTATGTGTCTGTCACTTTGGTTGTTTTCTAGCTCTCTCGGTTATTGTCTTTTTTGTAGTCCAGTCCATAAACTTTTCCTAGGGTGGAAAAAATACCCATGCAGGAAATTTTTGTGACTACGAAAAATTATCAAAAATGCGTGCTCTGTATAGGATACCAGACTGCAAGACTTTACAACTAAACATGTGTGAAAGTTGACTCATTGGAGGATATTGCTATAAGTATATTGGGTCTTGAGAAATGGGGAGAATTTTTTGAGAATACATTGTGGTTATGGGATTTTTTTATGATTATGGACAGTGGTTCAAAGAGCTGTTAGCCCTTTACATAAAAGTAGTTGTTAGGTTAACTGTCCTTTATCACTTCAATGCTCACCTCAGAACCAGGCTGAATTTGAGTACTGAATGCAGGTTGAAGAGCAGGTCCCCTGTTTGAGGAGCTCTGTTCCCTCTCAGAGAGCAATTGAAGCATGTAAACACAGGATTGTTGCAAAAATGCTCATGACAGAAGGAAATGTAAGTTTCAAGCAATTAATATTAGAATGGGAGGAAGTTTTAGTAGTTTACTAATAAGAACACTGTATCTAACAGTTTTTTACGTTTTACGACTCTTTTCCTTGAAAGGGCTTTTCTCTATTACTACACATACAGAGAAAAAATATCTAACTGTATAAAAACAATGGTCTTTGAAGAGAAAGTGAATAGAGAAGAAAATAGAAAAGGCTATTTTTCTTGGATTTTCCTTAACAATATATACCTACTGAACAATGAAAAGGCAGATGTTTCTGTGAGAAGTAAAATGAATCATCAATAGCCCAACCAAAATATCTGTGATGAAAAAGGAGAAGAATATTATCATAGAATAGTTGTATTATTTTTATGACAATTTATTTATGCCTGTCAGAAGTGTCAGGATCTATTTCTTTTAATTTCTTTAGGCTTTTAATACAGGCTCACTACGATGTAAATATTAAAGATTATGATGGCTGGACACCACTTCATGCTGCTGCTCACTGGGGTAAAGAAGAAGCATGTCGCATTTTAGTGGAAAACCTATGTGATATGGAGGCTGTCAACAAAGTGGTAGGATTTTTATGTAATCCTTGTCAAGATACAAAGTTCTGGTCTCTAAAGTGACTTTAGAAGCCAGGGTAAGAAAAGTGATGATAAACTGCTGTTTACTGTACATGGAGCTTTATATAATGCATGTTTTGTCAAAGCAGCATGTTTGTGTTCAAAACTAAATTCTCTGGTTGTATAAATGAGTTTCTAGGCCGACTTTATGCTTAGTTCTATATTAAACAGGCTACTCAATCTTTGACATGGAAATTCAAAGTAGAAAGGGTTTACTGGCATTTCAGATGTGCAAAATTAGTGACTTGATGGATTGTATACAGGCTTTCATTTAATCTCTGAAGATGATGATGCCTTTGGGTAGTATTTTAAAATCAGCTTGTGCTGTCATACTGAAGAGTTATTCCTCTATTAGGCTGATTTGGGTGTGCTGACAGAAACTCTGGACTCCCTAAACATAACCTGAATGCTTTCTAAGCTGTATTTCCTAGACTTCTAAGCAATGGCCAGTGTAGCTTCCTGTCTTTCCTCCCAATAGGTACAAATATATTCATGATTCACATAGGTAGAGAAGGAGCCAAACCATTTCGTTCAGCTGTGTAAGTGCTGGGCTCTTGTTCTGCTCTTTGCGGTGTGTTTTACAGATAGATTCTGATCTGCTTTCAGTTTCTGTCATTACTATATATGTAAATTGCCTGCCCAGATTTTAAGGATTCTTCATTGAATTTTTTTATAAACATTTTAAAATAAATTAGGAAAATAATGCAGATACAGATTATGAACTAGCAAGTATTTACTCTATGTAAGGGTAGATCTACTGCTGCTTATCATTTTTTTAGTTTTTGTTGCATTTTTATTCCTTAGCAATGGAGGGTGCTTATAATAATGAATTCTGAAATGAAATTCCAAATAGCTTCAACTCTTTCCGTGTAATGCTTACAGAACTCCTAAATATCAGCTGTATAATTGTATTTTGTATGAGGCAGTCAGATGCAGATGTAATTAATCAAAGCAAACTTTTCAAGTCATGTGTTAGACTTTGAACTGGTGCTGTGAAAATGTGGATGTAATACGCTAGAGAGCACTCTCATAAAAGTATGTTCAACTCTACTGGGGAAAGAATAATAAAAAAGAAGGCATAGAAGTCAGCTGCTGTTTTGGTATGTGGGCTTGTCTCTGCAAGCTAGGAAAGATTTGCCTGCTGTGTTCTTAAATAAAATAGTAAATATTTTTGCTTTAGAAGATAGGAAGATTGAGAACTCCTCTGGGTTTGCATGTGCTTAGCATCTTGGAGAACTCAGTCTTTATTTTTCAGGCACTTGACTTGAGGTATCAACTATTACAGATTTGGGGTTAGATGTAACCTTCCAACTCCAACATATTTTTGTAAAGTGACTTTTTTGTGATCATGGTAGGTCTAACTCCCACTTGAGAGTTATCTAAAAAGAGAAGGCCACATTAAAAACTATAGTCATAATGCAAATACAAACTTGAGATAATAGTTCAAATGTCAGAGGACCTCACACTGTTCTGGGTAAGGCTTGTTGAAAAGTGCATATGCTTTGCTGTATGGTCAGAAGCCTTATGGATGTGAAAATGAATGGTTTGAAGGTTCATCCTTTCTAACCAGTTAAGGTAGCCCTCACAGTGTAATTAGGAATATATTTGCCTTCAGTTAACATTCTGATAAACTGAAGTAAGCACAAATAGGAACACTTTCCATTATTTCTAAAAGCTGCTGTGACTACATTTAAATGACAGCTCTGTCTTTATTGTCGGTTACTGTCAGAAGAACTTACTAGACTGATCTTGTCATGATCCTCACAACATCCCAGTAAGTCCACCCAGAATGTTGATACAGCTGCATTTATATTAGTGGATCTAGGACTTTGTCTAGATTCCAGCCTTCAGTACATGTCCCATGGAAATCCTACATTAAGGAGAAGTAAGAACAAGTGGTTGTAGCAGATCTTCTCTAAAATGGAATGCAAATTGGAAAATGCAGTTTTGCTGTAAAATATGAAAGCATGACTACTTAAATTTAGTATAGCTTGCTTAAATAGTCTAAACTTTAAAAAATCAAGCTGAATATGGTAGTCAAGGATGGGAAGGATACTGAACTGCTCAGGATCTATCCATACAACTGCCATTGAGAACAATTGTTTGGAACTAATATTGTGAGAATTATATCCATCAGTCTACTTCTCTTTTCCTTCATGGTGTCTTTTTTCCTTTAGAGGACAGCAAAATTTTATTGTTATGTCTTATCACTTACAAATTGTGTTTACTCATCAGGTATAGATGTTTCTGTTTCAGTTACCCCCAAAAAATGTAATATTGCAAAATTGTTTTCAAATACTGACAGACTAACAGTTTGCAGTAGAGCTTGACTTATATTTTCGAGTTTCTCTCTGAATGTGCTCCTTTACCTGCATCATCATGTGAGAAGACATTGTAGTCTGTTGTATCTATTGCACAATCACGATGTTCTGCTTATTCCCCTCTCCAGGGTCAGACAGCATTTGATGTGGCAGATGAAGATATTCTAGGATATTTAGAAGAATTACAAAAGAAGCAGAATCTTGTAGGTCTTGTGCATATATATATATATTTTTTTTTTAATATGTGTGTGTGTGTGTGTGTGTGTGTGTATTATAGTTTATTATACATATGATTATGGTATCCAGCTCAGAGCAGCCTAAAGACTAAAACCAAAGTTTTGATCTGGGGCTTCAATTCACGTAATGTCATAGTAATTTCAAAAGATCTTTTATATTCCTACTTAGTCATTTGTGGTAACCAAAAAGTCTTGGAAGTAAAAATGTGCTCTACTACTTGCTTTGTCCAGTGGGATTTTATGATCTGAAATACCAACAATCCCAATAACAGTTTCTGAGATTTTAGAGTTTTGAAAGCTTATGCACACTCTAGTGTTTGTAGTAGTTTGAGATTTCCCTCCATTTTTAATTTTGTCACGCTGGTACCATTCTGTCCATTAAACTGCATCATTCTATATGTTTTGAAGCTTCATAGTGAGAAACGCGAAAAGAAATCTCCTCTAATTGAATCCTCAGCCAACCTGGATAATAATCAGACACAGAAAACATTCAAAAAGTAAGTAAAATAGGAAAATTATGACCCCTTAAAAAAGATGACTTTACAAAGTCCTACTTAACTGGCTTTAGTAAATTTTTCAGAACTTAGTAAGTACTTCTCTTTTCAAACTCAGTAAGGAGACATTGATTATGGAGCAAGAAAAGAATGCATCTAGCATAGAGTCTCTGGAGCAAGAGAAAGCAGACGAGGAAGAAGAGGGAAAGAAGGATGAATCCAGTTGTTCTAGTGAAGAGGAAGAGGATGATGACTCAGAATCTGAAGCAGAGACAGGTACGTTATTTGGAGCATTGGCTTTCTTTAAGTTTTTACTTTATGAATTTACTTATTTTATATCCTGTAATATAGAGTTAAGTATGTTACGTTTCACTTATTCTTCTGCACTTCACTAAGCTTCCAGTCATTTTAAAGCAAGTTTATGTAAGTCTAAAGTCAAGTCACAATAGGTATATCAAAACAGATGTGTTTACTGGTGGCTACTTAGGTTAAAGCTATTAACCAATTTATTTCATTGACTACTTAGCAATTGATACTTTAAATTAAATAGTTAGAATAATATAAGCCTTAAGTAGGATGGGAGAAATATTGAAAAAGTTAGAAGATCAAATCAGAAATGAAGGCTTTATAGCACTATTTGCTTGTGAAACTCCTCATATAGGGTTTGGATCAGCAGAAGTGCAAACATTCTCATTTGCTTTTACCATCCCGAAGTAATTATCAACTAATTTGGCAATATTGGCTCAGGTATTCATAAAGTAATAGTGCATATATTTCCAGTGTGCATTGAGATAACCTTTTAAAGGTGTTAGTTGAATGTTAACAGTTACTTTGTACACAAATTCAGGTCAAGAAGAATGTTCTTTGAAAAGTTTGGGATTGTATGCAAATTTGTATGTACATTACTCTGTATTTCTCTCTTCTGTGGAATTTATGGGTTGGTTTTTTTCTTGAACGATTATCAGAGTAGCAAGTAGTGATATAAGAAAAGCTTAGTATTGTTCTCTTTCAAACCAGAAAACAAATGTCAGGCAATTAAAGATATATGTTTGACGATGTATGTTCAGTCCTAATACAGAATTTTAGAATTACAATGCAGCAATACAATACATAGACAAGGATGTCATTAGAAATAGTTTGTTAATGTTTTATACTTACAGTTTTAAAAATAAGTAACCCTTTTTGGTGAGCTGTCAGTTTTCATTTTAATACATTTTAATTTCTTCACCTGAAAAGATAAGACTAAGAACTTCGAGCTAACTAATCTATTATAAACATTTAATGTAGGTAGAAGTAAAAATAAGTTGCAAAACCAAACTGTCTGTTATAGTTTAATTATGGTTTTGTATGTGGAAATAAGCCAGCATTTCAGTATTAAGCTGGAAAAAATGTCTGTCAAGTTTTGTAATTACTCTTTTACCTTAGTATACTCGCATCCGTTGTTTACTGAGCTTTGCTAAACTCAGACTACTTATAATATATAACATATAGTAATTTCTCTGTCATTGAGCTGACTGTAATGTCTGCTGAACTTTATTACTCTGGTAACTGTGTTCTCTTCATTGCCAGTATGTAGTTTGTGCCAGGAAAATTTGACTGTGACACAAGAATTAATTTATGTAAACTTTGGGGGTTTTAATATCAACAAGGCTTTATCATACTTTATTTGGCAAGATAGCGTTTAGGCTTTTCCCTGTAGAGCTGCATCTCTAAGTTCCAAGATTGTACTTTCCCTTTCTTTTCCCATTATTCAGTTTAAGGTAGTGAAAGTGAAAGATTTTTCTAGTGAAAAATCTTATAAGAAGTATTCTGATTGTAAAATATTTTAGTGATGTTCAATATTCTGAAGTACTAGAAACTGTGATTTCTAATCTCTTGGGATATTTGAAATGTTTTCCTAAAACTTTTATTAAGTTTGGTTATGTGAGAATATAGTCTGAAAATAAACACTGTTCTCTCTGTAAGACCAAGAAGGGAAATACAAATACAAAGTTAGCATCTTGCAAAGGGCAGGGAAAAAAAGATGAAAAGCAAAATTTTAAGCAGTTCAGATTTTGTAACTTTGTTTGACAGGGGTTTTTTTGAAAGTTAGTCAGTATTAGCTCAGTCATGCATACAACTATGTTCTTGCTGTCTTAGAGATAATTTCAGAATACAGTTGTGAAAAATTCATTGTTCTCTTTCCATGTGTTCATTCCAGATAATTTTTTCTGTATATTTAAAAGCTGTATTACCCATTCACACATTTCCATCATATCTGCCTGTGCATCATCTCAAGTAGTAGTCAGTCCACATTGCCCTGTTCAGCTTTTTTTCACTTTTGTTTAAAAAGAACTTTTCATTAAGTGCAGTTAGTCATGTAAGCTGTTTTTTTTGTATTTGTATTTGTTTCCTGAATAAGTAACTTTCACAACATCTGTTCAATTATGTCCATAACTGAAACAAGTGCATAATATCAATACCATAAATTATGCAATTTCTAATTGTAGATTGGTACTTGGTTTAGTTTTAATGTAGTTGTGAGAATACTGTATAAAAACTTTGTATACTTTCTAAGTTAACTGCTCCTATACTGTATGGGTAGTGTAGATGTAAAGGTGTGTTTATACTAAGGCCAAAACCAGTGGGGACTGAACCCGCTCTGTACTCTGTGCTCTGTACTGCACAGATAGAAAGCAGCATCCCATCCCAAAGAATGTGCAATTTGAATAGGTGAAGCAGAAGTGAGGTAACGTTATGAAGCTGAAGGAAGTGCAGAGACAACAGTTACTGTATCACAACCATGACATTTTCTGTGTGTTTGTGTAAGAGGGGTTAAGGTACATAAAGCACAGAGGAAAAAATTTGGGTGGAAAAGACAAAAGAGGGCAGAGTAAGTCGACAGTGAAACTTAGGTAGGAAAAACAAGGAACAAAGGGAGAATGTAGCAAATGGAAGAAAGTCAGTGCTCTGGAAGGTGATTGCCTGTCTCAGCTCATTCCAGTGACCGGAATTCCTGGCTGAGTTCTCTGTGCAGTTAATTATTTTTTTGAACTCAATGTACATAGTTATCGGAGAATAAATATTTCACTTTGAATTGGCACCTATCCTCTGTAGTTCCAATTAACTATTACAGAATCACAGTATCAAAGAATAGTCAGGTTTGGAAGGGACCTCTGGAGATCATCTAGTCCAGCCCCCCTGCCAAGGCAGTGTCACTCAGAACAGATTACACAGGAATGCATCCAGGTGAGTTTTGAATGTCTCCAGATAGACTCCACGACCTCCCTGGGTCTGCCACCCTCAATGTGAAAAGGTTCCTCCTCATGTTGAGGTGAAACTTCTTGTGCTTTATTTTATGGCCATTGCACTGAAGAGTCTGGCACCATCCTCTTGGCACCCACCTCTGTGATATTTATATTCATTAATGAGATCATATTAGATGCCAACATACCTCCTTCTGTTACGTTTTTATGCTCTTTAGCCAGCTACTAAAATATAGGCTCTCTGGGGAGACTGTGGAATCTCTGTCTCCAGAGGTTTACAAGACATGACTCATCAAAGCCCTGAGCAACCTGATCTGTAGGCAGTATTGACCCCCCTTTGAGCAGAAGGTTGAATTACGTGATCTCGTGAGGTTCTTTACAGCCTAAATGTTTCTGTGGTTCTGTCTCTGCATCTTTGAGTGGTAACATTTCCTGAATACACAAAAAAAGTGTTACGTGCATGACCTTCTAGAAAAAAAGATGAACCTAGCAGAGATTTAGTTTGGGAGTGATGTGGACATAAATAATAAGATGCTGTTTGTAAAGTTAACTGTCAAATTTGTTTGATAGAAATTTAACTCTGTGTTGTAGTGGTGAAGAAATGGTGAAAGAAAAATGAAAACACGACAATTAAAATCTTATAAATATTTTGCAGATAAGACCAAAACCTTAGCAGCTAATAATGCGAATACTACAAGTACACAATCAGCATCAGTAGCTGTGACGGCACCTTCAGTAGCCAGTGGCCAAGGGGCACCTACATCACCTGTTAAGAAGGTAAAATAAAATACACTTTGCTCATTATTTTCGATTTCTTTACTTCTGTGTAAGCATACATTTTTTGATTCCAAATAAAAAATGGATTGGGTTAACCAGTGAATTGATGAAGATATGTACAGATTCTTAAAATATTTTGTGTTCTTTTCCAGAATTTGTGTTCATATTTTTTTAAATTTTTAATGGTTTTAATTCTAAACAGGGATCTAAAATACCGAACTACAAAATAGCTGAACGTAAGACCCTCCTAAAAAAAAAAAAATCTGTTGCACAGTGAGTGGAGTTCTTGTTTTTTCTGAAGCTAAACTTTGTCTTTTGAAAGTGCTTTCTCTGTCGGGCTCCTCCAAAATTTCTAGAAGCTACAGTTCTAGTGTCTCTCTGTGGCTGTATTTGTGATGCACTTAACGCAAAGGAGGCAGGCCAGGACTAAGGGGCTTTCAGGAGTCTCTAGAAGCATTCAGCTAGTGCTTTGGCACAGAAGTTGAAAATGTTACCTGAAATAAGAAGTAGAAAGTGCTGTAGGTCTCATCCCTGTTTCAGTGTGGTTAGGACCTCATGGAAGAGCTAGATAATTGCGACACATTTTTTCAATGCACGGTTCAAAACCACACCTAGCAAAGCCATATTGCATCCTGGAAGCTTTTTACAGCTTGTCACTTCATGTGAAAAGTTGAATTGAATGAACTTTAGTTTGGCTTGTAAAAGAGAAGATAGGTATGCCTGGGAAAAATATTACAGTAGATAACACAGTCAGAGGATGGTACACAGTTCAAACTTTTACAATCAGAGCAAACTGGATAGTAAGCCAGTAAGTCTTCATTTGACAATTACTACAACTTTTCTACATACATCATAATCAAAGTGTGACCCACTACTGATGCTTCTGAAAAGTATGTTCAGGAGAAATGGTAGCTGTGATATACTGAAGCCACAGTAGAGAAAATACATACTGCTGGGGGAAGAGTATGTAGTGTATTTAGCCCTGGGAGCTTACTGGGGTCATATTTCCATACTCAAAATAGGATCTAATGATGATTCATCTTACAGAGTATACTTTAACAGATGAAAGTATGGGATAAAATGACAGGAGGGGATATTTTTATTGGAAGAATTAAGTTTGATTTAAGATGAATGATAACCTTTTACAAATAATTAATACACTGTTGTAAGTTTATAATGCAGTAATTAATGGTTTATGTTTTGGTCTTAAAGGTAAAAAGTGCAGGTTAAAAGTAAACTGTAGTTATCTTCCAAATACTGTGTGAAAAGGTCAGGGTCTTCTGTAGCTACAAAATAAATGCACATTTATATCAAGATTGATTATCTTGTAACAGAGCGGGTACGTGTGATCTAGAGGAGCAGTTGAAGCTCCTAGCAATGAACAAAAAGGCTTTAAACTGTTTTTACTAAGGAAGGTAAAGCAGTATTGAACTTGAGTTTTCTTCAGTCTACATGGCATTCAATAGTGTTGCTCTCTGACTGTGGGTACTGAAGTACGGCAAGTTTGGGAGGATAGGTGAGCTAGCATGGGATGTGATTAAGGGCTCTGAATTATATGGGAAAAGAAGATAAAGAGTATGTTAGTGTGAATCTTTCAGTATTCTCAACAATGCCAGGATTTAGGCCATGGACCTTGTTAGGTCATAAGCTTTGTTGTTCTCTTCTACACAAACTGTAATTCTACCTGTGAATGAGCTAAACATGCTGTGTTTAGTAGGAATCTGTTACTAGGAATCTGTTACTAAGGTTTTAAGTGTCTTACTGCTTTTGGTATTTTGTGCTGTAATGGTGATCTGTGTAACATAAACTTAGGAACAAACTATGTGGTGCTAAAACAACCTTTTGTTTCTATTTTCCATTCTTTCGATGTTCATCTTTGTCTTGTCTTAATTGGCTTTAGTATGATTTCATTCCTCCTATCATGCCTGTCGTCGAGTCAGTAGATCCTGCATCATGGAGGCAGGGCTTGCGCAAAACTGGCATTGTTCTTGTGCCCAATAAGGGTGAAAAATCTATGGTGAGGTTCTTGTGTGCACAGGTTTATGTATAGGTTGCAAAATAATGTATTTAATCAAAATGTTAATACCAGATTTGCATGTTTCTAAGTTTGCATCTCAAGTTCACAGTGTGAATTACGAAGTGTGGGTTTTTCTAAGCTAACTTTTAGAGTAGTATACTTTGACCAGTCTGACATTTCTTATCTTACTGACTAATTTAAGAAAAAAATAGGTTGCCTCTCATTAAAATTCCCCTATGAATTCAGTAGTTAGGATTATTAAAAACAGTTGTGTTCTCAAACCTCTGCAAGGGGCTTGAATTGCCACAGGTAATGTAATTTAATAAAGTAAATTCATTTTCATGTGTTTTATAGTTTCCAACATCTACAACCAAGGTTTCTCCCAAAGATGAAGAGAGGAAAGATGAATCCCCTGCTTCATGGAGGTTGGGTCTTAGAAAAACTGGTAGTTATGGTGCACTTGCAGAGATTACTGCTTCCAAAGAAGCTCAGAAAGAAAAGGACTCTTCAGGTGTTATGCGTTCTGCTTCAAGTCCTAGACTTTCCTCCTCATTGGACAACAAAGAAAAGGTAATAATTTTCAGTGTAAAACAGTATTTTAAGGAATTAATATGCCTTTCTTAGTATAGATGTTTAAAATGTATTATTAAAGTAAAATAATAGTACACGGCTATTCTTTACTAAAATTCAAAAAAGTTAAATAATGGAGCTTCTGTGTAGTATTTCTCAATGTGTAGTGTGCACCTTCATTGTCTGGTGACCTGACGTAAAGGTCTGCACTTAACCCCTTTTTAAGAGTCGCAATGCTGGTAGTAGTTTTTATGGTTTGGGGACATAAGAGGTTTAATAGTTTTGGCCTCACTTGAAGAGTGATGTTGGAAGAATCTGATAAACAACAAAGGTCTCTTTTATATTAATTTTCATTTTGTGGTGATTTTTTAGTTACAAAAATTGGTTATGTAATTAAACATGGATACACTGAACCAAGTGGATCAAGGGAATCATGAATGTTCTGAACCACTGAAACAAGTGTTGTTTAGGTAACTGATCAACATAGAATATGTAGTTCTGTTTCAAGTACAAATGTTTCTATGTTTTAAAGATTAAGAGTACTAATGTACTGTACTATATAAAAATACTGAACTGGTTGCTTTCAGATACCGGTGTTGGAATTGTACTGCAGCAAAGCAGAAAAAAGAGAAATCAAGTCATTTACATCGCTAGAGTGAAAGAATTAAGAGTTTCCTTTTCCCAGTATAGTCTTTATGATATTTAAAACTTATTTTTATAATCTGGTCACAGTAAATACAACTGGAGCTGTCATAAGAGTGATGATTTTCCAGCCAATAGCAGTATAATCAGTAATACTAACACTTGATAAAAAATACATGTCTTTCAGGAGAAAGATGGAAAAGGAACTCGACTTGCATATGTTGCACCCACAATACCAAGACGGCTGGCCAGTACCTCTGACATTGATGAAAAAGAAAACAGGTGACCCTGAAGTTATAATTTCTTTTAAATATAAAATTGCTTGGCTTTAGACTGGTTGACAAACTTTTTGATGTATTTTAAGAAAATGCTAACTTATTGCACTATCCTGTTGTATAGATTATGCTAATCCATGTGGTAGTCCAGTTTCTGAAGGTCTTTGATCTTGTAAATTATAATGACCCTTTGTGAAGTCCAGTTCATTCTGTGACAACAGCAGAACTGGGCAAGGAGTGTTATTTTCTTGGGGGAGAAAATAAATAAAATCCAAAATACAAAGTTCTAAAAATTGTAAGCTACTGAAGGGTGCTAAAAGTATTTACTGCTTTGTCTTGAGTCACAAAGTGCTGCTGCTGGGCTCCATTATTATTTTTGATAAAGATGAAATGATGTGTTTTTTATAGTCTTTGCTTAAAACCAGATTGTGCAGCAGCTATACGGAGATCACAGTTAGATTAGAAAAGCAGTTCTGTTTTTCTTGTTTACATGTTGACCTTTCATCTTCTTTTGGAGAGTTTTATTTTGCTTGCTGGTGCTTCTTTTGTAGCTTTCAGTACAAAAGAAACAAAAAGTTAAGTGCATAGGCTTGCTACCTGTTAGGATTTGGAGTACTTTCATGTCATATGTACATTATCAGAATGTAATGTAACCTTACTTTGATATAACCATTTTTCACTTGTGTTGGGACATTTTCTTGAGTTACTGTAGAATGCACAGTACAAAACTTCAAGGTCTCCATAATGTCTAGATAGATGAACCTTGCATGACCTAAACTGAAAATCCTGTCATTGCTCAAAATGTGCTATTGTAATCCTTGTCTATAAGACCAATAATTTCTTTATGCCTGAAGTGGAGTGTCTTTGTTGACTGAGAATGGTTTGTTTCAGTGCAAACACAAGATAAATACTCTCTTTTCTTATGCTTGCAGGAAATTGCTTAAGTTTAGTCTCTGGGTAACAAATTCTGTTTTGAAACAGGGATATTCCAGATCTCTTTCTCCCCTAAAGTTCAGTGTAATTTTTTAGCATCTCTCATTTTACTTGGCCAGATGTTTCTTAATCTGTGTTTCTATAATGGGGCAGTTTGGAGTTTCTGTTTATGCTATCATTCTCCAGAGTACTATATTCTTTGAGGCTTAATTTGACAGTTTTGGTTTGTCTATACAGAGATTATTATTATTATTCAGTTTTTATTCTTCTGAGATCTTCTCAAAAAATTGTGTTCTCTTGAAGTGTCTTAACTGGAAGGTACCTTAGGATTGGGACAAACATTTCTTTACAGTTATATTTCTTAGAAGCCGTTACTGGTTGTAACAAAGGGTTAAGTTTTGCTTCAGTGTTGAGGTTTATTTGTGTCCTTGATGTGCCAGTCTTAACCATCATGGCTTATTCACAGACACAGTTCCAAAAGTGGTTATCAGCAATAGCACAGTTTTTCTCATATGCCTTGGGTTAACTGCAGTCACCAGTCTCATTAGTCCCACTGCTCGCTGAACAATTGACCTTTCTGAGAACTTTCTATCTGCCTTGGTGTACCAGAGGTGAAGCCTGCTTTTAGGTCAGACTGTTTATGCACCAGTACTTTGCCAAGTATGTGTAGACAACCCAGCTTGCCTACCTAAAGCCATAAGAGATTTTTACATTTACTCTGACCTTGTTTACATGGAGAATTTAACTGTCTGCCCTTGTCACAGATCTTTGTCCTTGTTGCTTGGATTAATGCCAGGTTCTTCTACCTGTCTAAACACCTACTTCTCTCATGTATCAGTAATTTAGTGTAATCCAGCTAACATCCTACTTTGAGTGATGGAAATGACTTTGAGATGAATCCCAGCTGGACTTTTAGGTTAACAAATCTCAGACACCCAGCCTCAGGGCTGAAAAGTTCTGAAGTCTATTGTGTCTTGGCACAGTGAAACCTTTAGTAATTATGAAAAATTTCTCATCCAGCAGGACCTTTTGGTGTAAGATGATAGCTCAGTATTTGTGTTTCTCTTTGCTCGTAAGACATAACACTACACTGATCTGTATTTCATCATTTTCTAAAGTTATTTCCAGCTGCAGAAGTACAAGCATAATTTTCATGCAAAAAGAGGTCAAAGGCACCTGAACACGAAGTACATATTTACAAAGTTTTGTTTTATTTTTCTGTACACTTGGTTGCCTTTTATGTGTAGTCTTGTGAAAGACATGGGTTTTTTTCCTTCTGTCTGAACATTACTTCAAATTTTGAGCTCACGTTTTTATTAGAAATTCTGTTTTTGCATCTCAGTGTCAGTTTCTAAGTAGATTTTTGTAAGTAAGGTTGTTTCTTGCTGCTATGAACTGCAGCAACAGTCTGGAAATTCCTTATGACTAAAGTCATGTCAGCTAGTGATGCATGGCAGGCCACTCAGGAATGGCTACTGCAAGCCTGTTTATACTAGTCTACAGTATCACGAGTTCTAAAGGCTTGTCAGCTTTTGAACTTCCTATAGCATTGAAGAATGAAAAATCCCACTAAATCAGCTACTAAAAAACCCAAGTAGTTTTCCCCTTACTGTATTGGATAATCCCAGGAGCAAGCAGAGAAACATCTTGTTCCTTTTTTGGGAAAAACAAAGCCAGTAATGGTCACAGATAAAAGCCTAAAGTTGATTTTATGTTGGTTAAATCCTCTTTAGCAACTTTCTTTTGATGCTGCCTTTTTCTTATATTTCTGATGGTATTAGTATGAATGCAGTATTTTTTCCCACAGAGGCTTGAAAATGATTGTCCATAAAGGTAATTTTATTCCTGTTCAGTTATGTTTATTTTAAGTGTGTTATCCATGGTTCTGATTTGAAGATCCTGTCCAACTCACAACAAAACCAGTCTTCTTTAATATGAGTTTACTAAACTAAAATCTTTTTTCAGAGACTCATCTGCTAGTTCAATACGTGGTGGCAGTTCCTATACCAGGAGAAAATGGGAGGAAGATGTCAAGAAAAACAGTTTGAATGAAGGTCCTACGTCGTTAAACACAAGTTATCAAAGAAGGTGTGGGATTCTCTCATCTTCTTTTTTTTTTAACAAAATGAGCTTAAAAGTTAACAAGAAAACAAAATAAGTATGGAATCATGTTGTAAGGACAGTTTAAAATTGAATGGTAACATGTTGAAATGTTCATAATAATGGCAAAGTATGTATTGCATGCTGATGGAATAGTGCTGATCTTAAGGCTATATAATTTTTACTAGCTTGGAGTGTTGCAGAAATTGCTGTGCAATTAAAATTATATGGTTCCTTTTTCCTATTGTTTATTTCAGTTTGGGGTTCATTTGACTCTTTCCAGATGAGTTCAATAGTTAAAGATAACTATTTTTAAGGTTGAAATTGAAGTAATACTGCTTGGTATCTGAAAATGTGGAAAAGACTGAATTTTTGTTCTTGCATGACAGTCCCAGAGGTCTTGGGCTGTCTCCTTAGTGGTAATTTATAGCCATACCTGTGTTGAGTATCAGCTGCATTCAATGCACACATAAAATTAACTTGAATGCAAAATAAATTATGAAAATATGAACATAGTTTTCAGGTGTGCTAGTTCCTAACTTGCAAGATTTTTCCAGGAGGAGTCATATCCTGCAAATATATGCATGATTAACTTTCCTCCATTTTGTAGTTTCAATGTAGCTGTTTAAGTCAAGTTCTTCATCAGTGGAGCAATAAATAGCTAAACTTAATAAATAAGTAAAAAAAGTAACTAAAAAGTAACTAAGTAAACTAGTAAAAAGTAACTAAGCTGCATATTGATACATGCTGCTGATGTACGTGGTGATGGATACTTAAATTTTATTTTTTTTCTTTTTGTCTTGACACCAATATTGTCACTGGCATGTAATTGGGCAGTTTCATACAGCATAATACATGTTAATTCCTTGATAACCTCCTGCCTTAAAAAAAACTCCTCGTTTTTCCTAAGTTTAGTTTTAGGAAAGATGTACAGATTTCCTGTTCTGGATGGAAAATAACAACAGTTGATACAGAAGAACAATCTTTGAATGTTAACTCTTTTCAGTATTTACCCTCCAGCAAATGTGCCCATCACTATTAAATTGCATGTGGTGCTTTAATAGTGTGTTTTTTTGGTTGTTGTTGGATGGTTATTTTTTATTTGTCATTCTAAAGTTGATAGAAAAAATTATCAACTGCAGAATGACAAAGAAGTATCTTTCCATAAGTCTTTCACAGTTAGTAACATGATGCTCTGTCTATCCTAACTGTGGATTCTGAAGTTTAGTCATGGGCAAACATTCTGACTTGGCAGTACAAAATTTATTCAGCCAGAACCAGTGGATAAAAATGTGGAAGCCAGTGAGTCTTCTTTATGAAGAGCAAGGGAAAAACCTGAGTGGGAGGTTATTCTTCCTGGGAATAATTAAAGGGTTTGTTTTTTCATAAAAAGGCAGTACATTTAATTGGTTTCTAATTCTAAGAGGAGTGATATTGATGACATTTTCTGACAAGCTGTGCAGTGAAGTTCTGCATTTTCTGAGGTATTCAGTGTGGGTGAAACAGCAGTTTAAAAATGGGACATTGGGGGCCCTATGTGAATACTTCAGTAGATGTGATTAAGACAGTCTTACATAAACAAGTGAGATTCCATTCGTTATCTCCTCTTTGTGTGAAGAAATGGTAAGGACTAAGAGACACTTCTACTGCCCTCTGAAGTCATAAATTAAAAGTTCTAGTCAAGGAAACAGTGAAGAAAATGCTTCTTTTGCCCTGGAAGTTTCCAAGATTCAACTGAGACACAGAATACACGAGCAGGAATTTAGTGGATCATTCACAGCTTGGTGATATTTTAATGAGCAAAGATAAGTAATAAATGCAGCCATTGTACATGTTTCTCCTTCAGTGGCTCCTTTGGTAGAAGACAAGATGATTTGATAAGTTCTAATGTTCCAAGTACTGCATCAACAGTTACCTCTTCTGCTGGTCTTCAGAAAACACTGCCTGCCAGCACAAACACTACTACAAAGAGTACAACGGGTTCTACTTCAGCAGGTGTACAAAGCAGGTAATGGCACCAGCACACTTTTGTTTTGTTTTGTTTTTTTTTTTGTCAGGTCTACTGTGTGCTTATGTATGTGCATGCGTTCTTGTTTAGTAGATCCTGGGGCTCTGGATTTTTTCACTTTCCTGGTAAATTTGTTTTGATTTTACACAATCTGGCTCAAAAATTGTGAATGGCTTTCTACTGTAAAGTGACAGCCATGTTGCCATAAAAGAATAAATCCAATGCTATAAGGGTGTGAAGAATAAAAGTTCAGTCATTGTGAACTGCTCATTCTTAATTTATTCAATTTAATAGCTCAGGTTGAGCTTCATAGAGACATTTCTCAGATTTGCCTTTAAAAAAAAAAAAATCCATCCCTCAATTTACATGTTATTAGTTGTTTAGTAAAGTGCTTTCATTGTTTAGCTGTTTCCTTTTCTCTTTTTTTGTGTTGCTGCTTGTTATGCTGTAGTACCTCAAATCGTTTGTGGGCTGAGGATAGTACTGAGAAAGAAAAGGACAGTGTTCCTACAGCAGTGACCGTTCCTGTTGCACCATCTGTTGTAAATGCTGCAGCCACTACCACAGCCATGACTACAGCTACTTCTGGCACTGTGTCCTCAACATCAGAGGTCAGGGAGAGACGGAGGTGTGTAAAGGTCCTAAGAGTAATGTTGCTCCTACACAAAAGTTATGATTTTTTTTTTCTTTTTTAAAGGAATGTGTTGGTTACCACAAGTGTGGACAGTACAGTGTGTAAAGCGTTGTTTTCTTAATGTGGATTGAAACAGATAGTAACATGCTGAAGTTTATCTGAGAGCTTAGTACTAGTAGAAACCATTCATGAAATTTAAACTTTGATATTATGTGTTTTTGACTGGCCTTGGGTTCTCATTTAGTATGTGGTATTTTCATATTTCTATTTTTGTTTATAAATTAAATGAATACTCTTAAAAATACCCATAATGGAACTTTATAAAAACACTGAACTAAAAAATAATAGAATGGGTAATTAATTAATTACTACAAGTACATTGCTGCTAATTGAGCTAGTGTACCACTGGCAGTATGCTAATAACTTACAGCATAGCATTTTTTCCATAATTTTGTATGCCTGGCATTTTTGAGATGAGAAAATTGAACCCAACACATTCTGTTTATTTCTCTGCATCATTAGGGTCTCCTCTAATTGAAACATAATTATACAATTGTAAATGCAATGCTTTAAGAGATACTCAATATGAAGAGTGAGTAAGAAGCTGATGTAAATCTTACTTAAAGAACAGGGGGGGGTTCTGTTTACAGTTATATGGAGGGTGAGTTAAGATTGGTGCATATTTATGTTTCCATGAAGAGTTGTTTCCTGCTATTTATGGAAGCAAAAGTAAGATTTCAAAAGATTATTAATTACTCTTAACTTTCTCTGAGTTGCACTTCTTCTGGATATTTATGAATGTTTATCGTTTAACTCTTCTGCTGAAATGCAAGTTTAGATTTCTGTGTTGCTCCTGCAGTAGTTTTAAAATGTAACTCCTGTATCAGTGCCAATATGTGTATCTCTCTTATGTTCACGGAGATAATGAAGCTGTTCCTTATTACAGAAGAAACCTGAATTCCTTTGGTTCACATAAGAAAGCAGCATTTAAAGATTCCTTATAGCTTTGGGCCTAATTAGGGTAGCCTGTTTTCCATAGCCTTCCTTCATACCCAAAACTGAAATGAAATAATGGAAATGTAGATTATATTTTTATTCTTCCCCACCATGATTCAGGAAGTGCCCACGTGTGCTAACAGCCAATTTCAATAACAAACGTACTCAGAACATGCATTTTCCAAAGTGAAATTTGACTGAACCGAACAAATGAAAAGCAAAACCAACAAAATACATATTTTTTTCCAAAAAAGTTCAAATTTTAAAATGCAAATGCCGTTTCAGTCTCATATCAGCTAGAAAAGTAAGGAAATATAGGATTAAGGCTTTTGCTGTCTTGTTTGCTCTCACAAGTGTGTTTATACTAATACACACATGCTACATACGTTTTAGATGCCTACAGTTGGTCTGAAATTCCTTGGTTTTGTCTGACTAGGATGATTGTGTACACTGTTGCAGATGCATTCTTGATGGTATATTAGGATATCCATTAAATCTTAGAAATCAACAAAATTTGAATAGCTGCATGCATGTGGGAAGATAGTGCTATAAGTATCAACACAGGCATATGTATCTATATATATACAGATTCATATATATATATGTGTGTGTATTTACACGTGTTTATATGCACATGAAAAAATTGTATGTATATGAAATATACATGCTAAATTTTTTCTTAAGACGTTGGTTAATCTGTGTCTATAGGGGGAGATTGTGTATTTAGAAAGTCTATTCAAAACAGTATTTCAAAGATATTTAATAAGTAAAGACATAAACTATTTTTAGTAATGAAGCAGGTAATGGTCCATCCTTTTCGAATAGTTGAAGCTATATTCCTTATATGATCTTTAGGATTGGTTTGGAGAAACAGGGAAGAAAAATACAAACTTGAATCTTTAAATCTTGGTATCATAAATAATACTGTGTAGGTAACCTGTGTGGCATACACAAGGGATGCTAGGGAAGGACACTTTCTATTCTGACAGTAGCTGCAGTGTGCACCTGACAAGTTGAGAGTTTTCATTTTATCTCAGTGAGATTTAAAGTATTTCAGATTTATTGGAAGGTAGGTGTAGGTTCAACAGTTACCAAAAACCAAGTTATGTGGAACAATTTGTAGCAATTTTCAAGCCCTAAATATTATTCCTGCTCTGCAGTCAAAACCTTTTCTGTTCTTTGAAGTTCTTTAATTACAGTTTTACATACATGCAAATATATGTGTTTATGCATATATATTTATATCTTGCTGGTTTTTTTAAACTCCAGTTACATGGATTGGAGAATTTCTTTAAAGAGTCCAGACTTCGGTCTGTCTGCTCTAGTAGCCTTTCGGCTTTGTTTACAATTACCTGCTTATTCAGCAGGATTTTTGTGGGTTACATGAGGATTTATTTTTAAGCTCATTTTTTTGAAAGGGAGTTGGTTTACTCAAAGCGTAGATGATTCATATGAAAATGTAGTATCCACCTCCTCAAGAATTTTTAATTTCTGGTGCAATAGGTGATATAATTAGGTTTTCTGCATTAGCAGTACATTTATCTTTTACTAAAAACTTACAAGTAATGTTAAAAGTTAATACACACACCTATTTGATGTATAAATGTCTATATGGCTGAATCTCTGAGCTCTTCTATCCCTGTTTTAGTAGACTAGTGAAATACTGAAAAAGCTGAAGTTATATTTAGAGAAAATAGAAAAAAGAAATCTAAATTAAGTAAGAAAACACTGTGTATTTTATTTTAATTGAGTTCTGGGGCTAGATCATTAAGATATGGATGAAATGTCTAAAATATAACCTGTTGTATATAGAAAAAGATTTTCTTGTGACTGCTTTGGTCTGCAGTCGTATCATATTGTGGGGTTTTATTCTGACCATTTAATACATCTGTACAAAAACTATCATTTGCCAATTTTGTTTGTAATTAACTGTTTAGATCATACCTCACTCCAGTACGGGATGAAGAGTCAGAGTCCCAGAGAAAAGCTAGATCCAGGCAAGCAAGACAGTCTAGAAGATCTACACAGGTATAGTATTATTAAAGCTTCTACATTTATGGAAGCATACCCATAACTTAATACTTGAGAAACGGGCATAGCATACTGCATTTGCATCCAATTCAAAGTCTTTTTTTCTGTGCGTGGACTTCTGTAGGTAATGCGATTGAGCTGACCAACATATGGTTAATAAGATAGCTAATAAGATCTGTGACATAGGAAAAAAATACATTCAATCTAGTTTTCTGTGGAGACACAAAGGTTCTAGGAGAGAGGTTTTTTTCCTTACTAATAATCAAATGTCTAACTGCGTGTCATCTTGCAACATTTCTCTCTCTTAGTTTGCATACTGATACATTTGATGATTCTTCCCAGTTTTTATCAGAACTTCCTTATAGTGAATTGCAACTAGCACAATCTTAACATAGGGAAAGATGCAGCAATAGCAAAATAGAGCATCTCTGATGGTATTTGAATGCTCTTTGGACAGTGAAGCAACTACCAAACACTATCTGCTGACAGACTGAGGATAATTAGCATATAGGTCCTGATAAACAGCACAAAAGTACTCTAGCCAATGTCCTTACCTGTTTTAAGGACGAGACTGTATCTACCTTGTTTACTAATGTTACTTTGAAATCTTTGCAGTTTTAAACCCCTCAAATATTTCTGATTACCTTTCCTAATGAGAGATCCACTCTGCATGATACAACTTTCTCTTACGAGAGTTATTTTTACTTCTTAATACTAATTCAGAACCCTGAATGATGGTCAAACTACAGGTCAGCTATTGTTGAATCTTGAGAGTAAAGAAGCTAACAGGTAATACTGTATTAAAACTTTATTGGCACAAAAAACAAATAACTGATAAGATGCAAAGTTGGCTTTGGAGGATAGATTGTGAAGTGTTTTGAGCAATGACTCAGTCAGATGCATCAGCTGAAAAGTATAATAGAGAAAAGCAGGTTTCAAAAGAATTGCTTGCTTTCTGAACTTACTTCAAAACTAGTTTTTAGCCTCAAAATAAGAATGAACTAAGAAATTAGTTTCTCTGGTGCTGTCAGTGCAATTTTTTATGTGGTGCTGACTTAAAAATCCAGTTGCAGGGAGTGAATTGTAAAGTATCAACTTTTCTGAAAATGTGATGTGTTATATTTTTAGGGTTCTTTCAGATATGTTTAATATGGTCATGTTGGAAACATCAGAAGCATCTAGTGGGTTCTAAAATTATTTCTATAGGATCTTCTATGCAATCTGTATCTACTAGTTCAACTAAAAATTGTCTGTCTGGAGAATCTGTGGTAGATCACATCACAGCAAACACTTGCCACTTATCAGAGGGACATTTGGTTCCAAGATTTGAGAGGAAAGCTTATATGTAGAATATTTAGATAAAATATACTTCTTACTAGATAGATTTAATTTTCTTAAGTTAATTTTTTTCATTAAAATATTTATATTAATTAAATTATTAAAATATTCATTAAAATATTTATATGGTATATCATCTACATTAATATCAATGATATATTAAAATGGTGTTGGCTGTTTTCACAGGGTGTAACACTGACAGATCTTCAAGAAGCTGAAAAAACTATAGGAAGAAGTCGTCCCACACGAACCAGAGAACAGGAAAATGAAGAAAAAGAAAAGGAGGAAAAAGAAAAGCAAGACAAAGAAAAACAAGAAGAAAAAAAAGAATCTGAAACTAAAGATGATGATTATAGACAAAGATATTCCCGAACTGTTGAAGAGGTATTTTCATGATGAGTATCTTTAGGTAGAGAAATTATACATACAAATTTTGACTCCAATTATAATATTTTAATTTTTGTACTAGTATAAGGATTATTTATATAGTGAAATGTTTTAATATCTCATGGTTTGTATCTGTTGATCTTGGTAAATTAATTTTGACATTTTTCTGCTGAATAGCCTTATCATCGCTATAGACCAACTTCAACTTCAACTTCTTCATCATCCACCTCTTCGCTCTCCACCTCCACTAGCTCCCTATCAACTTCAAGTCAACTAAACAGACCAAACAGCCTTATAGGTATAACTTCTGCCTATTCTCGGAGTGGAACAAAGGAAAGTGAGAGAGGTAAGAGTACTGTTTATGAAGGGGGTTTTTTTTGTTGTTTTAGTTGACAAAGGGGAGTTTATGTTTCTAGAGATAGTTCAAAATAGGGTGTGATATATAAGACCACTGGGGATGTGCCTTGTTCCCATCTTCTATAAGAGAACTTGCCTATAAAGAGGAAAAAAGACTTTCTGTACTTGGTGGTGTCCTGTAACCATTTAGTAATTTTTCATTGTCAGGTCATAGAAATGTCAAATATACTGCTGTAAGTATCCACATAATGCTTTCATTTTTGCTTTAACACAGCAACTATAATAAAATACCGTATTTCAGGTTCTAAATACTTGCAGGTATTAAGAAGGCATTTTACTTGATTAATTACTGAATGACTGGAGTTTTGTTTCAGTCCTTCCCTATTGAAGGACTGGAATGGTGCTTTAATGCTTTAAGGACCAATCAGAGTTTCATGAGCAGCTGAAAATAAAGGGAAGGGGATGCTTCCTGTGGTAGTTCAGGATATTTAATGGAACCATACTTCTGGATACTTAACTGGTTTATATAATCTGAAACCGAGGATTAGATGCATGATTCAGAGATCACAAAAAAGCTTTTTGCTGATGTCACAGTTTTTGCTCTCATTTCAAATGTGAATCACCTGCTATAATTCGGCCTGATTCTTTGCCTGTCAGAGGAGGAGCCTGTTGACATGCAGTGTGAATCTCCTGTTCTCTCTTGGAGGCTTGCCACACTTGACTTAAGTTATTGATCAGTTACTTTAATAAGATTACTGATTGAAACTGGTAATTTTGTTCTACAGAGCATCTAATAAAATGATCCATTGATGAAATCTCTATGAACTATATAACAGTCTTGTCATGTTGCCTAGAATGGTATTTTCTGAGGAAGTTGTTGGGGCTAAGCTTCAGGGAAATGCTTTCTGATTTTTTTCCCTTTGTCCTATCACAAACTGAAATTTGGATTAAGATTCTTTAGTAATGCATACTTACTCTAGGAAACCCTTTCTAGACTATTCTGTGGAAAAGATATGCATGAGTAAATACCAGCTACAACAGGTTTTCTTTTTTTTTCATATTATGACTTTTGGAGGAGAACTACATTACCATCTGAAATCCTAGCAGTCAAATCCTAATTTATTTAGTTATGAAAGGTATATGCTCACCACAAATATTTGTGTTTCCCTTCTTTCCTGTTTAACTTTTGCTTCACATGACAATATTTATTTACCTCTGAAGTGTAATGATGGTAGTTATTAGTGATTAGTGATGCTTCTATCTGAACTTAAATCTGTGGTTTATTTAATAAAAGAATGTAAGGCTAGGTAGACTGCATGATAATAAGTAAATAACTTTGGTTTGGTCAGGTTTGTTTAATTTGTTTTAGGTTGGGGTTTTTTTACAAATTACATGTAAGCACATAGGGGAGCAAATCTAATCCAGAGATATTATGTCTGTTTTGAATTGCAATTGCATTTGTTTTAAAGAAAAAAGACATCTGTAGTACAGTAATAATCTAATATAGGAGATACCATTTTATTGTACCTTAAAGCAAAAATGGAGATGACTGAAAAAAGTTGGTTTTTTTTAATACTGAATTCTTGATGTAAGCACAAAAATCTTGTTTGATGAAGAATGGTGAAGAGCTGTCTTCTCCTTTGTAGTCTTATATAACTGCTGACGCAGATATTTGAATTATTACGTGACAGTCCAAATTGTATTGTATTACTGGTGCATTGAAGCATTTTGTCTCAGTGGCTGAAGTGAAATTAGTATTTACAGTATTTTGGAGTTACATTCTGGGCAGTTTATAGTACAGAAAGCCCTGTATGAGGTAAGAAGCTCTTTAACAAATTTATTTCAGGGAAAAAAAAAAAAATCATTGTAAGCATTTTTAAAGACTTGAGAGGGATTGTTTCAGAACATTTTCAGCAAATTAGATTTTATCATAGTTCAATGAATAAGAAAGTTGTTATTAACAGAAGGGGGCAAAAACGAAGAAGAAAAGGAAGAAGATAAGTCACAGCCCAAGTCTATAAGGGAAAGAAGGAGACCAAGAGAAAAACGACGACCTACGGGAGTTTCTTACTGGACTCAAGATGTAAGTAAACTTCGCCTGTAGCAAAGTGCGCTCTTTATATATAGGGTACTCTTAGACAATAGTTAAGAGTAATACACTATGTAACAAATTGTTCTTGAAAAAGATGGTTTTTTTCAAGTTATATATTCTCTTTTTCTGTTTTCATGTTTTCAGGAGCAGAATCAAAATTAAGTCTTTGATTGATAGTGGTAACAAAACTTGTAGAACACTGTAGTAACCATAATTTAATAGGAATTAATCATAATCTAAGGAAAAATAAATTATTGAAAGAATGTTTATTATTATGTTTATTATAAGTCTGCTCATTATGAGGTATTGTAAAATTTCTGTATAAGAATTTTTTTGTAATAACCTGTGAAATATAAAAACCTGTGAAATAAATTGAATGTATAAACCAGTTCCCTGTCACATAGCTACGTAAATTGATTTTGCTAAAGTAATACAAGCCCTTGTATCATATCACCCATAAAAAATGTTAAAAGAGAGTATGAGTTGAGTATCAAAATAAGTATTTCATGTGTGTTTACGTTTTCTTTTCAAATTTTGTCAAACCTAATATAGAGTGTCCAGTATGTTATCAAAATTGCAGGAGGGGAAGTCCTAGCCTTGTAATTATTATAATCCTGTTAATTATGAGATATCTCAAAATTTGAGTATAAGAATTTTTTCATAATAAGTTGTTTTTTTTTTCTTTTGCATCTAAAAGGTTAATCAGAGATTTAATGCATTTTGTAGATTTCAAGTAACTTCCTCTTTTTGGTACATATACATATATTGCTTTTGACAATGCAGTATTTTTCATGCACACCAAAGCTGTAAGAATAAGACTTGTTATTTGGCACATAACAAGTAGCCTCATACTGAACACCAAGAACTATTGTCAGACTAGAAAGGTTATAATTGATGTTTCAGGATCCTCTTCCCTTTTCTTTGCCATAGGATCAATATGTAATGTAAAAGCAAGATTTCCATGTTCCAAATGCAAAGTTATGTTCCATCTCCTTCTCGTATTCAAAGCATGGTTTGTTTGAGAATTTTCTTCACATATCCTGTATATTCTTTGTAGAGTATTTTGCTGGCCTTGCATTTTCATATTCAAAGTCTAGAATGCGTTAAAATCTCACTAGGCTTTCAACAGTTTAATTATTTTTTCTCTCCCACCTCTTTGACCAACCAGAGTGATGAAAATGAACAGGATCATCAATCTGATTCAGAAGAAGGAACAAATAAGAGAGAAAGTCAGGTAATTTAAGACAGATGATTTGTTCATTAACTTTATAACATGCACATTTGTACTGTAAAATTTCTGTTGAATTCATGTATCAACAGTGGCCAAAACTGATAGTTTTGCCTTCCATTGTGTTTATAGAGAATTGTCATCCAGAGTATAGATTAAATTTCTGACACACAGGTCAGGGACATGATACAGCAAGTTACTGGAGAGCACTTTCATTTTCTGCCCTGCAAAAATCTTTATTTCATCTATACTGTTATTTTCAGATACGTTAAGTTCAATGACTTACACACACTGATTATAAGCTTTTAAAATTAAACCCAGTGTTGTCATTATTATCATTAACAAATAATATGAGAAGTTAATTTAATGAAGCATAGAAAGTTGAAGAGCATAATGTATGTACTTTCTCCTTTGAAGAAAATGGTTTTCTGGAGATCCTAATTGGATCTTATTGGTCTTCTTAAAAAGTCAGTGGAAAACAGGCTTGATTTGATAAAGAAAGTCCTTAAAAACTGAATGGTGTGTGACAGTGTGATGAAGAGTTGTTAAAAGGGAGCTAGTAACATAGGCTGTACTATAAAATAGCAGAATGTATTTCTTTTAAGTTAAACCTGTTCTGGAATAACACTCATAGAATTACAGAATTGTTACTGAGGAATAAAACTCAAGTGATATTTGTCTCTCTTTTATAAAAGCTTCTGTTACATGTTCCTTAAATACTGTAGTTAAGAGATTCATTCTGTGTCATTTTGGTTTGCTGTATTTTTTCTTTCAGTGTCACATTAATATATATGCATAGTCCTGTTCCTTTCCTCCCAGTAATTTTAAATCTGTAATTACTCCATATTCTATTCTGTAGAAATTAATTTTGGTAGAACATGTCTGTGGTGCTTCTGTGTAGAAATGGCTGACTAAGGGTGCTTGGACAGGTGCACTTTTTGCTGGGTTAAAAACTGGATGGATGGCCGGGCCCAGAGAGACGGTGAATGGAGCTACATCCAACTGCAGACCAGTCATGAGTGGAGTTCTGCAGGGCTCAGTTCGGGGCCAATCCTGTTTAATATCTTTATCAATGACCTAGATGAGGGGATCAAGTGCAACCTCTGTAATTTTGCAGATAGCAATAAGGTGGGTGGGTGTGTGGATCTGCTGGAGGGTCAGAGGGCTCTGCAGAGGGATCTGGACAGTCTGGATTGATGGGCCAAGTCCACTTCTGTGAGGTTCAATAAGGCCAAGTGCCAGGTCCTACACTTGGGTCACAACAACCCCAGGCAGCGCTACAGGCTTTGGGAAAAGTGACTGGAAAGTGGCCCAGCAGAAAAGGACCTCAGGGTGCGGGTTGTCAGTCAGGTGAACATGAGCCCAGCTGAGCAGTGTGCCCAGGTGGCCAAGAAGGCCAATGGCATCCTGGCCTGTATCAGGAATAGTGTGGCCAGCAGGACCAGGGAATATGGAATTTGCTGTACTCAGCACTGGTGAGGCCACACCTTGAGTCCTGTGTCCAGGTCCGGGTCCTTAATTCAGGAAAGTATTGAGGTGCTAGAGCATGTCCAAAGAAGAGCAACAAGGCTGGTGAAGGGATTGGAGGACAAGTCCTGTGAGGAGAGGCTGAGGGAGCTGGGGTTGTTCAGCCTGGAGAAGAGTGGGCTCAGGATGACCTTATTGCCCTCTATAACTACCTGAAAGGAGGGTGTAGCCAGGTGGGGTTGGTCTCTTCTCCCAGGCAACCAGCAATAGGACAAGAGGGCACAGGCTTAAGCTGTGCCAGGGGAGGTTCAAGTTAGATATTAGGAAGAAATTTTTTACAGAGAATCAGGAATTAGAATAGGCTGCCCAGGGAGATGGTTGATTCATCATCCCCAGAGGTTTTTAAGGTGAGATTGGATCTTGCACTTAGTGCCGTGGTCTAGTAAGCACAATGATTGGATCAAAGCTTGGACTTGATGATCTCGGTGGTCTTTTCCAACCTGGTTAATTCTATGATTCTGTGATTCTATTCTATGATTCTACGTCATTACCTTGCTTTTCAAGTGTATGGAGATGACACTTTAAACTACTCCCACTTACTCTTTCTCTCTCTCTCGCCTGATTTTCTTCAAACAGTGCATTTGTGCAAAAAGAATAAATGATGGCAGTTTCTCAGATGGATTAGTGAGAGGTTATGAAGAATGACTTTCAAATGTGGTACTCCATCCCTTACCTCATGTAACTGTATCTTTCAAATGAATTACTTTGAGTTGATGCTGACAGAGACAAAGCAAAATCCAGTTCAGAAAGAAGACGGTGGGTGGCACCTGAGTCCAAAAGGAATTTCTCTGAGGAAATTGTGTCTGGCAGGCTCTTTTCTATGCTCCACAGGCCTATGTGAATGAAGCGGTTGCCTTGTTTTCAAAAGAGCAATGTTGAAATTGAGTCGCAATACCAGACACCTACACTTACCACCTCTCAGAAAAATCACAGATAAAAACAGTGGAGCAGAGCAGGTGTTAAGTAGGTTAAGTGATTCCCTCTGAAATACAATAGTGTATGCATATATTGTTTGCCACACAGGGCTATAGGCACCTCTGTCTTTCCAGACACAGGTTGAATGGCATAAGGTCTAGTGCAAGTAAGGACTGGCTCTTCTACCTGTTCTTCCATCTTTGCTTGGCTGAGACACAGGAATGAAAATAAAAGTCCTAGTTTTAATAACTTAAAAGCAATTAATAAAGACCTGTAGAGGCACCAAACATTCACATCTTCCATGGAGATTAAAAGAAAAAAATTGCTGACCTCTATACAAGCTTTTCTCCCCTGTTTACATTGTGGATTTGTCATTAAAATGTTATTTTAAACACCAGGTTGAGAGGTGCAATGGTATGAAAGTTACCCTTGCTGAAGAATGCAGTGAGTTTAGTAATGATCCATCCCAGCAGTAATGAACTGTTCCAGTTCTCATCTGCCTGAGTGTTCTTAACATTATGAAAATTATCTTGACTGCAAGAGGTATGAAAAGGAAGGAAAAATGGGAAAACAAAATTAGAATCTAAGAAAGCACAAAAGACCTAAGAAAAAAAGAAAATATTTTAGATGACTAAGGTATTCAGCTGAATTATTTGTAAATAGAAAAACTTGTAAAAAAAAAAAAAAACAAACCTCCTTCTATATGGGGGAAATTTTGTTACTAATTTTTATTATGAAAAACTTTTAAAGTGCCCTCTCTAGGTAAATTTTTTATGCACCATTCTGCTTTAGATTTATAACAAAGTTCCTAATGGGTATTTCAGGAGAGGGAAAATGGAGGAGGATGGGGGTAGGTTGATGAAGAGGCAAGATGAGACAGAAAAAAGGTAAGGCTTAAGAATACCTGTCTTCAGTGTGGTCAAAAATTGAACACAACTACAGTATATTGTGATTAAAAATTTGTACAGATTAAGTTTAATTTGGCCATAACCAGCTGGAGATACTGATATAAGCAGAAACTAAGCCAAGGTCAAGCAGACTCACCCACAATGCTGTCATGTGCTGTCCAGTGCTGTTGATTTAGCTGAAGAGTTCTTTCAACGATAGGGACTATGTGTGTTGTGCAAATGCCGTTTGGGTGCTTTTAATGAAAAGGAGAAGCAGCGGGACTTGAGGGCCACTTCATTTCTCATATTCCCAGCCTGTTCAGAGACCCATGGAGCATTCTGGAAAATGCTCTTGAGAAGCATGTGCAGCTCAGGCAGATCTCAGTGTTTCAGCTCAGGGGAGCACTGAGATCCATCTTACTTTCAGAAACTAAGATAATTTTTGTGGGTTTTGGGGTTTGTGTGTGTGGTTTTGTGGGATTTTGTTTTGTTTTGTTTGACAACTAAGCTTTATCTGAAGCCATTTCATGCTTAGAAACACTGATTTAATTTTTTTATATGCCTTACTTTTCATTTCCATTCACTTCTGCACGTTTGCATTTTGCCTGGAACTGACGCATCTAGATGCAGGCATGGCAGGAACAAATGAAAGTTTAAATCACAAAAGATAGAGTAAGACTGGAAAACTGATTATGTGTTTATAGATGACTTATCTATAACAACACTGTTGTGTTTCTAGTTATTGATGTGTAATATAACAAAAACTGTTTCATTGTAAGTCTTGATTATTTCTTTGGAAAATAGAATATATCCCATTGATTTTTCTCAGGTAACTCATCATATATTTGAAGAATAATTTTTTAGGTGGCCAAGGAATGTGAGCATTAACAAAAAAGAAATAAACACAGAAATTTAATTCAGGAGACAAGGCTTGAAAGTTTCCTTTCTGATTGCTGAATAAGTGTTAATGGGGATTAAACATGAAATTCACAGGTTGGTAGGATTTTTTGCAATATTTTCATTTTTCTTAGTGATTTCTATATGAAGGATCCTGGAGGTCCTTATGAAAAAAAAAAATCTGTATTTCAGTATCACAGCTACCCTTGCAAAATGATTGTTGTTGAGCTGACAAATGTTCAAAGCTGACATTCAGTTTCAGACTTTTAAATGAGAGTGCAAAGATTTTTTTAAGTACTGGGTCCCCAAAGTTTGCCTTGAACATGATAACTAATTTTGAGGCAAGTGATCCAAGTTTATTACTTGTGAAGCCAGTGTAATAGATTTTTCAGTAGTTATAGATTCTGAATGCTCCTTAACTTAATAAAAACATTTTTCAGCTGTAAAAATGTCTTATTTTTCTACATTTTCATATTCTTTAGCTATTCTGGACTTCTGTACTCCAGCCTTTATTTTTTCAAGTGTTGAAAGTAACTTATAAATTTACATATCTTAGATACTTAAAGTGTAGCTTCATTACGTTATATCATTCATACTTAGAAAAATCAAAGATACAGACTTTTTTAACATTAAAAAAAGTTTTGACAACTTTGCTGTTACAAAGCTTCATTCTGAGTTATTTAATATCAATAATATTTTCACTTAAATGGCATTAGGATTAAGTCTTAAACAAAGAGGCAGCTAAGCATACAGTCATTTTTGTTATGAGTCAGCCTAAAGATCCATCTCAATTAGTGTCTTGCCTCCAATTTGTAGAGACTGTAAGAACTGGTCAAACATATGTCATCCTTAAGCAATATTTGCCTTTGCCATTTCATGAGTTAGCAGCTTTTGAACTTTAGTATCTCAGCTTCCTCAGTCTGAACCAGTAAGCAGTAATTCAGCAAGGAATAATAGCTTCAGTCATTTATAACTTCCAGTATCTGTAATTTGACTTCTTGGGGAACTGCCTGTATCCTGCATTTTGTTTTGCTGAGCTACTGTTCTCTTAATTAGGAGATAATGCTACTTTCAGAAATATGTTTTTTCAAACAGTATTCACCTCGAAAACCTGCTCATATGTGTTAGTTGAGTTGTACAAATGCAAGATTTATTATAAGAAAAATCCCACTTTTACATTCTTGATTGCTTCTTAAAAAATAATTCATAATTCTGCAATTAATTTCATAATTGATTTATAGTGAAGCATTTAAACTCAGAAAAGAAACCCACTTAAGAAAAAGCTTTTGTTCACAAAGTATTTTAAAAGATATAATTATTGTATTCTTGTTCCCTAAGCCTATAATTTCCTCATCCTCAGGATTCTACGGTGAAATAATTATGTGTCATGTGCAGTCTTGACATTTTGCTCCTGCTTTTTAATTAGGAAAAACAGGTAGTGTTTGCCACTTACTATCTGAAATGGTTACAGGAAGAAACTTAAGTATTAAACTTAAGTAGGTTGAATAGGAAACAAAAAGCAAGAGGGATATGGATTCACTTGAGCTGGTACTACAAATAGGAAATTACGAGTCAGCATTGTTTTCTGAAAAATAAAATAAATGAAGAAAATATTGGTTTGAGAAGCTTACCTTTTCTTAAGGAAGTAGTTGAAATAGTGAGAATCAACTCTCTTGATCCCATTTTGTTTCTAACTGTACATTTAACCTCTAATTTGGGAATGAAAAATACATTTGCATGCGCATCAAAGAATGGCGATTCTTTGTGTAGTGTTACGGGAGAGTAAACTTAATCTTCTGAATTTATTTCTTAGTCTAAGTGTTCTACATGACCATAGGCAACTCCTTTCCCCTCTGTTTCTTTATGTGGAGGTGTGAGGCTATGATGACTAATAACACCATAGAGATGTGCTCTTTAAAGACACATATGCATCCAATTAGTTCAGTTTAGCCGTCTACATGTTTTAGATTTTCTCCATAGTTAGTGAACAGAGATAGGTATCTCCAGAAGAAATTAATTCCGTTTACCTTTGAAACCCTCCTAAGATGGAAATAGTCATAGAATGGTCCCTCAAAGCAGAAGTGTACTCCATGTCTTGAAACAAAATTTAGGTGTATGTACTTTGTCAGTACATGTTGAATACCTCAACAGGAGGTATAGGCCTCAAGCTACTAAGTTTTGAATTACTTTTTTCATTCAAAAGTTGTAGTAAAGAAAAAACTTGGTGGATTTTTTCCCTCCCACTTTGTAAAATGAAAAAAGCGAACCCTTTGACCATACTAAATCTCCTTTAAAGTATGAAACCATTTTAAGAAACAGTTACTGACATGCAAAATCTTGGCCAAAATAGTATTTAAATGACATTCTGCTTGCAGACAAAAAGCTATTAAAAATAGATTCCTCACCTATTGCTGCCAAGGTTGCACTTTTTTCAGAAGCTACTCGCAAGTTTGTCAGATAAAAACTAATTGGCAACCCAATGGAAAATGCTGAATAACTCCTTTTTAACCTCTTGCTTCCAGAAACCTCAAGGGTCTAGCTAGATTTTGGAAGCTGAAGCCCCTTATCTGTATTCTGATGGCATTTGATCATGTAAACACTTCCTCAGTTCTAGTCACCTGTCTAACTACAGGATTTCCACTGACAATAGAAAAGCAATTTTGATGATAAAGTCAAATGACAAATTATCAAGTATTGAACCTCTTTTTTTTATACTAAATTTGGTTATGCTTCTTTTGTGCTATAATCAATGACTTCTGGATTCCAGATCTGGCTGACTTTTTTGGACTACACAGAATTCTGTGATGCAACAAGAATGCTACCATTTCCTCAGTTTCCACTGGACAGCCCAAAATTACCAAAGCAACAAAAAAAAAAAAAAGAAAAAGAGGAGCTGCTTATGAATAGTAACATGGCTGGCTCTTGAGTTTTGTTCTCTTCAAGCTGTCATACAAACACATTAGAGTACTGGTGGACTTCTAGGATCCATTGAGGAAGATAGAGTGGAGACTGATTCCGGTTTCTGACCTCAGGAAGTTTTATTCCAGAGTTTCTTGGTAATGATGGAGGGAAACACAGTTTTTTGCAGTTACTACTATTAAGTTAATAAATAAACAATCTAGTAAAAAGTAAGAAAGAGGCAGAAATCAAGAGGTGAACCCACTCAACAAGGGAGAAGTAGGATTTTCAGCTATGATGGAAAAAAAGAAGTAGCAAAAGCAGCAGGAAAGAAAGGTGAAAGGTTGGATTTGCCAGTTAATTTTAAAAGTTGTATTTTCAAAGAAGTCATGTTTGTAAGTCATCCACATCCTGACCATGAAGCATCAGGGAATTATGTCCATCATTCAAGTACTGCATTCTGACTCAGAGTCTGAAAAGGGCTTCACAAATAATGGACTACATTTTCTTAGTCTGAAAGGACATGGCTTAAAATCCCTTAAGGAAACCATTTTTGCATCTTTTCTGCAAGTTAAAAAAAGAAACAGCCAATATAGGGGAATCCAGCTATGTGTAGAAAGACCTTTCCAGTGCAAGGAGGCATGACCTGTATTATCCTGCCCATGACTTGTTAATTAAGCTAAATGTTTGTTACACTTAGAAGAACTGTCAAAATTATAAATGAAAATTACCAAATACTGCACTGTTTACATTCTGTTTTCCTTCTTGCTAGTTTAAAAGAATTCCCATAACAAAAAGTTAAATTTAATTTTTGATATATAATAATAATAAATAATGCAAGATGCTAAATATAAGCTATTTTTAAATGGTTTTCATTTCCCCAAATTTTTTAATTTCTCCATTATTTTAAGCTTCTGTGATGTTCTGTTCAGCACTTGATATCAAACATTTTTTGCTATGGATTAAAAATGCTGAGTGTCAAAACAAAGCCTATGCTAAAACCTTCAGTCCCAGAGCAAGCACAACATGAACCTGGTTCTGTTTATCAGCAAAATCTTTCGTTGTCAACTGTTTCAAATGCCAGAGCTCTTTTACATACCACTAACATTGCCAGAGCCTCATTTAAACATGTATTAGCAAAGTAATCCTTCAATCATAAACGTGCCACTAAGACATAAAGGAGATGATTACTGGCATTCTATGCCCTTTTCAGAACTACCCAAGGGAAACAATATAATGAATATCCTGGGCTCTCAGTGACCCCAGCCACTTCATAGGAAAGCAAAGGAAAATAAAAATTATGCCAGCAACCAATTTCTTTCCTTGCTCCCCTTTTATTTTACTTTAGACGACTGTCAAAAGAGTTGTACTCACAAAATATCTTTGTTTAGCTGGATGTAGTTATTATTAGGTACATCTTTGGGGGAGGCAAAGTAGCAGAGTATGACATCTAGTTTCAGTCTTGGTCTATTTGTATGATGCTGGGAGGAGATGACTCGTATTAATTTCAAAATGCTCTAATTTTTGACTCCCCCTTCCAACATTCTTACACAACTAAATGAGGAACACAACTAATTGTCAGTTCAACGTTTGATTTACTGCAACAATACTGCAGGCTACACCATGCCCTGCTCTTATATTAAGAAATAATGACCGTTTCAGTACCAAATTCAATAAAATAGAAAAGAAAAATAAATAGTGCATTCCATATCTGAAAAATGTAGCTGAATGCATCCTGAAAATCAGCTTGTGTGTCAAGCAGATAAACTCATCTGCAGCAATGCTATAACTATTTATCCTGAATTCATACAAACTCTCTGTTTGCACTGCTTGCTTTCTGGTACTGCTTTACAATAATGCATCTTTTCACTGGTAAGGTAAGAGTTTAAAAAAATGTTCTCAAGATGGCCACTTTAAAATGATGGGAAATTGGAATGGTTCCTGTCACCACAAATGCTTTGAAAATGCTTATTAACAACCCCCATGCTATCTGGGAAGCCAGGCAGTTATTCTTACTGTCAAGTACCCTGGTCAAAAAACCCAAGTAACTTGACAGTCACCTCCCAGGACTTGTTTGCACAGCACAGGACAAGTTGTGTCAGACAACACATGGAGCTGAGGGACTGAAATCACCATGTCTCTGAGCAGCAGGTGCTCTCAGGAGGCTTAAATAGGCCAAACACTGAAGAGGTGACAGTGGTGCTTGCACTGCTGTTGCAGTTGAGGTCTCCTTGCTGCATGCCCTCAGCTGCAGTGGGATCCCAGATTACCAAAATCAGAAGCAGGAACTGGCCTAATGTTACTCTGAGCCTGAGGCAGTCCTGGTATCACTGCCCACGCAGGTGTATTCCACGTCACTGGGTAGCACTGAGGCAGTGTGGAGGGAGGAGAAATGCCGTTTTACAAGATGCAAAACGTCTCTAGGAAAAATGATTCTACTAACCTACATGTCGTGACAGTTTGATAGTCGAAGGGTTACTTTCTCGTTCTGCTTTGCTGCTTCTCTCTGTAAGCAGGTTTCTCTGTGCTAGGGTGACCATTTCACAGCTGGAGTAAATCCCCTGGAAGCCCTCAAGTTACCTCAGGGAAAAATTTGGCACCATGACCAGTGGCAAGCTGTAACTGTGTGTAGTGCTCTGTACCTTTCTGTAGCACAGAAAGGCTTCTAACTTCCCTGAAGGGATGGCTGCAGCATTAGTCCTGATGTTCAGATTGTCCATATGCCTCACCTGTTAGAAATTTTCTGTGAAGCTCTGTATTTTCTCCCTCCTTTTATTTCAGCGAATTTTGCTGCCTGTGAAAGTTCCCCACACCAACTTGTCTATAAAAGAAGCATCTTTTGGAAATGGGTAAACTTTAAAATCACATTCTAATCTTGAAACTTTAGTGTAAATATGGATATAACTATGCTGAATAATGTAACCAAATTTTCATCACTGAAAATTACATCTACAGTTAAATTTTTGAACACTTTTTTTCATCTTTATTCTTGTCCTCTTGAACAAGTTATTCCCTTTTGGAGTAGCGCAGGAAAATATGACTCCACAGCTACAAGGAACCAGCTAAATCAAAATGTCCAGTTATCTGTAACATGCAATCAATCTAGATGTGCACAGAAACCAGGTGCCACTGAAATAAAAAAACTGAAGAAGTGAATTTCTTGCAGCAAGAAGGAATCTGGCAGACAGCAAAAGCTAGCGTGCATTTGGCATATGACTACAGGCAGAAGAAAGTTAAAAGGCTGAAACCATGATTCAGCTATAGGTTAAAAATACATAAAATACTACTGAATATGCACATGCTTGTACCTACATATTGAGGGGATCGGTGATCCATAATATATTTGTGATCACCAGTTTCTTCCTTAGTAGAAGATAACAAAGAGATAGGTGGAAAAGAAAGGGGAAAGCAAATATTTAATTACTTCAAAATGAAATCTATGACTTTTTTTTCCTGAGGCCCAACTGCAGCCGACTTCACCTGAATCTATGGGACAAACTACTCAGGCCACGTTCAGCCATGGTGGGTGACATCTTATGCTTTTCAGTATTTTCCCTCATTTCTACATGAAGTGAGTAAATGTCAAGGAATCTGAGTAGTTCATTTTCTTGAGCCAATTTTTAAAAATAATTCTAGGATAAAATAATAATTATAGGAATGACATCATAATCAGAATAAGAATAAGATCAAGAATTAGGGAATAATATGATTTTCAGATAGTTTAGATTTAGAGCCAGATTTAGAAAGCTCTCAGTTTTGGTCAGAATTCACCTACATCCTATGCAGTATGCAGGCTACTTTTGTACCATTTTCAGATACCTTTGCAGGACCATGCGTGATGGGGCATGATACATGTAAAAATAGTTTACTAAATCACCCAGCCACCTATGATGCAACAGTTAATTATGCTCTTTCAGCAGAATATCCCCAACTTTGACAAAATTTTAACTGGGCTCAGGATTTTCACTCTGTAGCTTGGAAATTTGCCATTGAATTGCATGCATCTCCCAGAATTACATCCCCTTTTTTTGTATCCACTTCTTGGATTATTTCCTGTTCTCTCAATGCAGTAGCAGCTGGAGCCACTCCTGGGGGGCTGCACCCTGCACTTCACACAGCTGCCTCCATGGCTTTTATTAATGTTTTCCATTTCTCATCCTGTTTTCTCACTGATGACTCTGGCAAAAGAGACTTTATTGCAGTAAAAAGTAACAATCCTAAACACCCATCTCAAAATAGCTAAGAGAGGCTTTGTGGCTCTGTTGAAGGAAAGCAAAATCAATGCCTATTTCAGCATGTTCATATACCTCAGAACAGGCTGTGGGCTAAAAGGCACCAACAGAGCTTTGTTCCTACTGTTATTTTTAACAGTCCATCACATTAATCAGAATTCCTTTGGTCAGCGATATTTTGCCAGAAAGGCAGTTGTAGGGCCACTGTCTCCCTCCAGGTGTCACTGCCCTCTTAAGTACTGAGTCTCCGGACAGTGGGCACTGATTGAGCCATCAATAAATCCAAATCAGATCGGAGTGTGCAGAAACTAATAGCTGTTTTCATTACAGTGAAGTGACAAGGCATAAGCTGTCTGGTTTGAGGAATGGGATTGATTTCACCAAGGGAAGCCAAAGCAAATGCGATATTAATCAATAATTCAAGACAAATAACTGTGAGCCTATTAACTTGATTTTTAATTCTGAGGAACATTTTGTCATTAGCTGGAATTCTGGACTGTTTTTTTTTCATTGCAAGTGGAGCATTTTGGGAAGACCTAGTTTGAGTTTGCAATTATTCTTTTAGAGGCAGAAGTTTGCAAATGAAGGGATTATAGACACAAGCAAATCCATTCATAATTAGTCTTTCTTTCAAGGCACTAATAATGACTAATGGTAGCCATTTTTTGAGTCCATTTTGTTAATGGAATCATAACCTTGGTTTAGTTTTTTAACCTTTTTAAAATTTATTTCAGGACAGCCAGTCTATCAGGCAGTAGATGTCACACCAAGAATCTCTGAAGTGCTTTTATTTGAGATGAAATGGAATAATTAGAAAGGTTTTGGCCCCTTCAATGTAGATGCATTTTATATTCAAATGTCCATGTATAGCATTTGCATAAGTTGGTCATCTCTAAATCAATTCTAAAGCCAGAAGTGGCTCAGGTTCTTCCTAGAAGTGTTCTTCCCTAGAAGAACTCTTCTAAAACTGTTCTTGTGATCTGCCAATGCCCCTTGAAAACCTCAGTTATATTAGGGGAGCAGAAGTTTTGATGCATGGTGGTATACAGAAAAAAGATTGGGTTTGTATATCAAACAATATTTTGAACCAAGTGGTTACAGAGGACAGTTTTTTACTGTCTTTGCTTGCTATAATTGTCAAAATTTACTTTTCTGTGTTACCTGGGAAATCCAAAAGATTAGGCAAAGTGCAACATCATCATCAAATTTAGCAAACAGCCAGCATGTGCAGGTGCTAGAAGTGATACAGGCAGAGAAGAAAAACACTGAAGGGAAAAGGGGGAGATGAGCCTCTGTTGCTGCCTTATCTTCATGAAAACTGAAGAGGAAATGTGGTTGCTCGTCATGTTGTTCATTGAAAGGAAATGACATGAGGTAAGTTATGACTTGTATTCTTCTACAGTTGCTGCTGTTAGAGCATTTGTATAAGCAGGGGGCATTTTTCATTTATCCCAGCTTTCCCAATGCCCATTGAAAAAATGAGAGAGAGAGAGAGAGAGAGAGAGAGAGAGAGAGAGTAAGGTGGTGGCGGGGAGGTTAGAGGAGGCAAGGAAAGCATACCAGATACATTCCCATGTATTTCAGAGAGTGGAACACATTATATGGGTTAAATATATTCTTCAAAGGGGGTCCTTCAAAACAAGAGGTAATTACAGGCCTCCTCCACACGTGTCTGTTTTTATGGCTCCTGGAGTCCAATTCCTGTGGTGTTCATGATGCAACAAAGCAATTGGCTGCCTCATAGATGGTAAGGTTTTCTTCAGTGACAACTGTGGCTTGTTGCAAGGTTCAGCTCAAACCTCAAGGAGCCTTGCTGAAAAGGGTGACTACCTGAATTTGGCTGAGGAGAGATGATAGATGTCAGGATGTTTTGCCACAAATTTCAAGAGTGTGTTTGGCAGGGAGCATGGAACAGCGCAAGAGATTTAGAGAAATAAAGTGTGAGTTGTTAGTTGGAGGCCTTTCTTTTACAATCCTATTAAAAATAAAAAAAAATGCAATAAATACGAAACATAAGTTAATAAAAGTTTAAAAAGAGCATGAGGTCCAGTGACTGCCACTTTTCTGTATAAAAGCAAATGCAATCCTTTTGCTCCAGAGTGGTTGAATGTAAAGATACCAAATTTTTCTTTGTGGATATGAACAAATTTTGTGTTTTGAATAAAAAGACACATACAAACAAATATTTTAGAATTTTGAAATAATCTTGATAGTGTTTGTACATAAGAGTGAGGGGTTTTTTCTTAGTATTTGCAAATATGACTGGGTAAATTAGTGGAAGGAAAAAGCTAAAGATGAATATTTGAATTTTTTTTGTTTGTTTGTGGTTGGGTTTTTTTTGTTGTCTTTTTTTGTTGTTTTTTTTGTTTGTTTTGCATTGGGTTCATGTTGGGTGTGAGACTGAGTCTCTGAAAGGGCGTAAAAACAGCTAGGCCTGTCATACTGAGCTCAATAAAACAACAGAGAAAACATTGTGGGAACAGAGGCCTCACTTCCTCAAAGAAAGGAGCTACAACTACCCAGGTACAGATGAGTGAAACATATAAGCATGTAGCACCTACCTTACTTCTATTGTGTTTTCTTTTCCAGCCCTTCCATATTAATAAAAAGAAAAAGAAAGAGAGGGTGTGGTGGTATTGTTGGTGCTTAATTCACTTAATTTCAATTAAGTTTCATTGGTCTGTAAGATGCAAGTCTTTAGTCTTGCTAAGCTCTGCTGAGTTCAACTCAGAATTTTGAACAGTGGGAGAACTGTCAAAAATACTTTTATAATAACATTGTAATGGTCTAATCTCCAAGGCTACCTTAGTCCCAGAATACATCTGATTATCTTTGTGGGTTGCTCTGATTCATGTTAACTTGGAGAGGCAACATTATCCCAGCCTTGGCTGGCAGGAGCTCAGCCAAATCACCTCTCAACATGCCCTTTATTATCAAGAGTTCAAGAGCTGGAAAGGAATAAGACTATAGATGCCTAAGTGGCTGTCTGCCATACAGCTAAGCTAGGAAGAGGAGAACAATAACAAAAATAGTCTTGGGTCCACATTTCAGGCACACTCTGCAAGTCTCATTCCCTGGCATTTTATAATCTGCTTTGTGTTTTACACCTGTGGAAAGAGATTGTGAAACACTCATAATATCAGATCAGAATTCTGTTTTCCTTTAATAACAAAAGGGACTGAGTCTCTGCATGGCCTTAGAGTAGAAGGGCCTTACCAGGTCAGATCAAAAATAACCTAATCCTGTATTCATTCTACTACAATGGATAATAGTAGGAACAATAGAAAACAGAAGAGAAAAATGATATGCAAATAGCAATAATTTGCCCAGATGTTCAAAGCAACAAACTACCCAATAGAGAATCAAGCCCTGAACTCTCAAACCAAAGTAAACTAAAAACCTCCACACATTCAGACCATACATTGGAGCCAGATCTCGTTTTATATTTTAAGGCAGTGGAATTCACAGTTTGAAATGGACTCAGAAGCACTGTAAGACCTTTGACAACCAAGAACTATGGTTGAAGTTTAGTGCAGGTCCTTAAAATTAATGTGTACTGTTGCTTTCTGAATAGCCCATCAGTGTGTACAGACGTTTACAAGAGACAAGCCAAGCCAACAAATTAGCAGGCTGTCTCTTAGGGGAACATTTTGTTAATTTCTGGGGTTTTTGTGTTTGTTTCAGCCTTTCTAAAGTATTTCATGCCTATTCCTCCTTTTTCTCCTCTTTTTTCCTTATCCTTTTTACTAACTTTTGAATGTAGTTACTGGAAATATCACATTCATTATCACCCCTACGCAATTCCTCCTGTGACAACCTACTATGTTTATAATTTAGACCTTTACACTTTCCATTGTTGTTGCCATCCTCCTACTGTTCACTTATCGGTGTTGGATGTACCAACCCACTTGTTCACCATAGACCTGTGTGACTACAAACCTCCAGGTTTCCTTATTGAGGGGAGGGACTTGGGGTGGTACTGTTACAGCTGCTGTGCAGGGGAGCGCTTCATTTGTCTCAAGAGAAATAAAATAAGCTGGAATGGGAAGTGCTTTACAAATTCACTCAGTGGGAGACAAACTGACTTAGCAAATAAAGGCTTTCACCTCTAAGTCACCACTTTGAGGTCAGTTTCTGGTGCATGCCAATAGGAACTTAAAAGCTTTACCACCCTGTGACTTCTCCACAGTTTCAAATTTAAAGAAATGACAGTCTCAGACTAGTTTCTCATAAACACCACTACCGCTGTCACTGCTAATTGGGCACTTGCTGGAAGCATTGGCAGAGAAGCAAAAAGACTGAATGAGCCATTGACATTGAACTCACCTCTCACTGCTAGATGTTCAGTGAGGCTCTTTGCTGCTAGCTTTGTGCTGACCATGTGTCGGTAGAGGTAAACCTTGTAGAGTCTCTTTCTGCCTTCTTATCTTGCTCTGGGAACCCAGCTCTTTAAAAACTGTGTTTGCCTTTTATAACTAGTCACATAACAGGGTTTTGAAGGAGGTAATCATCAAAGAGAAATGGGTAGGAACTATGGGAAAATTTTGGTTTAATGTCAAGAAAAACTTTCTGAGAACAATATACTGTGTTTTTACCAACTTGTGTCTGACAAAGTTTGGCTGACCCAAACTCTATACACATCCCAAAGTATGTAAGGCTTGAAAAAAGGCCTTCGAAGCAAGACCTGCTTCCACAAACTATATGAATAAAGATGAACTTCTGAAGCATATTCTGATCTACAACTCCCCAAGGAGGAATCTTTTCTGTCTACTCTTTTCCTCTAATTACAATCCTTCAAACTGATCACTCCTTCATTACCAAAAAAATCCAAACAGACAAAAAGTGACACAAAACACCCCCAAACAAACAAAACCAACCAAGAAACTCATAAAAAAACCCAAACCCCATGCTCTGTCCCTCCCCCCCAAGTCCCACTAAACCCAAAAAGCAGGTCCTTTTTTTTTAATGCAAATTGCTGCATATTATATTTTTCATATTAAAGGCAGAAGAAAATTTAGACTCAAAATTCAGGATTGGTCAGAAACACCTCTGAAGCTATAAAATTCTACATTTTTTTTGGTAGAAGACCTTGTTTTTACATATATGTTTATTCCTCAGGGAAGTAAATTCAGGACAGGTAAAATTCAAAGTATCTAAGGTTTAAAGTCACTGTTAAACTTTTAGGTTCCTGATTGCTCAACACTAAATCAGTTTTTTTGAATAATATGCATGGAAAAATTGATAACATATAGCAAACATCTTTCTGAAATGAGGGCTTCCTAGACCAGCCAGCAGAAAATATGTCATCAGGTCCCATGCTCTTGCATTTGAGAAGACATCTCACTCAACTGCAGTCTTCACATTCCTATTTTTTTATTTTCTTTTCCCCACACAGAAACTCCTGTATGGGATCAGCGCTGACCATGGTTTTTTTGATAGATGGACGGGGGAAAGAAATCAACAAAAACAGAGTGGAGGCTTATTGTTAGGAAGGAGAATCAGGGAAATGTTTACTTTGTGACTTCCAAAGGGGTTTAAAGAGGAGATCAGCACCAAATAGTCCAAGACTGTAGAGGAGTTGACTGAGACTCAGTCTGCTAAACTGTTATAACCAATTTGTTGCCTTCAGCTTTCAGTCTGTCCTGATCAGAGACAAATAGGGCAGAATAAATGTGTGTCTGCCTCATGTGTGCATCTGACAGTTCAGTTTATTAATTTAGGGCAATAGAGGTGGTCTTGCAGTTATATGACTCCATGTAAATGACAATAGCTGAGGAGTTGGTTCTTATCTTTTTCTGCCAGCCCTGAGAAGCTACAGAAACTACCAACAGAGAGACAGGGCAGACCATGAACAAAAAATTTCTTGGTCTATCTGTAGCAGTCATTTATTCTGTTAAAGTGCAACTGAGCTGAGGTTTTGAAGGTATATTATGTACAGAAATCTATTGGACCTGATGAGATGCATCCCAGAGTTCTTAGGGAATTGGCTGATGTATTTGCCAAGCCACTCTCCATGATATTTGAAAAGTCATGGCAGTCAGGTGAAGTCTGAGGTGACTGGAAAAGGGGAAACATTGAACCCATCTTTAGAAAGGCAGAGAGGTGCACCCTGGGAACTACTAACCTGTCATTCTCACCTCTGTACCTGGGAAGATCATGGAACAGATCCTTCTAGAAGTTATGCTAAGGCACATGGAGGACAAGGAGGTGATTTGGGACAGCCAGCACAGCTTCACCAAGAGCAAGTCCTGCCTGACCAACCCAGTAGCTTCAATGATAGAGAGAATTCATCAGTGAACAAGAGAAGACCTATAGATGTCTTTTATCTGGACTTCTGTAAAGCCTTTGACACAGTCCCCCATAACATTCTTCTCTCTAAATTGGAGAGAGATGGATTTGATGAGTGGACTGTCAGATGGATAAATTGGTTGGACAGCTGCATCCAGAGGGTATTGGTGGCTCAGAGTCCCCACGGACAACAGCGAAAAGTGGTGTCCCTAAGGGGACCATACTGGGACCAGTGTTATTTAATATCTGATTTAATGACATGGATGAAAGGACTGAGTGTACCCTTATCAAATTTGCAGATGACACCAGAGTGGTGTGGTTGACACACCTAAAAGATGGGATGCCATCCGGGGGGACCTGGACAAGCTTAAGAAGTGGATCCATGGGAATCTCATGACGTTTAACAAGACCAAGTGCAAGGTATTGTATCTGGATTGGGGCAACCCCCAAAATCAGTACAGGCTGAGGATGAATAGACCAGGAGCAGCCCTGCTGAAAAGGTGGTGGATGAGAGGCTGGGCATGATCCAGCAATGTGCGCTTGCAGCCCAGAAAGCCAATTGTATCCTGGGTTGCACCAAAAGAACTGTGACCAGCAGGATTCTGCCCCTCTATTCAGCCCTGGTGAAGTCTCACCTGAGTGTTACATTCAGCTCTGGGGTTCCCAGCACGGGAAGCACATGCACCTACTGCATTGAGTCCAGAAGACAGCTGCCAACACGATTAGAGGGATGGTCTGCCTCTTCTATGAGAAAAGTCTGAGACAATTGGGTTTGGTCAGTCCAGAAAAGAGAAGGCTTTGGGGTGACTTCATTGCATCCTTCCAGTACCTGAAGGGAGCCTAATGATAGAGAGAGACTTTTTACAAGGACCTGTAGACAGAACAAGGGGGAGTGGATTCAAACTAACAAAGAGGAGGTGTGAATTAGAAGAAATTCTTTACTGTGAGGGTGATGAGGCACTGGAACAGGTTGCCCAGAGAAGTTGTGGATACCCCATCCTTTGAGGTGTTTAAAGCCAGGCTGGATGGAGTTCTGAGCAGCCTGGTCCAGTGAAAGATGTTCCTCTCCATAGCAGGAGTTTGGAATTGGGTGGTCTTTAAGGTGCCTTCCAACCTAGACTGTTCTATGATTCTATGATTTTTGAAATTTAGGTGTCTTCATGGTATTTACACTTGCATGCATAAATTCTTGTCCAGAGATAAACCCTTTCCAAGGTGTTACATTTCTGGTATTTTACCAGATTATCATGCAAGCTGTTATTTGAAAGAGAAGCAGATTATCTGCAACAACTATTGTCTAATAAAATAATATATATTCTTCCAGATGGATTTTTGTTGATCTTGGGATAAACACAAATATGCTGATAATTGCTCAAACTGACACTGTGTTTTCTGTATCTGTTGGCATATCACAAGTTCATAGATCTTTTCCATTGTTTTAACTGTGTCTATAGTAAACTCTGGATATATAGCACACAGCTGCATGAGAAAAACCAAAAGGTTAATTTATACTGAACTTGGAGACTATTCTGTATGAATTTGGCATCCTGTCTCACACAGCCACAGAGAATAGTTCATCTTCTGAGATTAATAGTCAGAATCCAAGAAGGTGATCATTCCTGCACAGAAGCCAAATAAATGTTATATAATTTGTAGATCCTTTATCAAACTTATAAAACTTTTCCTTTTCACTCATGGTAGAAAAATTTCATTAGAGTTAGAACTCCTGTCATATCCTTTCTTTTCCTTGGTTTGTGGTCAACTTTTGGAATTCAGTGTCACAGAAATTCAGCAAATCGTATATGGAGGGGGAAATTTTAAGTGCTGCATTATGTGCACTGACAGAGGCAATCATCTTCCTCAGCAGCTTCTCACAGTGGTAGCATACTCCACTAAAACCAGAAACAGTGCTCAATGCATTCTAAAGAAGAAAAAACTTTTTCTGGTAAGTCATTTTGAGAACAGAACACAGTTTTGGCCATTCAAAAATAAAAAATTAATGTATGATCAATTTTGAGTTAGTGTACATTGACATTTTAAATCTCTGGGTAGCAGGAATCAACTGTTAAGAAATACAGCAGATAGTTAGGTTGCTTGCATAAGGGACTAAGCTTCCACTGTGTTTAAAACTATGTTCTCAAAATGTTGGCATGTGTAGGTGATTTCTTCTCAAATTGACAGCACCCAGCTGATCTTTTCCCCTGGTCTTGCCCAGCACCTCTGGAGAGCAGTCTGGTGTGGGACTGTCTGCCCTATCACAAAGTATGTCTGCCCTCATCAATGTGGGCTGTTCCCTTCTGTCAGGACTCAGTGGATAGAGGGCTCCAGTCTCCTGTGCACATTCTAGCTAGTCACTCATAGGGAATTTTTGGTTTATGTGATATATCACATAGTGAGGTCCCATCCATGAGTAGGGATTTTAAGTACTTCATCAAACTTAGTCATGTTGATAATAAGTTCACAATTTTATAACATTTTATGCAAGTATTTTAACAAAACCTTGTAAAATATGTTTCTTCCCTCTGAAAGAGTCACATACTATTCTTCTTATTTTATAGTGAAGAAGAGATTTTGACATAGTAAATCTACGTCAAAGAAGATGGAAACCCTTAATACTGGAATCTAATTTTCTGTTCAAAACCCTCTCAGACTGGTTTGCATTAGAAGAGCTAAAGACCTTTCTCTATTTTGACAGGGCACCTTCACTTAACCTGCAGTATGAGTGAAGTGGCAGTCAGATCACTCTTCAGTGTGAATATTAATGAGAACATTCATAATAATCCTTCCCTTTGACAGTGGAACAGGAGCTAAAGTCCAAAAGCAGGATCAAACAGGGTGGCATGGTACATGCATCAAACCATCTGGCTAATGCATAGCTCAAGGAAATGAGCCAAAACATTTCAGTCAAAACTCTTCACTGGAACAGTAATAGCCCATGAGTTCCTTTTCCCTAAAAACCCTGGAGGCAGAACAAAATATCCTGTCAAAATACATCAGTGCAGTAGAGCAAGAAAAACAAAAACTCCAGACAGTGCATTTGACCATATGAAGGTGCTTGTTTATTTCACAAAAGATTTTTTTCTACTCTTCATTTCTCTCCCTCGCCTGCCTTCTGTGCCTTTCACCTTCACACATGGACTATGTCTGGCTCTAACAGCCGATTAATTTATTCAATTCAATCTATGTTTTACCTAAAGACAGTGTTTTTTACAAAACTTTCTTTACTTGTAGTTGTTCATTGTTGTGTAACTAATTCAGTTGCTGAACCAACTCCTATAATTTCCCCCATCTGCTAGGAAGGAAAAGACAGGTTTCTAAACATCTATCTGCTTAGGACATCTTTCTGGATCCTGAGGCTTAGATATGAATCCAAATACTTTTTGACCATGTTTTTTGATTATGATCAAAGTGGTTTCTCAGCACTGATACTGGTCGTGGTATTACTATATCCTGGGTAGAGAAACATGATGTTCTTGGTGTTAATAACTGAGCTTCGTCTGACTTAGTCAAACTGCCATGGTCTGAAAAGCCCAGATAATGAGTTTCCAGGGCATTCTAAGATGTAGTACCACTGGAAATACTGTAAAGGTTGTAAGAGGAGATAGACAGAGGCCAGTAGTCTCCAAGAGCTCCCAGTGTGGCATTAAAGCCCCTAAAATCGCTAAATGTACAATTCTACATACAGATCTCAGTGTACATTAATGGACAGCAGTGTTTCCAGTTTGCAAATAGGACACACTTGGTGGCTTTTTAACACATTAGGTGGCAGAGTCTGGCTACATTGGACTTTTGCTGCTGAAAATCTGATCATGAAGGATGAGCTTGCAAATACCATTCTTTGTCCATTAATCACTACCATGCACAGATTTGCATATGGAAATGGCAGAGCAGCTTAATACAGAAATGTTCTAAAGGAATTTAAGTTTTAGTATTAAAGATTGGAATGGCCAATGCAGGTTAAATTCAGCAGGGTAATGCATAGAAAAATGATGCTGAGAGGAAAATCTGAAAATCCAGATTGTACCTGAAATGGGAAAGAATAAAGCTAAGCTTTTAAGTTTCAAACTCAGTCTGTCTTCTGCCTGTAGGAGCTTTGCAGTATTGTTATCTCTTTTAAGTTTTAGGAGCAAAGTGGAAAAATTTCTGAGACAGGCATATTATTGAATAACTAATTGTCACATGCTCCTGTACATTGCAAGAGAGATTTACCTGGGACTTGCAATGACTCATCAAACCATATTACATTGTGTTGTAAAGGGAAACTGATTACTGATCTGGGAGCCATGGAGCTCTTGCTTAGGTGAATTTGCAGACACAGACAGGTGATACAATATTTGGCTAGAATTGGTGTGTGAGAATAACTTTTTTCCCAAAAATAGAAGTATACATAAGATCTTCATAGCATCAAATAGAATTCTTCTGGTGAAAAGCTTGGAATTAATTCTGCACACATTTTAAAGACTGTTCATAATTTTTAACAAAAAACCCCCCAACTAAATATGAGTGCTTTATTTAAAGTCATAAGTGGCTTCAAAGTTCATTGAAGAATTTTTATTGCTAAAATATCTCAAGCAGCTTTGTGAAACAACCAAAAACTAGAGATATTTGTTTGAAGAAAATTTATCTCCACCAAACTTTTCTGAGTGGAAATTTAGTGATTTTGTAAAGGTCGCTGATCTTTGTGTTCTCAATGAAATCTATTTAATACTGTATTTACAGAGATAAGGTTCTCCTTCTTACACTTACTGAAGTTTTCATGAGAACTTTTGTATTTCCAGGAGAGTATGTGTTGTTTGTAGCTGAAAACTGCAAGTTCAGAAAAAGGTGGAAAGATTTGGGCGTTTTCATTTTGTGGATTTTTGGAGATTTTTTAAGATTTGCTGCAGTTTTTCCAAGTTTCTTCAATTTTATTTTTTTTTTTTTTTTTTTTTACTCTAAAATCTAATTAACTTTTGATTTAAAGCATATGGCTTCTCTTTACACAAGGAAAATGTAAGGTTGACTGTCTCACACTTACTTTAAGTATTTACAAACTAACATACTAGATAAGATAGTGGTTCAGCTACCTGATGTCTAGAATCATAAACCTTGTTTTGTTTGATGTTGTTTATTAAGCATGTTGCCTCCTATGGCTTTGAATAGTCTTCTTTAATGTCCTGTTCTCCAATATTAGATTATCATTGATAGCAATATCATTAGTGGGACTACTGCAACCATTACTACTACTACTGTTTTGGAAGCACCAGTAATGTGCAGCTGAAATCTGCACATTATTTTCTTGGAAATTTAGCATAAAAAGTCAGATTTCCCCCAAAATGTCACACAAATTAAATCTACCAGTAAACCATGTATCATTAGCACAAAATGCTGCAGCTCCCATTCCACTGTTCATGTAGTGGCCAACTTTCTCAAGTGGAATTAAAAAAAACCAATTTACTTGAAGAATCAGCAAGAAAATTCACTATCTCCAGCCTATCATGTGTCTTCTATTATGTATCCTTCTGTTCCTTTCAAACGAACGTTTATAAGGAGTTGAAGTGAAATGTTTAAAAAGGCTCCTACTATTACTTTTATTCTATCTCCCTGCATCATTTTTTAACATGTTGACAAAAATCTTACATGTACACTCCTAACTAATCATAATTTCATGCCTAGTCTGAAGATAATATTTAGCAGGCTTTTTTTACCTGTGTCTAGATCAGACTTTGTAATTCTGACTGTTTCAGAAAAAGAAAATATGTGTTGTGAGAGTAGCTATATATAGCTAGTATTCAATCACTAAAAATGTCAGTCTATACCTATTATTTTTGAACTTAAAAACCTTAAAATATTTTAAAAACATTTTAAAAATAGCCTCTGTTAACTAGTGGACTTAGCAAGATAGCCTAAGAAGGAGGTCACCATATAATTATCCTTTCTTTATCCCTATATATATTATTATATCTCTATAATTTATAAAAATAAATCAGAATTTTTATAAATTAAGTACTGACATAGGGAAATCCTTGTAATTCGAAAACTATTTTGAGAAATAAAGTGGGGGAATAGATTTCATTTGCAGCCTTTAAAATCAACTGATGACCTCTCTATATAATATATTTCTCTATTATGCCATATGCAAGTGAGGAAATTTTAACTTTTTATTGTCATATTTCTCAATTTGTATATAGAAGAATGTATTACAAAGTGAAAATAATATCTGCTGCAAATAATGATGGATTACCAAAATTTAAGCAGTTTGAAATTAGTGTAATTTTTATGCTTTATGCCTATAAATTCATATGCTTTTTTGAACATAATCAAGCTGAAATCAGCTCACTTCCACCAGATGAGGTTGATATTTGCATGGTTTTAAAGAATTAGTGGCTGCAGAGAACAAGCCGTTCCATGAACAGTGAAATTAGGGAAAATGAAATTCAGAAGGATTTGTGTTCATCCCTACACAGCCTTTTACCACAACATTCTCACTCCCTTCCTTTTCCCATTACCGGGGCTTTGAAAATCTCCTGAATACACTATAAGGACAAGAGAGAACCAAGTATCAGAGAAAGAAACTCCTGATTTCTGACTTGAATTTATACTGATGGGCTAGTATATATTGCAATGCATACATTGCCTGACTAGCTAAAATGCCAGAGAGACCATACAGATGTAAAAGACATGCATCATTGTTTGTTTTGTGTGTGTGTGTATTTGTTTGTGTCTTGTTTTTTTGTTCCTTTTTTTTTTTTTTGGTAAATGAAAACACTTATCCCTCTCCTATCATGGTGCAAGTTGTGGCAAAACTGCTTGTAAAGGCTGTAGAATAGTCATTAGGACATTAGTCTATTTTAGTCAGTCACAGACAAAATTTTAAGGCTTTTTTTTCTACCTGCTCACAGTAGAATTATTTCATGTGTTTGTTTATTATCTGTGAGACTGCACTATTAGAAAAAGATAAAAACTGATTTTACATAGAGTAAAAGTTTTGTAAGTATTTTTGTCCTACTGTCCTTAGTAATTCATTAACATTTTTTAAGCTACCTATCTGGAAAATTTTTTCCTTAGTTTGGGGAGTGAGCCTTGAGTTGATGGACTGTTGTAAAACCATTCATTATGTTTGTCCTGGATGTATCTAAACCAATTCAGAATTCATCAGTCAATAGTCTAGCTTAGATCAGAATGATCAGATTTTTGTTGTACTGAAAGCAGACCAATAGATACTAGTGTTATGGCCAATATATCTGGTTTTATTTCCTGATAAATACAAGGGATGAAATTGCCTTTAGACATTAAGAAAATCATTGTACAGATAGTAACCATATATAGGGTAATCTTAGTTGCAGTTCCCTTGGGGAGGCTAGATAGATTCTTTTTTGCATTTTGTTGTTGTTTTGAGTCATGTCTTCTACAGCTTGTAAAGTGATCAGATTTTTTGGTGTTAAAGCTCTTATATAAGTGTAAACTACTTCTATTTCTGTCCTTTTTTCCAATAAAAAATGGGTTCTTTTGACTGAAATGTACACTGAGAATCAGATTTAATCAACAGTTACATTACTTGTTTGACTGATTGATTCAGCTTTCTTCTTACTCATGCAGTGAATGAAATAGTGCTTGCCTCTAAAAGTAGGGAACAGAAAGACAGCTACACAGTTAGTGAAAAAATAGCATACAACTTTGTAAAGGAAGGACAACCACCTTACCTTCTCATATTCTTGTCTATCCCACACTGTTTGAAGTTTGACTTTGCTCAGACAAAACTGTCTTACTTTTTTGCCTTTGAAAATATTCCCTAACAGGGGCAACCTTATTCTCTGGCAGTAGTCATATCTTTTAAAGTACCCCACGTTTGCCTCCTTTTCAATATACCCTTGCAAATGCATAGACTTAATCAACAATGTAGTTCTACTATAGGATGAGGCATTATCATCATACGTCTGAAGAAATATCTGCATATCTTTTGTGGACAAAGGCCAGATAGATACTATTTGAGTGTCGGGGGTGGATGCTGATACTGTCAGACCTGTGCATGGGCACATGGATTTTGAGGCGCTCAATCGGCCCATCTTGGATGTTCTCCCGCTAAACAAAGAAAGCAACTATCTCCTCCTGTCCATGCAAGGAGGTCTGACTCCTGTGGCATGCTCAGAACCACAGTTTGATTTAATGTCTTTATTTAAATTAATGGGAAATGAAAAAAAGCTTGAATGGTCAGATCTTATTTGCATGTGAGTTATAACACAGTTAGAGCTTTTCTTGGTTTAAAAGTCTAAGATTTAAAACTGAGCTGAGGCTCTGTTTATTTTCTGGTGAGAAAAATGTTGGACTTCACAAAACATGGTTTCTTCCCTGTAGGTGCTGAAGGACGTGGCTGCTCCACCAGATGACTTGACTGCGGGAATGTTGATTTCCAGTTTACTGCAAATACAAAATGACAACAAAATGATAATTGAAGAGAGAACACTAATAATGTAATTAGTGAAGTTATGGGAACAGCAATGTTGAGTGGAAATGACAATACATTTGCCCTATAAATGAGCATTATGATTTTTTAGAGAGTTTGGTAATAATGGCTTCAGCAACTGCACATCAGTTTAGGATAAAAGACTGATGGGTTGAAAAGTTAAAATACTTTGACACTAAGAATCTGGCTTTAAATGTGACTTCTGTTTCTGAAATAAAGAAACTTAAGGTCAATGGCTTTTACTAGGTACAAGTGTAATAAATCATTCAGTGGAAACACTCTCCTTTTCAAGTGAAAAATTGATGCATATCCTTTTGAAGTACAGTTTTGCCTAAAACTATTTAAAATATTGTATAAAATAATCATAATCTTGCTCACAAAAAAATTGCCCTCTCCTCTCTCTCCAGACCAGTTGTTTACCTTTCAATGTCTGTAACCTCAGGCAGTGGTTTCCTGTAACTTCAAACCTGAAACAAAACATTTTGATCTAATGTTTCTATATTGGTATTACACATTGATAATACACAAAACAACTGTCAAAACAACTGTATCTCTATGGCACTTTTTTGAACTAAATCACTTTATTATTGTTCCTAATTGACTGGCCTTATTATTGTCATTGGTCTGGAAATGTGAATTTCTCTGGCCTATCAGTATTAATGTAAGATATTTGTCTGTATGGAAGTTAAGGAGGAAGTGGAGAAAGAAAAGGAAATCCAAGTGAAAAGCCAAAGTTGGTCTGATAGTTTTTATTTTCTTTCATTAATTTTTTAAAATTTTTTTTTCCAACTTCTGTCTGCTTTTTTTTCTAAGCTGCTTAACACCAAGCAGATCAAGAAACAGGTTTTCGTATTTTTCCTCTAAAAGTACAGGTTCTAGAATATATAAAGTTTTGTGATTTTTTATCAATTTTATTGAGTTTATCATACCAGAAATAAAAAATGGTGATAGTTTCAGTACGTTTGTTTTGAACAAAGATTATTTTTCTATAATTTCAAATTCCCTTATATTTATTTTCACTCCTTTAACCTGGAATCCAAGTATAAATTTTTTTAAACATAAACAGGATTTTTTGCTGGGTATATTATGATAGTCTTTGACTTCTTGTGTGACCATTTTTCTCCCCATAGCCATAACATTCTTTTAATTTAGCTATTTTTTTTCCTTTTTTTTCTTTTTCTTAAATACAAGACTCTTGTGAAAGGAGCGTAGTTGGTTTGACTTAAACTTGGTTTTCTGTTAAGAGCTTGCACAGTCTTTATAACCCTTTTCACACAATATACAGATTCAGAGCTTGAATCAAAACAAAATATGAAATGGGGACATGAAAATCATGACAAACCTGGGTCCTTCATACATGATGGCTGCGTATAACATAACAGCCTTCCTGCTGTGCAAATGTTATATATTTTAGATAAAATCTGTGTTGTTTATTTTTCCTGTGGTATATGGCTTTGATATCACCCCTGTCTCAATAGTCCCAACAGATGTGTAAAGCCAGCCCATTACGCAGTCATTTTGGCTGGTCAGATACTGGATAACACAAACAAATCTCCTTTCTATTCTTCGTAAGAACTTCATTGTTTACCAGAAGAGCCACCTACTCTGACCTTCATCAAAGGACACATCCATGGCCTTTAGCCCACCTCCAGTAGTAAGATTCTTCCCAGGCTGTGCTGACAAAGTCCTTCAGTTCTAGGGTATCAGAAAATTGCTGACAGTTTGAAATATAGATAAAAGCATAGTATGAGAAAGGTGATTTTTTAGGAGAATTCTACCTATAATTGGTTAAAAAAACCTATTTGCTGATGTGCAAATTGTTCTACAAACAGTTTTTCTGTAGCTAGCTATTGCCCTACCTGATTTCTCAACTCAGGCTTTCAAGTTTCAAACACAAGTAGTCAGAAGAACACACAACATGCTGCTAGGCATTCAGCAGCAATCAAAGCAGACCTGGTAACTCCTCCAAAGAACTTTGCTTCAATTCCAGCCTGCCTGCTGTACTGTGGATTGCATATGCTTCTTGCACAATCCCTGAGGAATCTCATTACTTGAACTGAGCTAAAATGTTTTACTCTAAACAAACACAGCAAACTGCACTGTCTTTATAAATAAAATTATCCAAGTCAGAAAGCAGTACTATTACTTCAGAAGTATATGTTGAAAAGCTGATTAAATTCCTTCTGCCTTTTCCATTGAAGCTCTCAAAGGAAGAGTGTCTTTGCTCTCATAGAGCCCAGACAGCTCAGCAGCCACATTTAATTCCATGTTGCTTTTCCTTTGATGTGAGGTGACAAGCAATGGGTTTTGGCTGCCATACCAGATGAGGAGGATTGTTGCTCTTTTCAGTAAGGTGGGGAAGTCTATGTGCAAAGGCTGTCTGGACATTCCAGTAGACTGAACAGGACTGAGGGGACAAATGTTTCTCAGTGCTTTTGGGTAAGACCTTATCAGTTTTGATTGAAGAGTAGTTAGAATTGTGAATTACAAAAACATGAAAATTAAGAACAGTAAAATGGAGTTGTTCCTCTATGTCTTGTGGGATAAAAGCAGATCAGGAATTTTCTGACTTTTTTTCTGAATTTTATGTGACTTCTGACAGGAAAAAAAAGTTTCAGAAAAATATAATATTGTATCCTTTTCCCACAAATTTTAAGGGTTTGTTGTTATTTGCTGCTTATTTAGGCCATTTTGTAATAGGACGATAGTGCAGCACCTCAAAGGTTAAAAATAAGATGTCTTCTGAACACCTGTAGGATTTCCTTCAGTGGTTCTAAACAGAAAAAGCCCAAGTGGAATGGGTGTAGCATTCTTACATCTGGTGAGGGGATTAATAAACCTTACAGAAAATTGTGAGTTACTTGCTGGAGTGCAAATAGAAAATAAAAAGTCTCAGTGGATGAATGAAACGAAGTTTTCAGTCATAGACAGTTGTCAAAATTTTAAATTGAAATTTTAGGTCGAGTGAGTATCCCTTTAAAGTTACAAGTCAACAGTCACAAATCTCCACTCTCCTCAGAGCGGACGAATCATGTTACACTCTACTTCACAGGCAGGCAGGAGACGGACTGAAAGTTATGCCTAGACAATTCTTGTTCACTTATTGCCTTGCAACACTTAGCAAACATTCCAAGTAAAGAGCTGTACAAGTGTAACTGTATTAACTGGCTCCAGGCTGATCTAAAGTTATTCCCTTTGAGCTAGAGCACTGGATTCCCTGAACAGGTTCTGCTTCTCTGGATGAGTTTCAAAGCAGATTCATTATCAAACATCTGTCAGGATCACTTTGAGTGTGATGCAAGTATTAGAGTTAAATAAACATTGGAAAATCAGAGACAGATGTGCAAACAGGTCTCTTTTTTCTTTTTTTTTTTTCCTTTTCTAATGGAAAACAAATTTTTCCACTTTTGTTAAATGGCAAGGTCTTATAACTTTGGTATATTTCTTTTCATCCTGTCAGGGCTGGGATTTTTATAGATTTTGTTTTTTTGTTTTTCTGTTGTTTCTTATTATCTTCAGTACAGATCTTGCTACCCCATGACAGGCAGACGGAATAAGACACTGCCTTTCAGATGTTTGTGGAATGACTTGAATCAATAGAAAACACCACAGACCCTTTTTCAAAAGCCCAGCTATGATTTATATGTGTAATATGATCTTCCTTTCCCTTATCTACTAAGACAGTTTCATAAGTCCTTTAGACCTGAGTAGCAGAACTTTTTGAGATATCGTATGAATACAGGAAAAATGGAATGACCTGAGATATACAGGGTCACTTATCTCCAATGCTGCTGTAACACAACAGCAGGGAGGATGTTGTGATCTACTGTGCCATGTTAGACAGAGGTGTGCTGCCAGCTCTCCCCTGACCTTGGAATGAGGCTTTCAAACAGTACCAAAATTGGCTTTGATAACCACTAAATAGTGAAGACTCTTTTGGAGAATTTGTCTGAGTTCGTACTTCCAGGCACAACACAGATGTCTAGTAGAAGACAGAAGTCCAGTCTCCTTCTAAGAGAATGTTTTTATGTTAAACCATATCTTTGCTAGTGTTACAATCTGCTTAAAATTACAGAAAGAACTTCAGATTCGAATATTTTCCCCAACAAAATTAAAACTCAAACCAAGTTATCCATTTATTTCAAAAACTGATTTTTTATTAATTAATTACTAAGAGATGCAGAGAGAGAGAGAGAGAGAGAGAGAGAGAATAAGGAAAGATTGGAAAAATGCCAAGATTAATTTTTAGAGGCAGAGAGAAAGAATACCACCACAAACTAACCCTTTTTGCCAGAATATCAGTGTACGCGTGGGGGTTGGGGGAAGAGCCGGTTTTGCCGGGTATTTTTCCATCTCTGTTGTTTTCTCCGATGTTCTCTCTTAGCAGCAGCGGGTCTGAGCGCTCGGGAATGCAGCCAGGGTGCTCGGGCTCTGCTGTCCCAGCCGAGCCACTGCCGGGATGCTGTGGCAATCTGTGCGGAGCTGGGCCTTCTTGGCCCTCAGAAATATGGAAAGTTAGAGGGATAAGGCAGACTCACGTCTCGGTTCTCTCCGGGCTGGCACAGTCTCAGTCTCCACTGGCAGTCGGGCAGCATGCGGTGGCAAAGAGAAGAGATGAGGAGAGGTTGGGGAGAGATTCCCAGCTGAAGTAGCCGGTCTCTTGTCTCCCTTCCTTGCTCCTGACTCCCCAAAATTTGTCTCAGTTTTTATAGCATTCAAAAGAGGATTGTGTGTGGTTTCTTGGCACGTGGTTCCTTGTTCAGATGTTCAAAAGGATAAGATATCCTATACAATGACAGGATTTTCTGGCAGGATGTTTATTTGTAGGACTGAGAAGTTTTGTTTTGTGAGACTCTTCAGAAGCAGGATGGTTTGCTGTAGGGCTTCACTCATACAGTTCATTATAACAGGATGTTTTTTAACAGGGATCTCGTGTTAGATGATGGAGGAATATTTATTACCTTTTGTGTGTGTTATCTGTATACAACAGTTGGATATTAGAGGTTCTTCACCCTGAGAGTGGTTGGGCACTGGAACAGGCTCCCCAGGGAAGTGGTCACAGCACCAAGCCTGACAGTTCAAGAAGCATTTGGACAAAGCTCTCAGGCCCATGGTGTGACTCTTGGGGATGGTATAAACTAATCTAAGACTCTGCTTTCAACAGGGAGATGGATCAGATGGTTGTGAGAGGTACTTCCCAAGCTAGACTTTTCTGACTCTGGAGTTTCCCTGCTCTTTTGCATGGTTGTTCTAATGCTACCATACACCTCCCTGCTTGTTTTACAGAATTACATTAATTTTACTAGCCATCTTCCAACGCCTGAAGAGTTCATGCCTTGCATATCTTTTCCTTCAATCTGTTTGTGGAACTGCCCCACAAGCCTCTGTTGGTCTCTTTGCAGTTATGGATACTTTTGGTGTCACTAGAAGCTGTCACTAATTGTGCACTTCTATCTGTGTACAAGATAACAAATATTAATCATATCTTGCCCTGCTTTGGGCACACCACTTACTATGCATGTAATCATTATATGACAAAAGGATTTAAGGGAAATAGAAATAGTTATCTCAGATTTAGATGCTCTGAAATGCTGCAGCAGATGGTAAGATGGGAAAAAATTAATTTTTAGAGGGGTGTTGACAACCCAAAAGGTGCATGAGTTTCAGAATAATGACAAAATTACTTTGTGCTGGAATAGCACAACTGAATTTTCCCAGGACTATTGGGTGTGGTTTTTTGTTAGGAAGTGAATATATATTTTTTTGCCCATATTATTAGGGAAATTTGCTAATCACAAAACTCATCGGACTGTTAGGTAAACAGCTAGCTACCTAGAAGTGGCTTGTGAGGACAGGCCTTAATATGAAGAGATTAGTTGAATGGTGGGCAGGTGAACAAAGGCAAGTCATGAGAACCTCTTGACCAGACAGAAACAAAAACAAACCATGACCTGTGTATGAGTTATTGCCAGAACAGCTCTCAGAAGAATTAATACACTGAAACCTAATTAAACCACAATGCTTTTATCTTTTCTTTCTCTCTGCAAGTCTAGGACAAGTGGAAGTCTTCATAAATCTAAAATATTATAGATAATTAATATGCACACAAGCTGCATATTCTGTAATGGGAATAGAGTTAATCTAACACAAATTCCCTTTTGGAAACTGGGAGTAACATTAAAGTATTTGTCCCAACTCTGATCCTGCTTGTGCTGATTTCTCAGCAGAGTAATATTTCAGTGGTGTAAATTGAACAAACTTTTGGTTGTCCTGAAACACTTAAAGTGGACTTGATTGCTTTTCTCCATTAGTCAATGGAAATTTAATGTGTAAAGCTGAGTAAGTAAGATAAGTGATTAATTTTACACAGAAGTCTTCTATTCTGTTAAGCTTGTTTTAGACCACATACCTTAAACATCATATTGCTCCCAATGGTTTTGTCTCATTAGTTACTTGACTGTTGTATTAGCCAGGACATTCACACACAGGGAAAAAAATAGTTTTAGAGAATTCTGTAAATCCAGACAAGCAAAGGCAAAGATCATGAAGAATACCTATAAGGACTGTATTTTAAATGCATTTCCAATTATTTTATGATGTGTATTATGATAATAGCAGTTTTATTACAGAACATATGAAATTCTTGATTGTAAAATTGAACAGACAGAGGTATGGCTCAGATTGCTTTGCCAAACCAATTGCCTTGTCTTTGACAGATACTGTCTGCAACAGATGCCTAGTTAAGAGAACAGCAGCAGAGAGTACAAATACACAGACGCTGTCCTGACTTCCATTAATTCATAGCCCATTGAATTTCTGATTTCTAAATGGTGCTTTTTATTTCTAGGCTAAGCAATTTGCTTTCATTCTCATGGATTTGTATCATGGAGCTAATCACTTTTAGAACCCTTATTAATTTTTTGTTTCCACAATGTCTCCCAGAAATTGTGTCCTCTAAAGCACACCCTTTTCTATTTTTAATTTTGAAACTTTGACTAACTTAATATGACATTCCCTCATTCCCTAGATGTGTAACCCAGTAAATGTGATTTTTGACAGTATTTACAGAAGCCCTCCAGGCCCGGGGTGCTTTGTGGGAGCAGTCCTGGACTCTGTGGGGATGTCCTTGTCGCGTTTCAGATCCAGGTGTCACTGGCTGACCTGGCTGCCTGCAGGTGAGTGACTCTTACCTCCCCAGGGCGCACTAGGAATGTGAGATCCTGACAGGGATGTGGGCTGTGCAGAGAAAATGTATAAAAATAAACTCGAATCAGCCTGAAGCTGACAAGAAAAGGACGCCCTCCATGAGCATCAGAGTCCTCTTATTGAAGTCCTCAGAAAGAAAGCTTGTAATCCTCCTCTCAAGGGAGAGTGGAACTGTCCACCTGAACACCTAGAGGAATGCTCAAGGGGTGAGCATTTAACACCAGGGAAGAACAGTAGGACAGTGAGGAGTTTTTTACTATCAGATTTTTAACTGTTGTATTAGCAAAGCTTGTTTGTAGAAATTAACAGCTTGGGGCTGTTAGAGTTACTTTTTTCTTTTCCTAGTTAACAATGCATTTTGTTTTCAACTATGTGTTTATCTCCCTTTTGCCTGTAGGAACATGTAAGCTACTTCACTGATGGTGACTGACTTTGTGCAAGCCACTTTGGACCAGTAAATTCTGTAAGTCTAGAGAACTTTAATAGCATATTTCATAAGGGCGAGAGACTTATGTGGAATTTTAAAAATACACTAATGAAAGCCTATGCTTCTAATTCACTTACAATATTGAAAATCCCTTCTCTAAATCAAGAGACTTTTCAAGCACTTTAAAGTTTTCATCTTACAGTCAGTACAGTTTGATGGATTTTAAGGGATTTTTAAATTTCTCCTCTTAAGTGAACAATGAAATAGTTTTTAGAAATATGCAGAATAATGTCAAAGACCTAAGCAAGAATTTCCTATAAAGTCATTTAAAAAAATAATCCAAACACTGAACCAAAAAACAAAACAGAACAAAACCATACCAAAACAAAAACAACAAAACCCCACAAATCACCCCCTCCCCCCCAAAACCCCACAGTTCAAACTATCATGGTTTATTAATTATGAAAACAAATGTTCTTCTGAAATACAAGGCTATGTTGTTTTTTTTTTCTAAATAATTCAGCACAAATACAGAAATATGCTCTATTCTGTCCCCGCTACATTAGATTGTGCATTGCACTGAATATGTTTTAGCTTTATCTGTGGGATTGTTGGAAAATGTTTTACTTTCTGATTAGGATTCTGAAAGAATTGTATTTTTCATTTCGCAGTGCAAAGCAAAAATTATTTTCTTGACTTTTACTTTTGCCTTAGTTTTCTCAGAATAATTATTTTCTTCAGACTTCTGTGTATTTATAGATGCTATTGCTACAGAGGTCCACCACTACATTAAATGATAAAACCAATCTCGGTGAGAAAAGTATCCTGCATGGTAAAGGTCTCAGTAACATTAAATATTCTTGCACTTTTCTTCAAAGATGTATTGGAAAAGGTGAGTAGGATCAACTAGATGAAGGTCATTTTGTCATCATATCAGAAACTAAGACTGTACTATATGCACTTCAAGGGCTGTAATCAGAAGTCATTTGTCTGTCATTGCCTGTCTTTTTCTCTCATATCAACATATGAATAAAAATTTGTAGACTGTGAGTCCACTCTCCCGTATCAATCACTACAGCAGTAAAATGAAAAAAAATCACAGTAATGCAAAACTGTAAGTGTCCAGGAGCCTTTTTGTTTTCTCTTGTTGCAAACTTACTATTGGGTAGGTTACTGAAACACACTGAAATGCAATTACTTAAAGCATTCTCTCCAAAGCTGATAATAGACTGCTTTTTGTTTGTTTCTAATGTTCAGTTTTGCTTTAACTTTCAGTGGAGAAAATGTGCCCTATTTTGTAATGAGTACAGTATGGAATGATTTTTTAGCAATTTTACATTGATAGTTCCTACAAGAAAAGGAATGACCAGAATAATGGTCTGTATAAATCAACCAACATATTTTTAGCTCTGTTGCAGATGAAGTTGATTTTATTCAGCTAGCACCACTTCTTCAACAAATTTCAAAAAGACCACGTTTTATAATGGGAGGGGTCATCTGACGATGTGAGACAGCTGGTGAAAGGATTTAATCTCCCATTTTTGTTGCCATGTATGAACTTGCACATCATTTGCATTTCTAGCATGTCATTTCAATTTCTGTCTAAATACCCTGGTGCTGCTATATGCAGATAAGAAGGTCGGAAGAGACTGCAGTGCTGTGCTTCCCTGGAAATAAGAAATGTCCTCAATTCTTCTGAAGCTATGGGGCTATTGAGAAATATTCTCTATTCCTCTATTACTAATTCTGCACATAGGAGAGAGAGAGAAAGATATAGCAGTACCTATATACATGCACAGGGATGTAAACTGTGGGAAGAAGGTCCCCACTGCAGCAACAGAGGGTTTATTGTGGTGATAGAAACCTTAAAGATATGGGCAGTACTCTCCTTTTTGGATCTGCTGGACTGTGTAACTATTTAGCAGTCTTAGTACAAGATGGATACAGAATTTGAGATTCCAAACCGATCCATGCTTCAATCAGCAGAGCAGTGAACAACTGAGTCATGATGCTGAAGCATGAGTGTGCACTGCATGTATTGATTTATGCTGCAACGTAAAGATAGTAAAGCAAGACAGGGGGAAAGTCCACTTTTTGTTGCTGTCTTGAAGTCCTTAGCAGCTGCAAATCATATGGATGTATGCTGAATCCCTAAAATAAAGCAAACAATATTTTAGTTTAACATGTATTCTCAATGAATAATGATAAAATAATCTAATCTTTTACTTTCTGTCAAGGTTCAATATATACTGCAAAATTATTGCTTCAGTTCTGTTCCAATTTGAGGAAAAATTGTTTGATATCAGTTTAGAAGTAATAATTGTTCAATCTTTAAATTTAATAAAATCTACCACAATGAAATTTAAAGGAAAGTATTCTGAAGTTTTAATTTCCATTGTAAATAAATTATATTGTAATCCAATCACTGCAATTCAGAGATTCTAATGTCCCATTTTCTTTATGTGAATTATTTAATCAGAATCTGATGTCAAGCTTAGTCTTTACTCCACCTTCAGAGAAACAAAAAATGGATAAAAGCATTATTCCAAGCTGGAGGACATTTCATCCTTTCTTGCTGCTTGGTTTTATACTGACCTTTTACCTAAAGACAGGGTTCCTTTTGGACTTTAACATTACTTGCTCTGGATTTCCTTTATTTGAAAACTAACTGTGACAAGTTTACTGGGTACAGACTACCATGGATCATGGTAGCTACACAACAGAAAAAGCAGTTGAAAATATTATTTTAAACGAATTCAGATTCTCCCACTGTTTCAGGAGCAGCTTTGCCATCCCTAACAAGTATCCTGGAGTGTAAAGAAGACTTTAGCTGCCCATCAGCCCAAGCTCCCATTCCCAGCCAGTGATACCAGGAAAGATGTTTTTCCAAGGGCTCAGCTGAGAGCAAAGCAATCCTGGTCAGCACAGCCTCATAGCTCCTGCTTATTTCAGAATTCAAAGCTTGCTCAGGTGAATAACTCATCCTTTTATGCACAGTTAAAGTAGTTTGTTACTGATCCTGAGATCTGCATTTCTGTCTACAACACTGTCAAAGAGTCTGTATGACATTCAGTAACACAAAGGCAATTTTTAGCTGTGTATTACTCATTTGCTGACTACTTAGTTTGGAGGAACTGATAACTGCAACAGAAATTAATACATTTTAAATACATGAAGCTAGAAAATGCAACTCAATATGGAAAGTTAGGTTCTGTATCTCTTACATTTTCTATGTGAATATAGTAAATTCTTTGATTTTATAGTCTCTGTCCCTAACATACCTTTCACAAATAACAATGATGTTAAAAATTTTAATTTATTGAATATACTTCTGTTAAATGGCTGAACCTTGCAGAAATTTCATTAAAAAGCTGGTAATTCTGTTTTCAGAGCAGTGGTAGAAAACTGCAGTAACTGGTCTTGCACATGAGAATGGAGTTGAATGTGACTAGCTGATCATTAATCTAGCATAGTCCTTCCTCTGCAGGAATAATATACAGGAATATGGAATAAAGTGCAGTGCAATTATATATCTAAAAAATATAATGGTACGCATAGGGATATTAAAGTATTTCTTTGCAGACAAGTCATATTCTAGCATTTCCTTACTTGTGAATGTTTTTGAATTCATGATGAGTTGACATTGTGTAATAAAATCTTGGTGGGATGGAGTACTAGATTGATATGGTAAAACTCATATATTAAACTAACTCCTTTATATATTTACTTCTTCTGAAGAAAGGTCAATGAATGTTTCCATTATCAAGACTTCATTTGAAGTTCCCAATTGCCAGATTTTTTATTTTTTTTTTTTCCTGAGAGAAGAAGGAAAAGTCATTAAAGTTAGGGAAACAAATACAAGACCAAAGTAGCTATTTTATATATATCTGCTGTTGATCTTGTTCTCCATTTTACTTGGTTAGCAACAAGCTTCTTTAGCCTTACTTTAGTCTTAAACTAAGACTGGTTTATAAAATGTAAACTTTTATAGAAAGACTTTTAGGGAAAATATTTTGACTTGCAAATACATGAGAAATGTTCTGCATGCCGCACATCTTCAAACAATATACATTTTGATCGAAGGTAGCCTTGAGGAAGTCCTTTTCTGAAGAAGAGGTAGATCTTCTATCAATTACTTAGGTTTGCTTTATTTCTGAAAGCAATATTGCCTTGTGTTTAGTAGGAGAATAAGGGGAAAGTGTAAGACAAAATGTGAAAAGTACCGTTGGGTATGGCAAATTTCCCCTGCAAGTTTGTGATGCAGTCTGCAGTCACAAGACAATAAAGGTAATGCTTGTGTTCTTCTGGATGCTGATGTCTTATCTTAATGGCTTAAAATGCATTTGAATGATCCTGCTACTATGCTAAGCAAATAATTGTGACTGACAGGGGATATATGAGAATTATCCTTCCTCAGGCAATTTGAAAGAATAAATAGTTTCTAACTCTGCCATGACTTTTTCTGGATTGGTCTGGAGAGGAAGGGATATACCTGAGCTTTGGTTTTAGGAGAGAAGGAGTCCCAGTGCCTGGTGCAAGATCACATCTATGGTATACTTAGAGGCGTATAGTGATACTCTTGCTTCACAGTAAACATCTATTTAGCTCAGTAACCTTACAGCAGAAATCTAAAGCTGATCTCTGTTCTGCTGCTGAGGGCTGCTCCCCTCTCTGAACAGCAAAGAAAGAGGGGGAAACTTAATTACTGATCTTATTTCTGGACAATGTGGGAAGTTTATGTAGGGGAAAACAGGTAAGATTCACACACATTTTCAGAGACACAAGGAAACAACTTCTGTAGTTTGGAAACAGCTCAGTGTCTTTGGGCCTGATTGACATGTTTCTTTTTTCCTCATGGAAAAGGTGAGAATATTGAGAAAAAAAGCAATATGTATAGCCTGTATCTCCTTACACATTGTTCTTGTGAATCAAACAAATAAACGACAAATCTCCCTGCTTTGTCCTCAAGGACTCACTTCAACAGAAAAATGTAGCAGTGGCAAAACTGGTAAAGTTCTCTGATTTCTTCTCATTTGTCTAGAAGAATTTGCCTGAAAGTTCACACAACGGAAAGAGGAGGGAATTAATACTCACAGAAAATTCAGCTGCCCAGACACTTATGAGGTTTGACAGTAAAGAAGCTTTGTTCTGGAGAAACAAAACAGAACCAGTCAGGAAGGATATGAGCTTAGCCAGGCAGATGAACCATGTGGAAATTCTGGCTAGCAGTCTAGGTCATCCCAGCTGTGCAAGCTGAGAGACAAGTTTGTACCAGTTTCTGCCACTGTGCTCTTTCAGATCCTGATTTGGTAAAGCCTTCTCTTAGCACAAAGGAAAAATGTTTAATTTTAGCTGTATTTTATGAGTCTTCAACATTCTGCTTATGTTCGTGGTATGGAAGAGAGTAACAGCAGTTGTCTTTTTATTGTATTCCCCAAATTTTGCTCCATGTAATTATTTTATGGGGGTTTTAATTGTTTTTTTATATTTTATCATCATGTAGATTGGAAGGAAAAGGTGTCAGGAGAGATAAGAACATAAAAAGTCATATCCCAAAGGAAAGGAAATGCTGTCGCTGGAGAGGTAAAAGGCAGCAGATGTTTTTATTTGAGAAAAATAAAAAAAGGAAAGAAGCTTGCCCAGTAGGAATGAAGAGACGGTGATTAAAAAAAATACTGTTTTACTGTCATACAAAGGTATCTTTTAATTTTTTTTTATTTAATCAACAGATTTTTGTATTATTTGGGTGAAATCCTTGTCTTCATAGCAATATGGCTATTTCTGTTTCCTCACCTTTTATTTTCATCTGAATTGTACAAAGCTAAATGTTTGAATTGCAGATGTCTGGGTTTTTTTTTCTATTTCTACAGTGACATTGTGTCACTTCAAAACTATTACTCAGAGGTTCCTGTTCATCTCCGACTTCAGAATAAAATCCTTGCTCTAAACCACACATTTTCTATTGGGGGTGTATTAGTTTTTCACTGAAAGATATATTCCTGATGATTACACTGGTAAGGAATCATGGAGCTGATCACAAAATAGGTGAGGGGATGGAGCTGATTTCCTCAGCTTTGAGCTTTATTGTTTCTAGACCAATACTGACAACAAATCATGATACTCCAATAGGTTTGGGGAAGAAAAAAGAAAATCAATCTTTCTGTTCTTTGGCAAATACTGTCTGGAACATGAAATAAACCATGATACACCAATAACACTATGAATGTTCTAAAAATGCTTGCTTGTTTTTCATAAACATAGTGCACAAATCACCCTCGTCTCTGAAACCTATTGAAAAGCTAGTTTATTCTACAGAGAAAATGGACAGATGCATGAAGAAGCATAAGTATTACGATATTGTCTGAGAACTGGAGAGTGGAAAAATTTTCCCTATACTTTAAAAGAATTAACTGTTCCTCTCTATATGTGTAGGCATGTGTGCATTTGTATAGAAACTTTTTATGTAAAATTATGAAATGTAAACCCATGAAATTTTCTCAATACTTCTTAAGTCAGTTTGGAATGCAGAATTCATTCTCTTGCTAAACAAGAATGTTATTAGAATAGATGAAAAAATGGTTAAAAAAACAGGCAAGTATTGCTCTTGTTTCACGCATCTCTTGATTTAGCACCATACAACAATCATACATGCATTCTTAGTTGAAGTCCTTTAGCAAGTGCAACACCAATGCCATAGGTGTCCACCAGAAAAATCACACACTAGAATGAACACTAAGCACAAAATTGCCTGTACTTGCTGTGGTTTCCTAGAGGACCCAGGGTTTTATCCACTAGCATGGACTGCAGGTGGCCATTTTAGAACTACAAAAAAGTGATGGGCCTTTATTCATGCTGATACACAAGCTTTTGGTTCATAACTACCCACACCAGCTCATAAAGACTGAAATTAATCAATTAAGAGAAGAAAGAAGGAGAGTTTTAAACATTCACAGGCTTGCCCCCCTCCCTGTTTTGGAGACAGTTTTGTGCAAGTTTAGAGTTGATTCTATTTCCCATGTCTTCTAAAAGTGCTTTTATTCCAACTAAGCATTTTTCATAATGTCATTCCAAACAAAGTTATTATTTAAATGACTCTCTCAAGTAGTTGAAATGTCTTGTAAATATATTAGCAGGGCAAATATGTATTAACTTGCTGCCTTAGGTTATGAGCCTTCTTTTAAAGGAAGATAATATTTGTGTAGAGTGAATATCTTTATTGAATTATAACTTAAAACACAGTATTACATGCTATCAATAAACAATATTGTGTTTCTGTATTGGTTGTGTTTGAGGAAAGACACCATAATCACAGGAAAGCAGCTACTTAGAGTAGAAGTTCTGGAAACTTTATCAAATCTTTTTTTTTTTTTTTTTTTTTTTTTAAATTCCATCCCTGGAGTGAAGACTGAAGACAGAACTCCTTTTTGCAACTACCATTTTCGTCTAGTAACATGACTTCAGGTAGAGTTAGATGTAAAATTTAAGAAATATATTTTATTTTCAGGTATTAATCACTTATCATGTTCTATTATCTTGTATTAATCAGTAGCTGTAGCTGGACAGTTATGATTAGGCAATTTCATTGTGAACATTCTATATTTGACTTTATTTTAAGGAAAAGGGAAAACAATCCCAAGATGAATGAGCAGTCTGGACAAGAGCCACCAAGAGTGAAGTCAGCAAAACCAAGCAGTAACTGGGGGAAAAGTAATTCCGGCAGTGGGATGTCAACAACCACCAATCATTGACCATCACTCAAAATGGATCCCAGACTCAAATGGAGGGAAAACTGTGCATGCAGATTAATTAACATGAAAAATAAGAGATGTAATGAGCTAAAAAAGGATTTGAGTTCTAATTAATGAAAAAGTTACATAATCTATAAAAACCAAATAATGCTGATACCTTAGTTTGTTAAAATGTATAAATAGCGTAAAGTTTTGATGTACAGGGATCCAGCCTTTCTTGGGTTCCCACTCAGCTCCCTACTTTGCACTAACTAAAATAAAAAAAATTAAACATCTCTCCTTAGCATATGAATTGGTGTTGTGCATCAGATAGTAAGTCTGGGACAGCAAAGAGCTGAACTCAATGGCTCTTTATCCCTTATTTGTTACCAAAGAACACATAGAAGTTAGTGTTTCCTTTCTGTCCAGAGTTCTTATGCTAACAGTCTTCATTACCAGTTTACAATATTAACTTTGTAAATTTCAACTTTTGCAGCCAGATGCTTACAAGATAGAAATAAAAAGACTGGAATTTGCACAAATTGTTTTGGCCTGGATGCATGGCGCTTTAAAAATATAAATTTACAATTAAATTTCTTCAGTGTACAGATCTCTGTAGAAAACTCAGATCTACAGTGGTGAGCAGAATTAACTAGTCTTCCTAGATACAATGATAAAATTGATGAGCTCATTCTAAATATTTCATATCACCTACACTTATTCAAAGGGAAAAAGAAAAACAAACATTCACCATGTATTTTGAGATCTGTTGAGAGACGTTACCATTTGATTTCATAGGTTCTACAATATATATATTTTAGATAAACAGGACAACAGTCTGAATTTTCCACATATGGCACTTTTGACAGTACTGCAGTGCTGTAGGGTTGGCAGATGGAGCAATTATATATTTTCTAGCTAGGAAGTAACCTTTAAAGTAAGACTCTAACAGAGTCTGACTTTAAGGATTATGGTATGATTTAAGAAATTTCTACTTTTCTCACTTAGGTAATAACTTTCAGTATTATATCTGTTGGACTATTAAGATTAGTTTCTTCTAATTAATATATCTACAAGGCAATCCTCTGACATTCAACTACTACATATGTGAATATATCTAAGTTGAGTTGTTTGATGAATAAAAAATTAAATTGTGTGGGGTTGTTTCAGTTCATACATTACATGGCTTCATTTTTCCATTGAGAAATCAGAAAAAAATGTTAAAGAAATGTCAGCAAAATAATTTTAGAAAGGTCAAATTTTAAAATATTCCCTAAAGGTTGAAAAAGAGGGGTTTGTGGGTGGGTTTTGTCTTTTTGTTTGTTTGTTGTCTTTTTGTCATTTTTGGTTTAAGTACATTCTCACAAACAGTAAAAGCATACATACTTTAAAGAAGATATTCAGAACACATCAAATCTGTGTTGGAATACCCACTCTGCTATGTTTTCATATTCTAGCCTGTGCCTTCCAGAATTTTTTCATGAAGAGTTTTGTTTACCGAGATGTTTTTAACAATACACTGGAGCTTTGTCCTTCATTCAGTGTACCTCAGCCTTCAACCTGATAGCTTGTGTTTCTCAGTTTAATGATGCAGTCCACACAGACAAAAAGAAAGGAAAGAATGCTGCTGTGAATTTTTGAATGTGAATTGGTCTTTATGCAACATCTTACATTTTCATTTAACTTGTACTTACAAGGATACTACAAATAAAGTATTCAGTGGATTTATACTCAAGATATGTCTCATGGTTTCTTTGGTCATGACATACAAATATCTGTAGCTAACCTTGGATATATGCTACTATTTAAAATTTAGCTTATGCTTAAATAAATTGTCCTTGGACAACATACTTGACTCAAAATTATGAAGATGCAAGTTATTTACTGACTCAGGCATTCATACTAGTTTCCTTACCATTGGGTATGGTACACCTTTTGTAGCAAGAGACTAGTACTATTGCATCTTGAAATTCATGATTAGTTTAATATATCTATTAACAATCAGTAGAGCTATTCAACTGCATGAAAACAGCAATAAGATTTTAATAAGAACTTAACAAAGTATACATAATATCTTTTTAATTTCAAATTCAGTGATAAGTTCACTGATAAAATAAGGAGGGGAAAGGAAAATATAGGCATGAGTAATTATCTTCATGTCTCATTAACCAAAAAAATGTGCTTCAGGATCTATGAAAGGTGTGTCCTACCATCTAGGCATAATTTAGAAATGTGGTGGTAAAAAAGCAGGATTCATTCCACAACATATCAGGAAGAAACCAGGCAAATTCTCGCTTTTAATGAGGAGCCATAGCTTCCGATCTCCTTCATCCTGTGTTGATAGTTATATATCTTAAGATTTAATTTGAATACAGTCAGTATTCACAGATACACCAAAGAAATTATTAGTTTTTGATGTTCCTTTAAAATTTTATTTCTTGAACTATGTGAATTAGAGGTGTTGGCAAATGAGAATGTTCTGAAAAAGAATGTACGTAATGTCAGTAATGACATCTGCTTCCATTATCGCTCTTCTTCTCCCTCCCTATTTATTTGTCTTGTCTATGTGAATCAGTGGAGAGAAGGAAGGTGGGCTTTTCTTCTATGAGGATGCTGTCGACTTTATATTCCAGCCTTAGTTTTAAACACAGGAGGTGGTGCCATCTGTGTTTGCTCATGCAGAGACCAAATCACCATTAGTAAGAAGAACGAGGTTTCTATCTCTGCAAGAGCTAAAAGTGTAAGGGTCTCTAACAGTCTATTCCAGGACTTGAAGAGTAAGTGTTGAAAAGTTTCTGGTCTCTTTTCTAAAATACTCAGTTCCTTATTATTCTCACTTCTCTTGTTTAAGCACCAGACAGTATGATTAAATGGCTCTTTGCTAGGAGTTTCTGCATGATTTCTTCTTGTCTTTTTCTCTCCTCTCCTATGTTTTCTTCTTGCTCCCTCCTAATTTATATTTTTTCTTTTTTTTTTTTTTCAATTTTTTTTTCTTTTAATTTTTCTCTCTGTTTCCTCCTTTTTGTCTTTTTCTACCACAATATGAACAGAATATCAGAGATTAGGAAATTCCTGCCAGGGGACATATAAACCAAGTACTCATGATTATTTTTGTTATAAACTTCCCCTAAAATATACAATAAAATCACTGAATTGTTTAGGTTGAAAGGGACCTCTTGAGATCATCTAGCCCATTTTCTTACCTGAGCAGAGTCACCTACAACAAATTGTCAGAGACTGTGTTTAGCTGGGTTTTGGATATCTTCAAAATTTCCCCTTCCCCTCCTTATTTTATCAGTGAACTTATCACTGAATTTGAAATTAATTCACAACATCTCTGGGTATCCTGTTCAATTGTTTGACCACCCTCACAGTAAGCAATTAGGCAGATGGAACATCATGTTCTTCAATTCATGCTCATTGCCTCTTGTCCTGTCACTGTACCAGTAACACTGAAAAGTGTCCATCTCTCTTGTCCTCATCCCTTCCCATAATGTTTTTATAGACATCAGCATAATCCTCACAGGCCCTTGTTTTTCCACTTTCCTGTCCCCTTTGTTCTGCAAAGATACAAGAAAATGCAATAGCTGGATTTCTCTGAACTGGAGAGATTCAAATTTGGTTGAAGCAAACACTTATAACTGTGACTATAACTAATCAACCTGAACAATTTCCAGTGTTGAATAATTTATTTGTCCTGGAAAGGGACTCAGCTGCTCATAAGATACATGGGACAATGAATATCTTAATGTTCAACATTTCATGCCTTGCTGAAGAAAAATTTTCCATAGCTGTTGAAACCAGGCTTTCCAAAATTGGGCCACTTGCACTTTCTAAGTGTGAGCATGAAAAAATACATAACAAAAATGATAGAAAAAAAAAACTCAAACCAATCAACATTAATTTCACACTCACTTTTTTTCTCCTCTTCCCATTCTCTGCTGCATTCTCCTTCTCTTCTCCTGTGTGTTCTACTAACACTAAACCCATGACAAAGAGGTGCATTTGAGTTGATATTTATAAGACTGCCACGGGAAATCTATTTCAGTATTCTTTTAAAACATATTCAATAAGCAAATTTAACAATAATGAACTCTCATATTACCTCGATATCTCTATGATATCGCTTGATGTCAGGGGCAACACTTCTATGTTGTCTGTGCACGGATGTATCTGGCCAGTACAGAAGATGCCATAGCCTGTGAGGGTCTGCAAGGCTGATCAGTGAGTGGGAGAGAACACTTCCTATCCAACCATAGCAGATGCTGTGAGCCCTTGACAAATTAAGTAGTAAAATGATCCTATGATGTAGACCTTCCAACAGATGCTTTACTATTCTTTTTGGAATATTGATTAGTAAAGTGAAAGCTAAATATTTTTGTAAGCAGATTGGTTTATGGGTGTATTAAGTACTTTACAGCTGGAAGTTGTACTTGCTTGTTGGAGGTTACAGATCTTAATAAACACTACAAGTGCTTCCCCATGATTTTGTTACTTTTAAATTATATTGGTCACTATTAAGAATTATACTTGTTTGGATTAGTTTATTTTAAAGTGGTGGAAGAAAGTGCATGTATTTAAATCCAGAACTTTCTCTTTTCTTTGAGTCATTGTTCACTGAATATATATTCTCTGCAGTATTTTAATTGCATTGATATATATTTCCATGGGAGTGATAGAATTGCATCAGTTTAGCTCACACAGTTCCTGTGTTATCTGAATTTTCTGCAAGACACTTACCTTTTAACTGCATGACTTCAGAAAATGACAGAGTACCATATAAATGCCATCTCTTAGGAAACCATAATTACAGATCTGTTGAATTAAATTCAGGCATGTTAAATATTACATACATTTTCTTGGAAGAAAGCAACCAGAGAGAGCTTGCTTTCTACTCTTTCAGCTTTTTTGTTGCTTCCCTTTTACAAGCAAGTTTAAAGAAGCAGAAAATGGTATTTTATAGGTATCATATAAATAGAGAGCTCATCTGTTAAGTCAGAAAAGCCCTTATTAATGTGGCGGCTCCATAGCCTGGGTGCATGCATATGTCATATCATGTGACAGGGCATTGCTTGCTGTACAACCTTCTGCCTTCAGACATATGTCATTTCATATAACCAAACACACATGGCTAGTTCAAACAATGCCTTCTGACAATAGGTATGTATTCAGGGAAATAGCTATTAACATAGTGCACAAATATTGTTATATTTGTGTCTGGTGTCTACAAGGAGAGAAGTTTTTGTCTGTAGTATTTGCATAGCTCCTTTAAAATATGTCATATTTTCACCTTTAATTGTTGAGATGTGTTGTTAGGATGTGCTTGGATATATTATGCCTTTAGAGAAACACTAACTTTCCAACTTGAAGTATTGAATGGTGGGGCATGGGTGGTAGAATGGAAGAGGTACTATAAGTGATTTTATGATTTCCTGTTTCAATTCAATAAGAACAGACTCCTGAACACTTTTTTCTGACCCTCAAGCAATATGAGGTTTAAATCTGGTTTATGTTCTATTGGATACATGTATCCATTATATTCCTGTTTTCTATTATGTTGATAATACAGCCAGGATAAAGTGCTGCAATGTTTTTGGTTTTAACTGTTTTTTGGGGGTTGTTTGTGTTTTTTTTTTTTTTTTTTAATCCTGAAACTTAATGTTTATACAGAGTGGCAAATTGTTAATGCTGTTGATAACTGTCCTTTACTGTCAGTTTGATTGCTGTTGGTTTTGTTTGCTTGTTTATGAGATTATTTTGTTGTTTTTCTTTTTTTTTTTCCTCTCTAGATGCTACTACTGTTTTATGAAGTGGAGAAAGGGAATTTTCAATTTACTCTCATTGTCTTGAACAAGAAAAAAAAAATCTTTTTTTTTCTGAGTCTCTTTTGCATTAGAGAACTATGAATCTTTTGAGCTGTTTCGTATTTTAGCCACAGAGATCCTCCTTACTTCCTCGCATTTTGAAGGGATTTCTTTCTTATCTATTTCAAATGCTTGGAACACGAACTTTAGTCCCTTATTTCTATACCTGGAGAGTAAAAAGAAGGGTTTATTTACCTAGATTTATGGAAAGGTATTGTGAACTTCTATGCATATGTGTGTAAATTGTTTCTTCTGCCAAAACTTTGGTAGAATACAGTTAAGTAAGACAAGTTTGAAGGGATATTTAGACTGAAGAAGTAACACGTACTTTAATATATTTTCTATTCTTCCAAATGGAATTTATTATTACTATTTAAAAAGAGATGTAAACATAAATTTAATTGGTGTTTATTCCCTTTTTGCAGTCATCATCTAGTAGTAGTAGTAGTAGTTTTATCTACAGTAAACACACCATTTTCCTTGTAAACTTGGTTATTTCATCAGTTTCTCCTATTAAACAACAGTGGAAGAAAAGAAATATTTTGAACCTCATTAGAATATGAATGAAACGGACGAAATTGTGATACATAGATGTTGTTATTCCCAACCCATGAGAGTGACAGGGCTATTTAAGCTAATGTACCTTAAACTGAGAAGCAACATAAAGTAAATACATTGGTGAATAAGACAGCAAAATATAGTGAATCACAATACAAATATGTAGGAAATAGAAAATTTGAATAAACACTGTTCTATATGCTATCCTAAGTTAAACATGAAACATTAATTTCTGTATTATTAGCCTAAAAACGAGAAACTCACTGAGAGTTTTTACTTTTTTTTTTTTTAATACTCATATTCACTTGGTGTTTATTAACCTTCACTAGTATTTGAACAATTGACAAGAACATTGCTGTATATGACAAACTGTGTGTTTTCACTTATACATATTTATGCAAAGATAATTAAAAATGAAGGATTTTTTTTTGTTTAAATTCCAACAGGTTTTAATATTTTTACTTGAGTTATATTCTAATGAAGCAACTATACAAGTAAATAATATTATTTAAATAATAAAATCCTACTTAATTAATATGTATTAATAAAATCACATCAAAAAAGAAGGAAAACTTCCCATGTATATCGAGAGACTGATAATGAATTCTTATAAATTATTTTTTTTTTAAAAATTGTGATGAAATGGAATTATTAAAACTAATAAAATGTTAGCCATAATATTTTTAGATTTAAGATTGTATGCTCACAGAGGGCTATAATTAAAGGAGCTCTCCATTTAAGGGACTTTATGAGGATCAGTACACACAATTTTTCTATAAGTGCAATGCTCAGATTTTGGTTAGTTATTGTAGCTACTTAATCCAAGTATCTTTTGAGGCTTTATCAGTAAGAAAAATTAGGTACACATACAGTAGAAAGAACTGTCATTCTTTAAATGAGTCAATTCTTTAAATGATGGTATATTTCAGTTGACGTCAGTTTGCTGGAATTCCTTTATCCTCATGAAGCTGAATGTCTTCATTCGCAATTACAACTTGACATGAACAAAGAAAAAATATTCTTTTGTTTATCAATTACAAATTTATCCAAATTGCCCTCACTTTGGGCCTCTTTTTTTTTTGGTAACTCGGTTATTTGTTGCTTCCTTTTGAAAGATGTTATTTTTTTTATTGAACTTGACTACTCCTTTCATGCAGTGAATCACTTCTTCAGGCCATTTAAAAACATAGCCTCAAAACAAAATATTAAAATGATTTTATCTTACAAATGCACTGTAAATCTGATCACTTTGCATGGGTTTGGTATGTGCTACTGGTTTTGGGGAAATGAAGGGGAAAGAAGAATACATTCTGAGTAACAATGGACAAATTGTTGGAACTAGTATAAAAGTTTGTTTTAATTCTGTTGTTTTACAATGATTAAAATCACGTCACAGGAACCTCACCTTGCAAAATAATTTTTAGAGGAAAATAGTATGAGATGCATTTTAATACAAAATAGGAGGAAGGGCAATATAATACAGAAATAATTAAGTGTATATATGGGGTTCCAGTATTTTGATATAAAAATTTGCATAGGCAAAAATCTTGGAAATGGCAAAATTTAATAATTTTTTTTCCACAATTACTATTTTCCACAATTTACACAATTTTCTTACCACCAATTAAACCCAAATCTCACTTTAGACTTTCAGATTTATTTAATTCTGTTCTTGTTAGAAGAGTGGGTTGCTTTAGTCACCTGGTTAGAAAGCTGACCTTCCTCTTCCTTACTCTTCCTGCCATCAAATCTTCAGAAATTTGAAAAATCTTTATTGCCACATAAGACATTAATATTCAGTTTTATATTTATGTGTTTGTTTTTGTCATAAATTTGTAGGCAGTTTGCTTTAATGGTTAAGAGATTTGTCTTCAGGGGAGTATACCTGCTCCAGTCAGGACAGCTATATAAAATTAACTGGTGAGAACTCATAAAGGACAATTAAATTATTCAATAATGGAGTTTTGAAACTGAACAGTATTTTTAAAGAACATCACAGAGATTTATTATAATAAATGAAGGCTATAACTGCAAGTATTTCATAGTGAGTCTATAATACCGTAATATTATTTTCCTAACCTTTAAATGAAAAAACAACAAGCCACTTTTGTATTAATGACGTGGCACATTATCATTAAGTAAAATATTCATTTGGTGAAATTTTACCCTTTTGGTATTGTTGTCGTAGGGTTTTCATGAATTTGTAGATTTTTATACTTCTGGGTAGTTTCTTGCATTCAGAGCAGCTAACAACCTCTAACCCTGTGCTAGCTGTCTAAGGGTCAGATAATAGCTGGAACACCATGCCTGAGAAACATGTACCAGAGCTAAGACAATTAGATACCATGTTAGT